>JARGCV010000505.1:925000-1120877 GCA_034064705.1 Bothrops alternatus | reverse complement strand
CAAGGCATTATAAAATGGTACTAACACATCGTTTGATCTTGATTCTACCCCTCTGTTATTATGATGAAATGTTAGGAAACATGTTGAAATGGCAATGAACCATTTTAGCATGGCATTACCAGTAGGAAGTGGGATGAACAAAATAGTTTGGTGCTGGAAGAAGCCAAGAACTCTTAAAGCGAGGGAATGAAATGCCAGTTCTCACAGTTTTGGGGTTCAAACTGCAAAACAATTAGCTTTTCTTACTGTGTTGCAGTTAGTTAGAAGGTAAGGTCACACCTAGAATGCTGCATCCACCATGCTAGAAAAAAGATGTTGAAACTCTGGAAAGAGTGCAGAGAAGAGCAACAAAGATGATTAGGGGACTGGTGGCTAAAATATGTGAAGAACGGTTGCAGGAACTGGGCATGGCTAATCTAGTGAAGAGAAGGACCAGGGGAGACATGAGAACAGTGTTCCAGTATTTGAGAGGGTCTCACAGAGAGGAGGGGTCAACCTATTTTCCAAAGCCAGAGAAGGAAAAATGGATGGAAACTGATCAAGGAGACATTATGGGAAAAAGAGGAAATCAAATAAAGCTATTATGTGGATTATAGATAATAGAAACTAACTGTTAGTGAATGTTTTTTTAAATGTAAACCCAGACAACACATTGTTTACCAAATATTAAGGTGACTATGTTAAAAAAATCAATAAATTATATTATATAATGTAATTCAGAACACAGCCGAGCTCCCAGCCAATCAGTTCAAACCCCCACTGGCAGTTAAAAGGAAGAAGCAGCTACAATCACACATTGCTCCTAGAAGCACGAAGCCAAAAGCACCAGCTTGAAGATGACGAATGGGACTTCGTCGAAACGTCGCCAAGACACTTCAGATTCTACGCGGGAGAAAACCCGAACAACCAAAGACCTACATACAAACACCCGCGAAAACCTCAGAAAACAAATATATATATAGGCCGCCAAAGCAGGATGGTATCCATCTGGAAAGACTTCCTACCTCATATTTCTTCCTATCTAGGTGGAAAGAGGCCATGATGCTAACTGATGCTAAAATGCAGAATTTGGGATTTACTCTCTTAAATAAAGGCAGAATTGGCTACGGTTGCTAAAGTCCCTAACCTATCCCATTGTACATTTTCCTTAGCTACTAATATCCTCGCCTTATTGCTTGACTCCCTTGGTGATCTGTGAGTCGGGAGGTGCCTGATTAAATTAATCTGAGCTTTAATTAAGGTGTTTCTTTTCCCAACAACCCTTGACCCACTCTGCAGTTGGCTAAGCTTTGCCCCAGGTGTACTGCTGATTAAGACATGACAGATTTGGCTGCACATCTGTTTTGGAAGCGTGGGCCAACGTAGGATGCAAGCCCAATCCTGGAGCAGGGTGACTTCAAAGAAACATTGCTGCCTTCAACTGGATGTGAAAGTTGAAAAGTTCCCAGCACAATTAGATTACATCAGATAGAGGAAAATTTCCTCCTCCTCCTCCTCCTCCTCCTCCTCCTCCTCCTCCTCCTCCTCCTCCTCCTCCTCCTCCTCCTCCTCTTCTTCTTCTTCTTCTTCTTCTTCTTCTTCTTCTTCTTCTTCTTCTTCTCCTTCTCCTCCTCCTCCTCCTCCTCCTCCCTCCTCCTCCTCCTCCTCCTCCTTCTCCTTCTCCTTCTCCTTCTCCTTCTCCTTCTCCTCCTCCTCCTCCTCCTCCTCCTCCTCCTCCTCCTCTCCTCCTCTTCTTCTTCTTCTTCTTCTTCTTCTTCTTCTTCTTCTTCTTCTTCTTCTTCTTCTTCTTCTTCTTCTTCTTCTTCTTCTTCTTCTCCTCCTCCTTCTCCTTCTCCTTCTCCTTCTCCTTCTCCTTCTCCTTCTCCTTCTCCTTCTCCTTCTCCTTCTCCTTCTCCTTCTCCTTCTCCTTCTCCTCCTCTTCCTCCTCCTCCTCTTCTTCTTCTTCTTCTTCTTCTTCTTCTTCTTCTTCTTCTTCTTCTTCTTCTTCTTCTTCTTCTTCTTCTCCTCCTCCTCCTCCTCCTCTTCTTTTTTTTTTCTTCTTCTTCATTGTATGCAGAGAAAAATTAGCTCAAATGGTTCTAGATTTGAACTAAAGAGAAGAACAAGGAAAAAACATCAACAACAGCAGGAGCTGTTCGTGCAATTCTCACCGATCAAGGTGATAATAATTGTGAATGGCCCAGCAGTGGCTCTTGGGAGTGTGATGGGAACATGGCAGGGTACAAATTTGCCAAGAGGCAAATAAACAAACAAATATGACACAAAAGGAGTTTTATTTTACTCAGAGGGGAAACTATCGGAAAGGACAGAAAATATTTCAAGTGGAAGTTTTAACGTATTACATTTTTTCCCCCTGAAATTACAGGGTAGGGGAGACTGTAAATCAGATGTGCCTACATTTCGAGACAGAAAACCAACTTTAAAACTTTCCTCACTGGAAATATTTTTTGAGACATGGATGTTAATTTCAAATGTTAATTTACTTTCATTATAAAAGTAATTGGGAATATTTTAACAGGGAAAATATGACATAAGGAAATATGAAGTCCCATTTGTTAATACAACCCAATTTAGAAAAGCAGTCAAATTTGATTATTCAAACTGATTTAGAATATGGATCCAGTTGGATGTAGTCCTTTGAACTAAACTATCAAATCAGATCGGATTGATTCAGGTTTCCAAATAAGTTTGGGGAAAGCTGTTTGGCAGGCGTGTTCAAATCATGGCAATCAAATTGGAGAGGTTTCTGATTCAGTTTATAACCACCCTTCCCATTAAAACGCTGCACCAAATGCTCACAAAGCCTTAACGTGGTTTGAACTGTAGGTTTCCTTTATAGTTACAGCCATTCAATTTCATTGGGAGAAAAAGAAACCACCATAATAAAGATCTTCTAATTCCAATTCTCTTATATTTCCTTGGACCATTTGCTTCTGTGAAATCTGCTTTCTCACAATAACGGTTTTTAAACCTTTACAGTGCAGGTTTTAAAAACGTAAATTCAGCAACAAAAAGTAAGAACTGGGGAGCAGTTTTGCAGTTTCAAATTTCCAGCTGCTCATCTCAAGAAGCTCACCAAGATGGAAGTGTCTGCAGAATGTCTCCCAGATGAAAAAGAAGGATGATTCATCCATGCAGTCTTACTAATGTGCAGTTGAGGTCTCATTGTGCCACAGCAGAGAACAGATGGGATACGTGAACCCGCTTACAGATAAGTAACCCCCTGCAATTCATATGAGCCAGCTAATCGACTTACTCTAGTAGGAAAGACAAAACTGCCGTGCTAAAAATAACCTCTCCTTGCACCACGCATAGGTACAGATAGTGAGAGGGCGAATGAGTGAGAAGGGCTAAATTAAAATAATGGTGTCAAGCTGCACAGACCCAAATGAAATGTATCTCTTCCTCTCTCCCACATCTCCCATTCCCTTTATAATTAGAGATTCACTTTTCTCTTTTTCTTGAATTCATCACATTCGTGTATGGTTGATATGGTCAGCTGATTGATCAATAAATTTATTTGTTGGTGCCTGTGGTTGGGTTTCTTTGAGTTGGGGTAGATTGTTTTCTCTCTCTCTCTCTCTCTCTCTCTCTCTCTCTCTCTCTCTCTCCTCTCTCTCTCTCTCTCTCTCTCTCTCTCTCTCTCTCTCTCTCTCTCTCTCTCTCTCTCTCTCTCTCTCTCTCTCTCTCTCTCACACACACACACACACACACACACACACACACACACACACACATACACACACACACATACACATACACACACACACAGAGACACACACTTAAAAATAGACAAGCTGCTCCTCCTTCCAAGAGGGCTGTGAATTTTCTTTGATTATAGCAAGAAAAAAACCCTTCTTCTTCTTCTTCTTCTTCTTCTTCTTCTTCTTCTTCTTCTTCTTCTTCTTCTTCTTCTTCTTCTTCTTCTTCTTCTTCTTCTTCTTCTTCTTCTTCTTCTTCTTCTTCTTCTTCTTCTTCTTCTTCTTCTTCTTTTCCTTCTTCTCCTCCTTCTCCTTCTCCTTCTTCTTCTTCTTCTTCTTCTTCTTTTTCTTCTCCTCTTCTTCCTCTTCTTCTCCTCCTCCTCCTCCTCCTCCTCCTCTTCTTCTTCTTCTTCTTCTTCTTCTTCTTCTTCTTCTTCTTCTTCTTCTTCTTCTTCTTCTTCTTCTTCTTCTTCTTCTTCTTCTTCTTCTTCTTCTTCTTCTTCTTCTTCCTTCTTCCTTCTTCCTTCTTTCTCCTTCCTTGCATTCTGCAGCAGACATTGCTCCTCAGGCCAGTCCCAATCTGAAGAAGCAGCAGTAGTCAGGGATAAGGAATATTTGGAGGCTGTTCTAAAGTCCCCAAGCTTCCCACTTGCCATTCCAAACCTAAACTCAGCCATCTGCATGCAGCTGCTTTGCCTTCTTGTTTATCATCCCAGAAACTACAGACTTTCCAGTTTCAAACATTTCCATGCTGACAATTGATTTGCCTTTTTGAAAAGTGCCTGTCCTTGAGTAATGAACTTGGCATTCGGGGTGCCTGGGCAGGGGCATCCCCCAGGGTTCAATTAGGCATGTCAATTGCACGTTGATGAGTGCCTCAGATGAAACTTGGGTCCCTAAGTGGAACTTCTCTTCAATGCGGCTCTTTGTATGGAAATTTTACGTTAACGTTTTGGAAGAGAAAGCATTTAGGGATATTCCTTTAATTTTGTTTTTGTTTAAGCCTATGTGGGATGCCTTTATTATTCAGCATTATGCAGCTTCTTAGACGGAGGATAAGCGTCTCCCTAGCTTGTGGGATAATTAACTCTTCTGTTTAATTTTTGTTTTCTTCCCTTTAAATGGAAAGCACTGTCTCCTGGGCCTTGTAGCATTCACATTGAGAAAGAAAGAGAAAAAAAAAGTTACAGGCATTTGCAAGAGTTCATTGAATTTTGGGCAAAGTTTAGTTGTGTCTGTTCTGTTTTGGTTTATATTGCTATCTTCCAGATGTGTTGAAAATATTAGATTTTTTTTTCATTTCCCAAAGAACAAGAGTTGAGATACAATGCATGGATTGATTAGACAGAATTGGATGGTAATTTATCTCAATAAAATCTCTTGTAATCAAATTGTGTTTTCAGATGGTAGTATTGGCACTTTGCATTTGCGTTTTTTAAAATCTTGATTTTACGATTTAGCACCCCTTTTTTGTGACTTGGCCAGGCTTGTTTTCATTATGAAACTAATGGTTGACAAGAAAGCATAGCTATATAGATGGCACCTTCCACCAGCAAGATTAGCAAAAATGTTTAAAAATATGTCAGATAGATGTTGGAAATGTAAGCATAATACAGGCACGTATTATCATATTTGGTGGACATGCGAGAAGGCAAAGCTTTATTGGAAAAATATACATATGTGGTTAGAAAAAATATTGGATGAACAAGTGGATTTTAAACCTGAACTTTTTTTATTAGGCATCATGCCTGAAAAGACTAATAAGCAGAAATTATATTTAATTCTACATATTACCACAGCAGCAAGAATAATTTTCACACAATATTGGAAGAATGAAGCTTTGCCATCAGAGGAAGAAATAATCAGGAAGATTTTGGAATGTGCGGAGATGGACAGATTAACTATGAGGCTGAAAGGTAAAGAAGATACAGACTATTATCAAATTTGGAATTCATTTTACACTTGGTTAGAGAAAAGAAGCAAGGATTAGGAATTGAACATGTATTAGTTTAGCAAATTTCAGACAACTTGTTGATTGGAAAAACTAACATATATGGGAAAAAAATAATAAAGATTGAGAAAAAAAAAAAGAAAGCATAGCTATATAAGCTTCACTAGAAGCTTATATATAGAACTGTAGAATTTGTGATCACAAGATATCTGAAGAACATCCAGTTTGGGAAAAACTGGGATCATCAAATTCAAGGCTCATTAAAGACTTTAGAAAGAAGACAACTGCTTTAATTCAAGGCTTTATAAAACCCTAGTAAGACCACATCTGGAATACTGCAGCCAATTTTGGTCATTGTATCAAAAAAAGATGTTATGAGTATGGAAAAATTTCAGAGAAGAGCAACTAAGATGATCCAAGGCCTGGAGACTAAAATATATGAAGAACGGCTGCAGGACTTGGGTTTGGCTAGTCCAAAGAAAAGAAGAAATAGGGGAGACATGACAGCAGTATTCCAGTATCTGAGGGGCTGCCACAAGGCAGAGGGAGTGACACTATTCTCCAAAGCACCAGAGGGCAGGACAAGAAACAATGGTTGGAAACTGATCAAAGAGAGAAGCAACCTGAAATTAAGGAGAAACTTCCTGACAGTGAGGACAATTAACCAGTGGAACATCTTGCCTCCAGAAATTGTGGGTGCTCCATCACTGGAGGTTTTTTAAGAAGAGACTAGACAGTTTATTATTAACTAAATTGTAAGTATGATAGAATTGAAGAAAGTATTAAATGCATCTCATTAAATGCATCATTTTTAAATAATTTGAGTATTAAATATATTGTATGAAGCAGAATTACTGAGTATAGGATGGGGAACCAGGTAAATTACTGGCTTCTAGATTGTAATGATAGGGACAGCATAATTATAATAATTAAGGATTGTCAAAGTAAAGGGTATGACTGAGTTCACAAATTAACTCTTTTTCCATTTTAATACTGTTACAAAGCACTGATTTAGCAGCTTTTGAGGAAGATTTATTTCTTATTTTTTTAAAAAACTTCTTAGGATTTTACCAGATCTGAAGATTGAATTACTTGCACCATTTATCCTTATATGGTGCAAATTAATTTCTTGGAATGTGCTTTAGTGGGGAAAGGATTTCCTCCTGTTTTTATCAATTAGTTTATAATGTGTTTTCTTCACCCATCAAATTATTGCTTGGCTTACTTAGATGTCTCCTGGAACTCAGCAAAGATGCCTGTAGAGACCTGCTCCAGCTGGTCCCTCAGGAAAGTAAAACTCTTGAGTCCGTTGAGGTTGATCAAAAGAACTTTTACTGAGAGATAGTGGATGCAGAAAAGTCAGGTGGAATCTGAAGGTTCTGCTCAAGGCACAAAGCAAGTCTTTCATTTTCCCCCAATCCCAACCCCCCCACCCCGACCAGCCCACCTGTAGCCAATGTGATGCTGAGAAGAGGTTTTGAGAATACTGAGGTGCTAGGCAGTTCGTTCTCAGGGCACAATGGCCTTGGAACCAGGCTGGAACCAACTGGGAAGGAGTCAGTTTCTTCTCCAAAGATGATCCCTCTCCCTAATTACCAAGTGGTTAATAGCAAAAGTGAAAGCATGCAAAGAATGGCCCCTCCCTCCAACAGAACAACAGGACACCTGTATGGTGGACCTAACAATACCCTTGATTTGTTTCTCATCTTTATTTCTTCATGGAACCCTTGGTCTGTTCTATTATACAATCAAAGGACATTTGGTGCTCAAATATGGTTGGTATGAAAAGAAAATTGCTATTTTACACTGATGACATTCTGGTTCTTAATTTAACGATCATATAAGGATATAATACCTAAATATTTTTTTGTCTGCTATTGATTGAATAAATTACAAGCTAATTCACTCAACTGGTATAAATCTAATATAATTCCAATTTGATCTACAGTGCATGAAAAAAACATGTAAGAAGTTCTTCTTGTTGTTATTCTATTCGGCTCAATATCATGGAATAATTATTGTTGGAAGAATGACCTTACTTGTTGACATAAACCCCATAAATACTTTAACTTAAATTTGTATGGGTATATATTAATAGTTGAAAATTCCTGAGAATAATGAATCCCTGTGTTAATTCTGCCTAGGCATTATAAGCAAACAAATAACATTTTGAGAAATTTTGTAGGAGAGGATGTAGGAGAAGAGCAGGCAGAGCTGGGAAGGGCAGAGTTAAATGAGTCATCACTTAGAATCATTACATTCCCACAAATGGTCTACATCCAACTCTTCTTGAATTCCATTGATCTTTATCTGGCACCAATTTTGTGTTTAACTTTAGTTGACAACTTTCTCGCGTTTTAGGCTTGAGCAAGAAATCTTCTGTGCTACAACGTAACATATGGTCTTGATTCTTTGTGCCTGACCAGGGGGACAGGCTACCTCTCTATGCCCTAGTTTTCTTTAATTGAATCTTCCATGTGAAGCAGGATTTTCCAATGACCTCTCTCCATTTTCATTCTGACCACTTGGGTTTCATTTTGGAATTCAGCTACTCCAAAAAAAACCATGGAGGCTACACCTGAAAAGATATCATTTCCCCCCCCCCTTTGATATTTGAAGTTGTCGTGCAGGAATACAAACTAATTTGAGAGCTAATCCACATGGAGCTCCATTTCCATCTGTCCTGTTTGCCATCGTTCACTCCCTAGAGCAGTGTTTCTCAACCTTGACCATTTTAAGGCATGTGGACTTCAACTCCCAGAATTCCACAGCCAGCATTGCTGGCTGTGGAATTCTGGGAGTTGAAGTCCACATGCCTTAAAATGGTCAAGGTTGAGAAACACTGCCCTAGAGACTAAAATGGGAGATCTGTAACTTGAGCTGGCCACAAACAAGGAGTGGATATCAGAGTTGGTGACCCTTTGAGAGCTGTATGCAACAAAATTTCATTTTGATGTATGTCGACTGGTGTACATTCAAAGTGATAATAAAGTTGTTGTTGCTGTTGTTGTTGTTATTGTATGTTGTGACAAAAACTTGGTTCCTTGCTGTCCCAAGGGTGCTTTTTTTTCACGAGGCAACTGGGCGTTCTTGTTTTTCTTGAAGACGTTTCGCTTCTCATCCGAGAAGCTTTTTTTGCTCAGTGAAGAATTTATAAATTCTTAGTAAAACTACACCTGGAATACTGCATCCAGTTTTGGTCACATTACAAAAAATGCAGAGAAGAGCAACTAAGATGACCAAAAGCCTGGATACTAAAACATATGAAGAACGGCTGCAGGAATTGGGTATGGCCAGTCTAGATAAAAGAAGGATTAGGGGGGATGTGATAACAGTATTCCAGTATTTGAGGGGCTGCCACAAAGAAGAGGGGGTCACGTTATTCACCAAAGCACCAGAGGGTAGGACAAGAAACAATGGCTGGAAACTGATCAAAGAGAGAAGCAACCTGGAATTAAGGAGAAATTTCTTAACAGCGACGACAATCAATGGAACAGAAGTTGTGAGTGTTTCATCACTGGAGGTTTTTAAGAAGAGACTACTTCAGGGATGAAGCACCCACAACTTCTGGAAGTAAGTTGTTCCACTGGTTAATTGTCCTCACTGTTAGGAAGTTTCTCAATTCCAAGTTGCTTCTCTCCTTGATTAGTTTCCATCCTTTGTTTCTTGTCTTGCCTTTCATTATATGCCTTCAGAAATTGTGGGTGCTCCATCCCTGGAGGTTTTTAAAAAGAAGAGACTGGACAGTCACTTTTCTGAGATGGTATAGGTTCTGCTGCTTGAGCAGGGGGCTGGACTAGAAGACCTCCAAGGTCCCTTCCAGCTCTATTCTATTCTATTCTATTCTATTCTATTCTATTCTATTCTATTCTATTCTATTCTATTCTATTCTATTCTATTCTATTCTATTCTATTCTATTCTATTCCATATTTTCTATTCTATTCTGTTCTGTTCTGTTCTATTCCTTTTCTCTACTCTACTCTACTCTACTCTACTCTACTCTACTCTACTCTACTCTACTCTACTCTACTCTACTCTACTCTACTCCACTCCACTCCACTCCACTCCACTCCACTCCACTCCACTCCACTCCACTCCACTCCACTCCACTCCATTCCATTCTATTCTATTCTATTCTATTCTATTCTATTCTATTCTATTCTATTCTATTCTATTCTATTCTATTCTATTCTATTCTATTCTATTCTATTCTAAGATGTTCATTATATTCTTCAACGGCAACAGTTCTTAAATTGGTCTTCTTAAGCATTCACATTTTGCAGATACTTAGAAGAAAGATACAACCTTAATACACCTGAAAATTCCTTCTGTCTGTGTAATAATGTCTCCTCTTTGTGTTAACCAGCAATTATAAATTAACACTGGATCCTCTGGCACATTCCCCCCAAATCGCTTCTCTGCAGCTGCTTCTCCCCCCCATTTTTGCTTAATTCCCCCCCCCCCGAGTTTACTCCTTCGTTTGTCCTAATGTCCCTTTGCTATCTCAGCTTGTTCTCTGCTTAATTCATTTTAAAGTTCACGGCTTCTGAAAACAAAATCACCATTGATGTACAGCCGGGTTTAATTTCATTTTCAGGCCTTGTCATTTTAGACTTTACTGGCTTACAGTAAATCTCATGAAAATTGCCTTTATAATCTTTCACCAGCTGCCACACTCTGTAGCTGTGTGTGTGTGTGTGACTTTCCGGATAGTTCCTCTTCTCTTTATACTTCAAATTACATGGCTGGGCTTCGTATCTGGTCTCTGTATAGTTCACCTTTCCTTCCTCAATGGATTGGAAAATCATCCTTTTATATGCATCTGGAGAAGGATGGTTATACGAACATAATTGGAATATATGGCTTATCATCTGCTTAATGATCAGTTTTGATTAAAGGGAAATAAACGGAAGAGAAAAGTCACTTTAGGAAGAACAGCAGCTAAATTGCAATTGTAAATTGCAGGTGTGTCTCGCCTGGAATATAGAGTTTTATCAACATGAGTAAAATGCAAAATGCAAAACAAAAAAAAATGTACATCCAACACTAACAACAAAAGGGAAAAAAATAATGTGTACAAAAAAGGGGGGAAATTGTTAAAGTAGACTGAATCTCTACCTCAAGATATGAAACTTTCACCTCAGGATCTCTGGTTAGGGACTATAAAAGATTGCACTAGTAATGGGATGAAGTCAATTCAGAAGCGCAAACGTACAATATGCGATAGACTAGAAACAGTAGATAGACCATATATAAGAGAAACACCAATCAAACAAAATGCATTCGGATTATACTTGAAGATGTAAGGGAGGAGGGAAGAACGTTTACTAAAACAGATGTTTACAAAGATTAATACCTAATGTTGTATGCTATGTTCTAGGAGGATTGTTTAGCAATAAGATCTTATGTTTAATGTTGATCACATTAATATTGAAACAGATAGGAGAAACACCAATCAAAATAAAATGTAACAGGAGTATAGTTGAGGCTAGACGCGAGGGGGGGGGAAAGGCCTACTAATTCAGACGTTTTCAAAGACTAATACTTAGTATTGTATACCAGGTGTCATGATGATTGCTGCATAATATGTTTTTATGTCCAATGCTGATTGTTTTAATAAAAAAAAGGGGGGGGAAATGACCCAAATATCAAATAAATCTACCCCGCGTCATTACAGTGGAGCAGTGGAAGTGATGAACCGGTGCCTGGAGGCTGTTGAGGTCTGGATGGGTGCCAACAGGCTCAGACTCAATCCCGACAAGACGGAGTGGCTATGGGTTTTGCCTCCCAAGGACAATTCCAACTGTCCGTCCATTACCCTGGGGGGAGAAGTTTTGTCCCCCTCGGAGAGGGTTCGCAACTTGGGTGTCCTCCTCGATCCACAGCTAAGTTTAGAACACCAAATTCCGGCTGTGGCGAGGGGGGCATTCGCCCAGGTTCGCCTGGTGCATCAATTGCGGCCCTATTTGGACCGGGAGTCACTCCTCACAGTCACCCATGCCCTTGTCACCTCGAGATTCGACTACTGTAATGCTCTCTACATGGGGCAACCTTTGAAGAATGTCTGGAGACTGCAGGTAGTCCAGAATGTGGCCGCGCGAGCCGTCTTGGGTCTCCCAAGACATGCTCATGTCACTCCAGCACTCCGTGAGCTGCACTGGCTACCAATTGGTCTCCGAACACAATTCAAAGTGTTGGTTATGACCTATAAAGCCCTTTATGGCAATGGGCCAGGATACTTGCGGGACCGTCTTCTGCCTCATGAATCCCAGCGACCAGTTAGGGCGCATAGGGTTGGCCTCCTACGGGTCCCGTCTGTCAGACAATGCCATCTGGCGGGGCCTAGGGCTAGGGCCTTCTCCGTTGCTGCCCCAGCCCTCTGGAACCAGCTTCCCTCAGAGGTTCGTACTGCTTCCTCCCTCCTAGCTTTCCGAAAACTGTTGAAAACTCATTTATGCAGACAGGTTTGGGGCGTGTGAGCTGTGCTCTGCCCCTAGGCCTTTGACTGTGTCTGTGTGTGGTATGAGTGGAATAAATTATCTAGTTTTATATTGTAAATTTGTATTTTTAATTTATTATGTAATGTTTGTTATATTTATATTCTTGTTGTGAGCTGCCCTGAGTCTTGGGAGAAGGGCGGCATATAAGTTTAATAAATAAATAATAAATAAATAAATCTAACACTAAACAGAGTTAAATTTCTATTGATGCTTATAACCTCTGTAAAATAGGATTTGGTTATTTTTCTTCCTTTTCTGTTTTCCTTTTCTTTCTTTGGTTTTTTTTTCTTTCTATCCTGCTTTTCTTTTATTTCTTTTTCCTATCCTGTGCTTTTAGCTTTCCCTTTGGTTTTTTTTCTTTTTCTGACTTTCTATTGGCTTGTATTCCGCTTTTATCCATCTTCTTAAAACTTCACAGTTACCTTCTCCACTTAGAAAGGCATTATCAGTAGAAAACATTGATTTTTACCAGTCAGTTTTTAACCATGGGTTTTAATCAGGTCAATCGACATGGTTATAGCTGTAATGAAGCCACATTATGCAAATCATTGTTTAAAGGATTACAGAGTTCAAAGCAAAGAAAATCAGAGCTCAAAGCAAAGATATAAATATGCCAATAAAAGATAATTAACTTCTTCTTGTCTCATTCTCCTTGCTCAGTTCTGCCCCCCCCAAAATGTATTTCAAAATAAATGCGACGCTGAATTTTAATTAGAGAACCAATGGAATTCCCTAGTTTTCCTTGTTTTCCATTCACATTTCATCACTTTGATTCTCCGCTGTTGCCCTCTTTTTTTTCTTCTCCTCCGGTTCTTCTGCCATCCTCTGGCTGTTTGTTTGGTCCATTCCTGAACTTTCTCTTTCTCTCGTCTTTCTTGCCTCTTTCTTGCTTTAGGCTCTCTGCTGAAGCCTGCTCTCTTTTTTTTTTTTGCTTCTGATTTTAAATTCTTTTTCTTCTACCTTTCCTCAAAAGAACGGACTCGTATGGTCAGTAGTGACCATTTGAGTTCAATCTTTCTTCCTGCTACTGATGCTTTCTCAGTTTGTTTAAAAAAAAAAAGAGAGAGAAGTTTTTGGACAGGCTAAAAAAATGCACATCTTCTGAAATGGGAGAAACTCTGCTTCTTCTAATAACCAGCCTGAAATTCATTAGTTTTTTTTTTCCCATCATACTAAGCTGTGCCAGGGAAGAAGGCTAGCATTATGCGCTGAATCGAAAGCCCCTTTTCAATTGTTAATTGCCAGGTGCCTTGTAAACTTGGTGGTGGAACAAAGTGCCTCTATTTTAAAGCGTAAAAAGAAAGGGCGTATTTTGGACAAGAAGAATGGATGTCTACGGAGATTCTCAGTCATCAAGGTCATGGTTGTCCCAAAGATGTTTTTGGGACTTTCTTGTTTTTTCTTTGAAGATGTTTCGCTTCTCATCCAAGAAGCTTCTTCAAGCTCTGACTGGATGGTGGGGAATGGAAAGATTTATACTCCTTATAGATAGCTGGTCATTTGCCTCCTTTTAGAGAGTCTGTTGGGACCATTTGAAGGTTTACCTGTGTCCTCAGGGCCACCTGAGTGGTGCAAATGGGGGTGGAGTCTTCTTGGAACTGCTAAAAGAATTGTGTTGTAGACTGGAGACAGTCCTTTCAGCAGTTCCAAGAAGGCTCCACATCCATTTGCCCCACTCAGGTGACCCCGAGGACACAGGTAAACCTTCAAATGGCCTCAACAACCCTCTAAAAGGAGGCAAAAGACCACCTGTCTGCAAGCACCCAGTCAGAGCTGAAGAAGCTTCTTGGATGAGAAGCGAAACATCTTCAAAGAAATACAAGAAAGTCCATTTGTCTCCTGAAAAAGCACCTTTGGGACAAGAAGAATGGACGCTTTCGAATTGTGGTGTTGGAGAAGACTCTTCAGAGTCCCTTGCAAGGAGCTCCAATTGGTCAATCCTAAAGGAAATCAACCTTGACTGTTCTTTGGAAGGACATATTCTGAAGCTGAAGATCAAATACTTTGGCCACCTAATGAAAAGGGAAAACTCATTGGAAAAGATCCTGATGTTGGGCAAGATGGAAGGTGGAAAGGAGAAGGCAGAGGATGAGATGGTTAGATAGTGTCATCAACACAATGAACATGAATTTGGGCATCTTCCACCAGCAAGATTAGCAAAAATGTTTAAAAACATTTCAGATAGATGTTGGAAATGTAAACATAATATAGGTACGTATTATCATATTTGGTGGACATGCAAGAAGGCAAAGGTTTATTGGAAAAATATACATATGTGGTTAGAAAAAATATTGGATGAACAAGTGGATTTCAAACCTGAACTTTTTTTATTAGGCATTATGCCTGAAAAGACTAATAAGCAGAAATTATATTTAATTCTACATATCACCACAGCAGCAAGAATAATTTTTGCACGATACTGGAAGAATGAAGCTTTGCCATCAGAGGAAGAAATAATCAGGAAGATATTGGAATGTGCAGAGATGGACAGATTAACTATGAGGCTGAAAGACAAAGAAGATACAGACTATTATCAAATTTGGAATTTATTTTATACTTGGTTAGAGAAAAGAAGCAAGGATTAGGAATTGAATATGTATTAATTTAGCAAATTTCAGACAACTTGTTGATTGGGAAAAATTAACATATACGGGCAAAAAAATTAATAAAAAAGATTGAAAAAAACAGAACATGAATTTGGGCAAACTCCAGGAGATAGTGGAGGACAAAGGAGTCTGGTGTGCTATGGTCCATGGGTTCATGAAGAGTCAGGCACAACTTAATGACCAAACAAGCACTTTGAACAAACTGTGATTGTTCTGGATCTCTAGGCTATTCACTACTTTTACAGTTTGAATGTGAACCTTTGTAAAGGTCTTAGAGTAGGCACGTATATCAACTGTAGTGCAGGTCTAGTTGCCTCATGAAAAAAGCACCTTTGGGATAATTCTGACCTGGATGACTGAGAACCCCCATAGATGTTTTAGGAGATATTTATTTACAGCATGGCAATAGCTATTTCATGACAGAATCTCAGGATATATGTGTATTAGCATTCATGGCTTGGTTTGCAAAAGTCTGCTGGGAATAAGCCTCAGAAATTAACTCTGGTCAATAAATGGAGTGGACTGCCAGAATAGCCTTGGGAGATGGAAAAGGGGAGGAGATGTTATCTCAGGAACAATCAGATAAGAGAGGACATATTCCTTGGCTGCGTAATGGGTAGAAATTCCCTAAGTCAGTGATGGCGAACCTTTTAGAGACCGAGTGCCCAAACTGCAATCCCAAACCCACTTATTTATTGCAAAGTGCCAGAGCTGCATCAGCATTGTGGTGCCCTGGGGACGACGACAGGGAGGCACCTCTGAGTGCCGCCTCTGGCACGCAAAAACTGGCCCCCCATGCTGCAAGGCGCAAAAGTGGCCACCGCCATGCTGCAGGGTGCAGATACAAGGCACTGCACCACGTAAGAATGGGACAGGGCTAGTGAGTATCACGCAGGCACTAGCCCTGCCCCATTTGCAGCACATGCGTGCTCGTGGCCCCATGCATGCATGCGTGCATGTAAAATACGTCCCCTCCCTTTTCTTCCAGTCCACCAATCGGCAATGGTTGGTGACCTCTGCTCTACCACCTCTACGCGAGCTTGCTAGTCGGCCGCTTCACCTCCTTTGTGCTGGGTGGGGCTCCTGCTCTGGGCAGCGGGGGCAGCCTGATGGACCTACTGCTGGTGATGGTGGCACGCATGATGACAGAGAGGGCTCTGAGTGCCACCCCTGGCACACATGCCATAGGTTCGCCACCACTGCCCTAAGTTATCAGATGATAAAAAAAGAGGGTAGGAAATTTGTACTGTTGGACGTGCAAGGCTGATGTCAGGAAACATAATCCTACTTTACTTAAAGCTACATTGACATAAACCTGCAAGTCTGAAAGTACAAATCTCCCACTCTCTCTCTTTATAGCCTGAAATGTTACACAGGATCCTTTCTGAGTTTCTTTCTCTGCTCATTATGCAGCTGCAAAGCTATGCCTTTTGGGATCTCTTCCTCCTGCCCACCATGGTCCTTCCCACATGTAAAAGAAGCAAACGTAATACAGTGTTATGAAGTACTACCCTTGCTTGCAAGTGCTACTAAATCTCACTTACTAATTGCTCTTTATTTTTATCCAGGTGGTGTGAAATCTTAAGCTGCCTTTGACGGAAGTAGCTGTTGCTAGTGAACCTGTTCTTCGGGGTGTCAATTTTACAATGATGTAGATTCCATGACAGCTTAATCAGTGAGGGATGATTTTTCTCAGCACAGTGCTAATCTCTCTTTTTTGTGAAAGGAAGCTTAGCTTGCATCTCAAGTCTCCAGCGGTTGATTTGTTTTGGGCGGATCTGAAGTCCTCCTCAAAGTAGAATAAGATGGGTGTCCAGTCTGCCTTTACGCAAATCCTAGGAAAGAAAAAAAAACCCCTTCATGCCATAGATTTAGAGAAAAGATATTTATATTAGGAAAGAAGTGACTGCAGCTTAATTCAGGCAAGATCTGAGGCAAAACCGCTCGGCGCATTCAAATTGAACGATACCCTTGAGTCCATCCCCCCTTGTAACTAGGCAACCAGAGTTCAAACTGTGACCAGAAGATGTTTTGGGAAAGTTTTTGATTCAGATGCAACATTTCTGGCTGCTGCATACCAAAGCCTGAAAAAAAAATGACCTTGGAGAGATAAGCAAAATCCACGCTGGCTATTTTGCAAAGTCTTCCCCCCTCTGTCCATGGCAGCTGACAGCAAGCAAGCAAAGATGGAGGTTGACATTGGGTCAAAACTGAGAAGACAGTTGTGCATAATCTCTTCAGCCCAACAGATGTTTGGTCCAGATATGACTTACTGGCAGAATGTACTAGAACAGTTAAAGGTTTTTCTGCTTGCCTTTCTGCCACAAAACAACCTACACAGATGTTGCTGGTCTTATGGAAACTATTAAAATCCAAGATATTAGGAGATCTTATGGAAAGTAAGATTAAGCCATTATTTGTTGTTATATGACAAATATCAGGATGCTATTATGCTGTGATTTTTTTAACCTATTCCTATTCAAACAATTTAGTTCCAATTTAATTTACCTTATTGTGGATGTTTAACCTACCACAGATTTCTGTCTATTGCGAACCACAAGTCTGATTTAATTGTGGTGGGGTATGGATGTCACACTTAATGTAACTCCATACTTATTTATCAATATACGTGAGATGCACATTCATAGAGACTAATGCCCAGGCTACATAGTTGTGCTATTGGAATTCTTTGGCACAAATCTGAGCGATGAGAAAATTTCCATGGCTTAATTCCAAATTCAAAAGTTTTCCGTGAGTTTTGGCAAACATTTGGAAAAAGTTCACATGTTTCTTCCGCAGTCTTATAATTTGGGAAAGTTTGCCTAGTTTTCTTTTCTTTTTTTTTTCTTTTTTCATTTTTCAGTATATTTTCAACTGCTTCTGAAAAGTTGACATCATTTTTCATCCAGATGCTGGAAACCAATTACAGGTCAGACAAAACTCTGCAAACACATCCTGAGACCTGAATATCAAGGCTGTAGGAACCAGCTCCCCCAAAACTAAAACAAGCTATATTATATATATATATATATATATATATATATATATATATATATATATATATATATATATATATATATATATATATATATATATATATATATATATATATATATATATATATATATATATATATATATATATATATATATATATATATATATATATATATATATATATATATATATATATATATATATATATATATATATATATATATATATATATATATATATATATATATATATATATATTATATATATTTGTTTTCTGAGGTTTTAATATATATATACATCTTTACAAATATATATACATCTTTAAGCAATAAATATTATTTCCCCGAACCTAATTGATTAAGGTTATCTCTCAGATGAGAGATAAAAGACTATTGTTAATATTCATCTGTAAGGATCCAGGCTTTTAAAAGGTAATTTTGCCCTTCAGTGTATCAAGGTAAATTTTGCAAATTGCATGATTCACCACTCATGAAATTTCATAGGGCATCAATACAGAAGCAGGTCATGAAGATAATATTGGGTCTTCCTCTCCCCTTGAAGTTCAAACAAAGATGATACACTTTTTTTTCATCCTATGTTTCTAGGCATAGGATACCTACCTCTTTAGCACAATTCCTTTTGAACGTATACCCTTGACTGAAGATTGGTACACTCCTTTTGTCTGGGATGGGTCACCCTCTTTCACCAAGCACACCGCTTCAGGAGGGACACACATGGAGCGGTGATGGAGGAAGGGGATACCTACCTAGCCAGCCAGATCAGCCAAATCAACCCTGGCAATCAATGGGGTGACCACTTTTGCAGCCAGATCGCCCTCACATCTGAACATCTAACCAAAAAACAGGACTGTGTCATGTGCCTGAGTGCATAGTCTGTTCATACGTAGCAACCATGTAAGGACACATCTTCTTTCTGTATCCTTGCTATCTCATCTGAACTTAAGAGATGGCTGGCCTCGTGGAGCTCATCTCTGAACTGCGTAGTCCCGTTGTGAAAAAAAGATCTTTGCGTTTCTGTACACCAGCTATCTTTCTTAGGTCAAATGGAGATCAAGATATACTTCAAAAATTAGTGGACGTGGATGTAGTGTTCTTCTCCCATGCTCTTGCAGTGATATGAACATCAGAATCAACCAAACTGATAGGAAATTAGAACCAACTAAAGTCTTTAGTCTTTCCCAAAAATAAAACCCATAGGTGGTTTGTATTCATTTTATATTTAAAGTAGAACTAAGTATGTGCACACACACACATAGATAGTGCTTCACTTCCTTGTTCTGGAGAAGACCTATGGATTTGGCTTACCACTTGAAGTGCACCTTGAGCTGGTTCAGAGGCAAAGAACTAAGAAGGAAATAAATAAAATATCTAAGATAAATCAATATTACGAACAGCATGTAACAGCAGCAGATGAATGTTAAACCAGGAATTGTGATTTATTCTTACCCTAAAGCTGAGCATAATGTTTTATACCATGTTAATCTCTGAAGAAAACCACCACCCATCCATTGTAGATGACCAACCTACTTTGGTTGTCAGTTCTGTCAGTTCAAAAAACTGACCTGGACATTTATTTGTGAATCAAAGAAATGTATCAGTCCTCCTAACAGTCAATGGAATTCAAGATGGGCTGGACTTAGATCTCTTGTGGGCATGAAGAGATTTGATACTGATGATGCATTTAACCCCTCCCTCAGACTCATCCTGGTCATCTCCTATAAGAGGTTATGCCAAAGGTGCTTCTTCAGAAGACAACCAGGCTTCCTTTGTTTTTTGCTTGAAGACATGTTTGCCTCTCATCCAAGAAGCTTCTTCAGTTCTGAGTCAGATTCTTGGATAAGAAGCGGAAAGTCTTTGAGCAAAAACAAAGAAAGTCCAGTTGCCTTTTGAAAAAAAAAAAGCACCTTTGGTGCAACCATGACCTGGATGACTGAGAACCTCCCTAGATACAAGAGGTTATATTTATACAAGTCACTCCATTTCTGTTGTTGTTTCTTTTGAGTATCTGTACTAATGGATCCGATTGGTGTGGATTCTTTGTTTACCAGCTTGTGCAAAAGTGAAATGACTTCAGTAACATAAATTATTCAATATTAGGAGATTGCATTCCGAACTGAAGCGCAGGCAACTGTACCTTCCAGAATTTAGTAGATGGACTCTTCTTCTTCTCCCTAAAGGAAGAGAGAGGGTGGAGAAATCTTGCTGAATAGATTAGGTGGCATGGAGAACTTGAGGAATGTCCAAAAGCGAATCGTAAAAACCTTGATGAATGCCTGTTTTGAGTGGCATGTTGCGACAGATCAAGGAATTGTCAGCTAAAATTCTTTGCCAGCAGAAAGCCACTCTTTCCTGAAATATGGATGAATTAGTTTTTCTCCTGAAACGTCGTTATTGCACAAAAAAAAAGATGAAAGACTATTGCTCAGAATGGAACCGGAAGAAACACAATTGTGCCGCGCTCAACATAATTCTGACAGTCCAGCAGAGAGGGAAACATGTACCTAGGTCACAGTCTGAAATGATAATTCATAAATATGCAGCATTAAGTGGAAATTTCCCACCCTATTAATACCCAGGGCTGAATTTATTCCAGTTTTTTTTTTTAAAAAAAACTTTGGATAGATTTCTCAACTTTCATTGCCGGGGAAAGCCACCAAAATATTTAACCATGCAACAGCAACTATTAAGCTTTACAAGACCTGATGGTTGACATAAGCAACGAAAAGGAAATAGATTCACCAATCAAAAACACACTCATTTAAGATAAGAGTATTAAGAGTATCCAGTTCCCATTAGGGTAACCATACTTTTCCCGATTTATGACTCGTCACTGGGTGACTGTACAAAGTTACCACAGAGTACCCTGGGGGTACTTAGGACCCAGTTCTGAACTTCCAGTGGCTGGTGTCTCTCCCGATGGTCATCAAGTACTGTAGGCTCCATTGACAGGCCAACTCTACAATGAGTGTAGCTGCAGCCATTTTCATTGTAGAGATGACAATCAACTTATTCTCCAAAGCACCAGAAGGGAAGATAAGAAACAATGGATAGAAACTAATCAAGGAGAGAAGGAACCTGGAATTAAGGAGAAACTTCCTAACAGTGAGGACAATTAACCAGTGGAACGGTTAACTTTCATATTTGGTGGACTTGTAAAAAAATTAAGGCTTTTTGGATAAAAATATGGTGGATTCTTCAAAATATATTGAAAAAGCGTATTGAATTTTCACCACAGTTATTTTTGTTAGGCATTACAAAAGACTGTGCCACCATAGAGATTAAGTTGATTTTGAACTTGATTACTGCAGCAAGATTATTGGTGGGACAATACTGGAAGACATCGGAGCTACCATCTACTGAAGAATGGACATTAAAAGTGGTTAATTTGGCAGAAATGGCTAAGATATCTGCATACTTGAAGAATCACTCAAGTGAAGAATTTATGATGGACTGGAAAAAATGGATAGATTATATACAAAAGAAATATCAACTGAAGGAATTACATTTGGTATATAGTTAAACAGTTATATAATAAGTAGTTTAGTGGGGTTTCTTGCGTTTTTTTACCCTGTATTCACTCTGGGAAGCCGGGGGGGGGAGGTGGGTGGGTGCTAATAATTGTTATATTATGTTTTCTCAACTGTAATTGGGGTTTATATGAGAGTATGTATTTATTCATAGGTACTAAGGGGTTGCTCGGGTGGCCTCTGGGCACCACATTGGATGGAAAGAGGAAGGAGGTGTGAAGGTGAGGCAAGTAGGAAGAGGGTAAGAGGGAGAAGATAAGGGATAGAGGTTGGTGGAGGGGATGGGTAAGGAGAGAAAGGAGAAAGTAGGTAGTTAGAGGGAAAGATGAGGGGGATAGTGTAGGTTTAGGAGGATGTGGTGGTGGGGGTACCAGGCACTTATTTTGATTGATTGGTAAATGTTTAAATGATTGTTTTCAGTTGAGTTATAATTTTTCTTCTTTTTGTAAAAAATTTGTAAAAATTAATAAAAACATTCTTTAAAAAAAAAGAGGCTAGACATTCACTTGCTGAGATGGTATATGTTCTCCTGCTTGGGCAGGGGGCTGAACTAGAACAGGGGTCCCCAACCCCCAGTCCATGGACCAGTAATGCTCCATGGCATGCCAGCAACTGGTCTGCACAAACAAGCAAAGCCCCATCCATGAGATGCAGGCAGCACACAAAACCACGCACCCTCCAGTCTGTGGAAAAACCTCTCTCCATGGAAGTGGTCCCTGGTGCCCCAGAATTTGGGGACCTCTGGACTAGAAGACCAAAGTTCCTTCCAGCTTAATTCTGATTCATATTAATCTCATTCATGTATTTAGGTACAAAATGTATCACATCAACTCTACATCACATCTTTGTTATTTTTTTTATTTTACTTACAGTCTGGATAGCAAACTCTACTTATTTTGAAATATCTTGGCTTGTGTTCATAAAGGTTTGCTCCTTAGAGAGCTGAGCCCTCTGAATTCTGCAGCTCTTACATGTGAGCAAATGTTCCCTGGGTTATGCCTTGAGTAAAATGTTTATACTTTTTTGTTTTAAAAAAAAAACATTACCTACACTGTTCAGATATTACATTTGAGAAAAAACCCATCAGGAAAAAAAAAGAGGAAGGTACTTAAAAAAATCTATCTGGGAGGAGAACACTGGGGTCTAAAACGGTTTGATTTTTCTGTGAAAGAGAAATTGAATGATGTACTTGAAACTGGAAGCTTTTAGGAATTTACTTTTAATTAAAAATCCATGACTCTCCAGGGCGGAATAGAACTGTTACAAAACCTCCTTTGTTTGCTAAATTGGAAAGCTGGCAGTGGAGATAAATCTTCTCTTCCTCCATCACTCTACCCTGTAAACTCTCCCCTAAGGCCAATTTGACCCCCTACGGAAGTTGTCCTATGTGAAGGAACTCAGATCTTCCAACACTTTTTGTCTTCTTCAGATCGTGCATTTGGCCTATCATTAGCTTTCCCACTGAGTAACCCAGATGAAGTTTAATTTTCCATCCCAGCTATTTCCTTCTTGCTTTATTTTTTTGTCTTTTACCAAATATGGAACACTTTCAGAAACGGAGGCTCTCTCTAGAAGCAAATGTGAATTCCTACAGAATGTTAAGTAGGCCATGGATCAAATATTCACAGGCCACTGGGAAGCAGGGCTGTGTTTCATGCTACCATGATGGCGGCTTTGCCGATTCTTTGGTTGAACTTTTGTTATACCGAATTGAAAAGGTGGCATTACAAGGCAGAGAAACAGTGGGTTAAGTTTGTGAGGTGCGGTTGAAACTGCAGCAAGGGTGTTTATTGGCCAATAAAAAAATAACCAACAGTAAAAATCTTTTGTTGCCTTTGAAATATTTATTTAAATGGTATCCAAGCTCAGCTTTTCTGATTCTACGCTCTTCAAAATGTTGGGAATTCAGCGAAATTTGACAATTTGCTGGGTCTAAGGACTTAGAATTCCTTAAAAAAAAAAAGATCTTGTGAGCCACTCAAAGTTATTCTGCATCAGACAAGCAGCTATACAAATCAGATAGATGATAAATTAGATAGATAGATAGATAGATAGATAGATAGATAGATAGATAGATAGATAGATAGATAGATAGATAGATAGATAGATAGATAGATAGATAGATAGATAGATAGATATAGACAGATGATAAATAGACAGATAGATGTGTGAGAGAGAGAGAGAGAGAGAGAGAGAGAGAGAGAGAGAGAGAGAGAGAGAGAGAGAGAGAGAGAGAGAGAGAGAGATTTTGATGGGTTTCCGCTTTTATAATATATCCTTGCATTGTACTGCATATACCATGTTGCTCAGTTTGTGTCTGGGTGCGTTATCCTTGGAGTGGACAAGCTTCTGCCTTAGTGTATTCTTGGGTTTGAAGTGTGCACCTATGTTGTGTTGGCTGAAGACCCTCCAGAGCTTTTCCAATCTGTTCTCTCTTTCTTCCTTTCCTTCTTTACCATCCCTTCCTTGTGCTGGGACCAGTGTATGTTTCTTGCTAGCTTTTTTTTTTTTTGGTTTTCCTGCATTTAAAGATCGTATCATAAATGCATTTTTTCCCAGCTATATGCAGCTATTTTATCCTCTGCGGAAACTTTAAAGCAGCCCTACATTTTAATCAGCCTTTGATTACAACACCTAGGAAAACTCTGCTTAAGTTAACATCCTCTGGTCAAGATGTAATGTGGGTTTTGCACAAGTAAGCAATACCTCTGGAGCTGTCATTGTTTTCTCAATCTGTACAAGCTAATTGCTTCTGGCTGTTCTCCAGCAACACCTTGCCATTGCTGTTTCATTTGTTTGCATGTTTATATTAATGATGTTGCTTGTTTGTTTTGTTTTGCCATACTATTAAGATTTTATGGTTCCAAAGCTTTGGTAATTACTTGACTTCTTTTTAATTCTGTTCAATCATGTTGTCAGCGCTGCTAACGTCGGATGTTTTTGCATTGACAACAGAGGGAAATGTAGCCATCTTTTACCTTTTGCTTTTAGAGTTAGATGATGATGGGAGGGGGGATGTGAACGAGAGTTCAGCTAGACATAACAACACTAAACCTAGTGTGAGAAACAAGGTTATTGTAACCAGAGCTGATAAGGAATTGGCCAGGCTAGAGAACTGGAGAGGAAGCCCCGCACTTCAAGACAATTGGGGAATGTGATTTATGACTGTTAATTGGAGGAGGGAATTGTGCTTTGATACTATGTGATCAGGGGAGGGGAATTCAGTTTTTGGCTTTGATTCTTTAAGGTAAACAATGCCTCGAAGTTCTTTCGAAAAGTTTCATGTGTTGGAACCATGACACATGTCTGATTCTCAAAGATGGCCTGGACAAGTCCCTGCAGTTTTAGTACATAGAACAGAGTTGTAAGGGACCTGGGAGATCTTCTAGTCCAACCCTGTGCTCAACCAGGAGATCCTAGAGCATTCCAGACAAATGGCTATCCAATATCTTCTTGAAAACCTCCAGTGATGGAGAACACACAATTTCTGGAGGAAAGACTTTCTGCTGATTGAGTGTTTCCATTATGAATATTAAGCCTGTGCAGAAATACTCCAGAATTATGATGACATAAATCCAGAATTCCCATAAAACAGGCTAATAGCAATAGCATTTAGGTTTATATACTGCCCCATAGCCCTCTACAGCACTCTCTGGGAAGTTTACAATGTAAGCATTGTTTGCATATTGCCCCCAACAATATGGGTCCTCATTTTACCAACCTTGGAAGAGTGGAAAGCTGAGTCAACCTTGAGCTCCATCAGGATTTAACTCCAAGCTGCGGGCAGAGTTTGCCTGTAATACCGCATTTTAACCACTGTGACATCCACGGAGCCTCACCTATAAGATACAAAATTAAAATCATGTATCTCCGACTATAATTGTTAGCAGAAATGTCTTTTCTTCTTTATATCCTGAGAAACAGAGTTTGGAAAACGTTCTAGATTTGAAATTCTTATTCCCAGAGAAAGTTGGGAATCATGTATTTTCCCCCTTCCATTTTTCCCCCCAAAATGAAATAGAATGGCAGGGAAAGGACACAGTAGAAACCCACTGGTCAACACCCAATTTGAATTGGCAATTTGATTCAGTGAGTCAATTATACTCGGATCGTTGGTTAAAGTGGCAAATTGAGTTAATCCCATCTGACATCCTGATTTGCACTGATAAAGAGTAAATGCATGAATGTGTAGGAGTCCACCAAGCAACCACATTTATTTCATTAAATTGTCTTCAAACAGAAGCTTCGTATCATTGCTTTGCACAAAGCCCAAATACGCAGAGATGAACTAACCCTGTTCTCTGCTGTGATGTATGGCTTTTGTGGTTAGTCTTGAAGGTCTCATAAAACTCTTGTTTTTTTTAAGTATTACCACAGACTACTCTAATACCCTTCTAGAAGTTGCTCTGATGGTATATTCTTGCTTAGAAGCATCTTGGACTCCTGGTTGGTGAAGATACCAAAAAAAGTATTTTGGTGACCTAAAAACTAATGTATTTATTTATGGCAAAGAAAAAAAGGATGACCTACAAGCCATGAAATGTTATATCATAATACATTTACTCATTTCTTTAGATAATACAAGATTTCTTCTTCTTCTTCTTCTTCTTCTTCTTCTTCTTCTTCTTCTTCTTCTTCTTCTTCTTCTTCTTCTTCTTCTTCTTCTTCTTCTTCTTCTTCTTCTTCTTCTTCTTCTTCTTCTTCTTCTTCTTCTTCTTCTTCTTCTTCTTCTCCTTCTCCTCCTCCTCCTCCTCCTCCTTCCATACTATATTTGTTATATTATTATTACTTCTTTCTCTACTCATTAATGTGTGTAACACATAAATAATGGCCAGTCCAATTGACACTAAAATATTAATGGGTTTCCAAGGTCTTTTCAACTCTTTTGCTGAAAAAATGTATTTCTGTCTTTCCAGTAACCATCTAACTTTCTGTAACTGGGAAAGTGTTTAAATTATAACTTGTGTAAAAGGGGAAAAATTAGGATATTCTAGATACTTCACATCATTTGTTTCAAAGATGTTCTGATAGAAATATTTTGCAATCTATAGTCAGGCAAACATTTTATTGCTGTTGTTATTTTCAATGAAAGGGAAAACTTTGGACTGAATATCGGGTGCACAGAACAAAAGGAAATCCATAAAAAGTGTCTTGATCTAAGAATAGAATAGAATAGAATAGAATAGAATAGAATAGAATAGAATAGAATAGAATAGAATAGAATAGAATAGAATAGAATAGAATAGAATAGATAGGATAGGATAGGATAGGATAGGAGCTGGAAGGGACCTTGGAGGTCTTCTAGTCCAGCCCCTATGCAAGCAGGAGAACCTATACCATCTCAGACAAGTGACTGTCTTCTTAAAAATCTCCAGTGATGGAGCACCCACGATTTCTGGAGGCAAAGCTGTTCCACCAGTTAATTGTCCTCACTGTCAGGAAGTTTCTCCTTAATTCCAGGTTGCTTCTCTCTTTGATCAGTTTCCAACCATTGTTTCTTGGTGCCTTGGAGAAAGACTCTGTGCTCCTATGTTCAGTTCTAAATCTGGTGCCAAACCAAATGCACGTACATCTCTTCTTAGCTCTGTGCCTTCCTTTCTCTTTTTGCTTTATTCTGGTCCTTACAATCTATTTCTGTTCTGTATTCCGAGGGCAAAGTCAACTCACTGCCCTATTTGCTCTGCAATCCTTGAGGTTTTATTTGTTGTTAGGCTAATGTCTGCGAAGGTTAGCACTTTTCACTTCCCCGAGATTAGTATGCAGGTACTACGGTCACTCTGACCACAAAAAGGTCACGCGGAAATTAATGAATCTTAGGTAAATCTATGCTAATCAAATATTATCATGCACAGCAAGACTCCATTTGCATTCCTTACAGAGCCACTGAAATTCATCAATAGTGCTTTTTTTGAAGGCTATTATTCTGGTTAAATTACCCGGGTATCTTTATTTCTAATCTACCATGCTTTCTTAACTGTGCATTACAGTTAGTCCTCAACTTACAAACAGTCGTGATCTAAAGCAAAACATGGTTATCACAGATTCCAGCATCCGATGGCCCTAATTTGCAATGTTTTTTTTTTTTTTTGCCAGTTCTGGCAAAAAAAAATGGGTTTATTTAACGACTGCTGCAAAAAAGGTAAAAAAAAAAAAAAGGTCAGGTCACGTGGGTGTGCGACTTATCAATCCCATTGACTGACAACTGGATTTCCAGTCCCATGTAACGTCCTAAATTGAGGACTACCTGTAGTTGTGCGAACTCATAAATAATAGCTGGAATCTCCATAACACCATACGGTATATATACACACATTATGTGGTGATGTTGCAGCCGATATGGCGATGAACCGTTTTTCAGTGCAAAATTGTTAAAACAAACTTTGGGACATAAAAAAAAAGATGAAAAGATTTTGTTTTCCCAAACTTTGTTAAAATGTCCATCTCTTAGCCAACACCCCCCACCCCCTCTTTTTTTAAAAAAAAATGGCTTAAAGGTTTGCTACCTAAAGGGTAATAAATAATTGAACGTGTTATTTCTGCCATAAGGAAGAAAGAAGATCGAGCAGGTTCTGTTTTTTTCGTAGGGAGGTAGGGAAACTTCAAATAGGTGTCCGCATCTCACTACATTTATTTTATCTCATTTTTTTAAAAACTCACCTTTATTATTTTTACAAATAACTCAACATAGCTAACACTCCTCCTTCTGTTTTCCCTACAGCAGCCACACCATGAGGTGGGTTGGGCTGAAAAAAAAGGGACTGGCCCAAAGTCATCCAGCTGGCTTTCATGCGTAAGGTGGGATTAGAACTCACAGTCTCCTGGTGATTGGCCCAAAGTCACCCAGTTAGCTTGTATGTTAAGGTGGGACTAGAATTTACAGTCTCCTGGTGATTGGCCCAAAGTCACCCAGTTAGCTTGTATGTTAAGGTGGGACTAGAATTTACAGTCTCCTGGTGATTGGCCCAAAGTCACCCAGTTAGCTTGTATGTTAAGATGGGACTAGAATTCACAGTCTCCTGGTGATTGGCCCAAAGTCACCCAGTTAGCTTGTATGTTAAGATGGGACTAGAATTCACAGTCTCCTGGTGATTGGCCCAAAGTCACCCAGTTAGCTTGTATGTTAAGGTGGGATTAGAACTTACAGTCTCCTGGTGATTGGCCCAAAGTCACCCAGTTAGCTTGTATGTTAAGATGGGACTAGAATTCACAGTCTCCTGGTGATTGGCCCAAAGTCACCCAGTTAGCTTGTATGTTAAGATGGGACTAGAATTCACAGTCTCCTGGTGATTGGCCCAAAGTCACCCAGTTAGCTTGTATGTTAAGATGGGACTAGAATTCACAGTCTCCTGGTGATTGGCCCAAA
Source organism: Bothrops alternatus (assembly GCA_034064705.1). Lineage (NCBI taxonomy): Eukaryota > Metazoa > Chordata > Lepidosauria > Squamata > Viperidae > Bothrops > Bothrops alternatus. The sequence continues at coordinate 1,092,212 of JARGCV010000505.1, read as the reverse complement.
GTCACCCAGTTAGCTTGTATGTTAAGGTGGGATTAGAACTTACAGTCTCCTGCTGATTGGCCCAAAGTCACCCAGTTAGCTTGTATGTTAAGATGGGACTAGAATTCACAGTCTCTAGTGATTGGCCCAAAGTCACCCAGTTAGCTTGTATGTTAAGGTGGGACTAGAATTTACAGTCTCCTGGTGATTGGCCCAAAGTCACCAGGCTTTTATGCCTAAGAAAGAACTGGTCACCCAACTGGCTTTCATGTGGTACTAGAAGTTACAGATTCCTCATGATTGGCCCAAAGTCATCCAGCTGGCTTTCATACCTAAGGTGAGACTAGAACTCATGGTCTGCTGGCTTCTAGCCTGGTGCCTCAACCAAACATGTTCTCACATGATCCATACTACCGTGTGCCTGTCGAACTGTTTCCTTTTGGGGAGAAAACATATTCTAATTCTATTCTAATTCTATTATGTTCTAGTTCTAGTTCCAGCTCCAGCTTGGTTTCAGTTTCTATTCTATTCTATTCTATTCTATTCTATTCTATTCTATTCTATTCTATTCTATTCTATTCTATTCTATTCCATTCCATTCCATTCCATTCCATTCCATTCCATTCCATTCCATTCTATTCTATTCTATTCTATTCTATTCTATTCTATTCTATTCTATTCTATTCTATTCTATTCTATTCTATTCTATTCCATTCCATTCCATTCCATTCTATTCTTTTTCTCTCTTCTCTTCTCTTCTCTTCTCTTCTCTTCTCTTCTCTTCTCTTCTCTTCTCTTCTCTTCTCTTCTCTTCTCTTCTCTTCTCTTCTCTTCTCTTCTCTTCTCTTCTCTTCTCTTCTCTTCTCTTCTCTTCTCTTCTCTTCTCTTCTCTTCTCTTCTCTTCTATGTAGCAACCCATCAGATATTGGAAGACTGCTATCATGTCACCCTCAGTCCTTCTTTTCATTAAGTTAGACATATCCAATTCCTTCAACCATTCTTCATATGTTTTAGTCTCCAGTCCCCTGATCATCTTCGTTGCTCTTCTCTGCACTCTTTCCAAAGTCTCAACATCTTTTTTATAATGGGGCAACAAAACCAAAAAAGTTTCTGAAGCCTCACCTTTGTTAGCACCACTCTTTTGCTTTTGATCTCTTCCTTTGTAATAATAATAATAATAATAATAATAATAATAATAATAATAATAATAATAATAATAATAATAATAATAATAATAATAATAATAATACAGTTGGAAGGGACCTTGGAGGTCTTCTAGTCCAACCCCCTGCTCAGGCAGGAAACCCTATTCCATTTCAGACAAAGGGCTGTCCAGTCTCTTCTTAAAAACTTCCAGTGTTGGAGCATTCATCACTTCTGGAGGCAGGTTGTTCCACTGGTTAATTGTTATCACTGTCAGGAAGTTTCTCCTTAGTTCTAGGTTGCTTCTCTCCTTGATGAGTTTCCATCTGTTGCTTCTTGTCCTGCCTTCGGGTGCTTTGGAGAATAGCTTGACTCCTTCTTCTTTGGGGCAGCCCCTGAGATACTGGAACACGGCTATCCTGTCCCCCTTCGTCCTTCTCTTCACTAAATTAGACATTCCCAATTCCAGCAACCGTTCCTTCTATGTTTTAGCCTCCAGTCGCCTGATCATCTTTGTTGCTCTTCTCTGTAGTCTTTCTAGAGTCTCAGCATCTTTTTTGCATCGCGGTGACCAAAACTGGATGCAGTTTTGTAGGAAGTTTTGAATCAGTGAATCAGAACAGAGTTGGAAGGGACCTTGGAGGTCTTCTAGTCCAGCCCCCCTGCTCAAGCAGAAGATCCTATACCATCTCAGACAAGTGGCTGTCCAATCTCTTCTTAAAAACCTCCATTGATGGAGCACCCACAGCTTCTGAAAGCAACTTCTGTTCCACTGGCTGATTGCTTTTGAAAAGAACATCTAGAGTGTGTTCCATGAGCCGTGGAGTTGACCCAATGGGACAAGGCAAGGAACAAGACCCACCAGCAGTTTGAGGAAAATTCTTGTTCTTTTACTTTCACCTACAAGATTTTCTTCTTCTTCTTTTTAATGAGGACAAAGTTGTAGCATGAGGTCGGCCATTCTCACGAACCTGGGAACGAATGGAGGAAGTCTTGCACATGGATTATTTAATGAGATAAACGGTGTAAATTGGAGATGCAACCCCTGTCTAATTTTATGTGGGAATATCATGCTATCTTTACCAAGGCTTGAATTAGTTTCAGACTGTATTGAGTTGCCAAGGCAACAGAGGATCTTGGCAGTTTATGTTCTGCCTTCTGACAGGAAAAAAAAATGTATGTTTGGTGTTCATCCCTCTGAGGAAGCATAACCTTATAAACTGAAGCCAATTCATTGACGCCAACTGCTCATGTCCTGAATAATTTGGGGAATTATTTGTTTTGCTCATTTTTTTCTCAATTACCACTTGGTTTCACTCATCCCATCAACATCTGAATTTGCAGGAGGAGAATTTACATGGAGGAGATTTATTTTATGGCTGATTTATCGTAGCAGCTGGGGGGTTTCAGAGAAAATAGGGAAGAGTGGAAATGACAGGCTCAAAGGTGCAATGGATGTTTCTCACACATTTTATGTGGGACACACGTGTGGCGCACATAAAAAGTGTGTGACATTTCAACTGCAGTGTTGTGACACCAGCTCTACATTTTGACCCCCCTGCAGGCATGCATACACACACACACACACACACACACGCAAACTTTCTAGAGAAACTATACCTCTGAACATAAACCATATCTTTTTAATCAATTAATCAATCGATCAATCGTTGAATCAAAATCCACACTGTTTTTGTAACCACAGCTTGAAAAGGTTGAAGGCCAGCGACATCTTTGTAAAGACCAGTTGGAAACTTATAAAGTCCACTGCGTGGAATTTGCAAAACTTTACGCTAATCTCGATATAGGCCATGTAAAAATACTCTGGACCATGAACTGCTAACCAGGTTTCCTCAAGTCAGCCCTTGAAGCAGATATACATATATGGTAGGGAATTGTCAAGCATATTTCTCATTTTCATTTTCACTGACCTGTGGATTGGAAATTTAGGGCTTGAAATTCCATTTTCTCATCAGTATAAGGAATGTTGTGACCCCAAATGTTATTTGATGGCACAGGTGGATTAGGGGTTCATGACCCATGATTTAAACAAAAAGAATAACAGAACAGAATCTGGAAGGGACCTTGGAGGTCTTCTAGTCCAGCCCCCTGCTCAATCAGGAGAACCTGTGTTATTTCGGACAAATGGCTGTCCAGTCTCTTCTTAAAAACTTCCAGTGTTGGAGCATTCACCGCTTCTGGAGGCAGGTTGTTCCACTGGTTAATTGTTCTCACTGTCAGGAAGTTTCTGCTTAATTCAAGGTTGCTTCTCTCCTTGATTAGTTTCCATCCCTTGTTTCTTGTCTTGCCTTCTGGTGCATTGGAGAATAAGTTGACCCCCTGTTATTTCTTGATATTGGAACACTGCTATGTTGTTACCCCTAGTCCTTTTCACCAGACAAGTGATACCCAATTCCTGTAAATGAGTTCACAAATAATTTTACACACACACAGAGAGAGAGACTTTTCCTAATAATGAGGCACACCCTTGTTCAAATAGAATTTTCTTTTGTTTAATTAGGTTTACAATTGCTTCATTGTAGTTTGGTGATCTGTCACCAGGGTGAAAAAGATTGACTAAGAATCATATTTTTCAGATTTACTTAGCTGCTTTCTGTTTCTCTGCGCCGGGAAGAGTCCAACTTTGCCTTCCATGAAACAAACAATGTTATTTGTGGCCTAATGTATTGTTCTTGTCGGTATCTCATTGTCTCGTCTCCATTCATGCTAATTTTCTTTAAAGGCTGAATTTATCACAAAGAATAACTGCGTGATATGTTTCATTTTAACAAACACAGCTCCGAGATTCTCCAGGCTATTTTTAAAATACACAAAATAGCACTTGGATGAATGACTCTATTTTGTGCTGGTGATAAATTAAACGAAAAGCAATTGCACTTAATAAATATTAGAGAACGGGAGGACCTATTACAACATCAATTTTTATTCTATGAAATGGCTGGAGATAAGTCACAATAAGAGACATATTCTCCCCCCCCCCAAAAATAGCTTCTATCTAAAGGCAATAAGGTATTTTAAACATACTGGTGTACATTTTAACTTGCAATAAAATAAGATTATAAATATCTTGTGGCCCAGAACAACAAGTGGAAAGGATATAATATAATATGATATGATATAATATAATATAATATAATATAATATAATATAATATAATATAATATAATGTAATGTAATGTAATGTAATGTAATGTAATGTAATGGAATGGAATGGAATGGAATGGAATGGAATGGAATGGAATGGAATGGAATGGAATGGAATAGAATAGAATAGAATAGAATAGAATAGAATAGAATAGAATAGAATAGAATAGAATAGAATAGAATAGAATAGTAGCTTTGCTAGAAATATATCAACTGCATATACTTTCGTCTTTATAGCTGGGAATCAGATGATTCTGCATGTAATATCTTTTCAGTCAGAGATCTCCTAGCAGTTCCGATCAAGAATGCTCATGCACATTTTTTTTTTGTCATCCACAACTTCTGGAGGCAGGTTGTTCCACTGGTTAATTGTCCTCACTGTCAGGAAATTTCTCCTTAGTTCCAGGTTGCTTCTCTCCTTGATTAATTTCCATTCATTGTTTCTTGTCCTACCTTCAGGTGCTTTGGAAAATAAATCAAACCTTCTATTCTATTCTATTCTATTCTATTCTATTCTATTCTATTCTATTCTATTCTATTCTATTCTATTCTATTCTATTCTATTCTATTCTATTCTATTCTATTCTATTCTATTCTCATTATTCCATTCCATTCCATTCCATTCCATTCCATTCTATTCTATTCTTTTTCTCTCTTCTCTTCTCTTCTCTTCTCTTCTCTTCTCTTCTCTTCTCTTCTCTTCTCTTCTCTTCTCTTCTCTTCTCTTCTCTTCTCTTCTCTTCTCTTCTCTTCTCTTCTCTTCTCTTCTATGTGGCAACCCATCAGATATTGGAAGACTGCTATCATGTCACCCTCAGTCCTTCTTTTCATTAAGTTAGACATACCCAATTCCTTCAACCATTCTTCATATGTTTTAGTCTCCAGTCCCCTGATCATCTTCGTTGCTCTTCTCTGCACTCTTTCCAAAGTCTCAACATCTTTTTTATAATGGGGTGATCAAACCTGGATGCTGTGTTCCAGGTGTGCTCTCACTAAGTCTTACTAAGAATTAAAATAGACCTTTTGGGATATTATCTGCATGTACATTTTAATGCAATGTGTGGTTCATATTTTAAATGAGGTGTTCCTGGGTACTGACATTTCTTTTCAAATATTTTAATTTTTTGAGGAGAGGGCTGGAATTATGCTGAGAACAAACGACAGAAGTTACTGTCATGAGATGTACTCAGCAGAAGAACCTTCAAGGATTTGCTGCCAATTTGTATTTTTAAAAAGGCGTTTAGTTAAATTTAAATGACCAAAGCTCCAGTGCTCTACTCCAAATGCATTGCTTTAATATTAAAACAATAAATGAATGAGATGAAAAATTAAAAGAGATAACTGTTCCTGCTCTGCATGTTTTAATTTTAACAGTTTGGAGTTTAACAGTTATTAACAAGCCTTTCATTATTAAAACTGCTGGGTTTTTTTTTAAGCAGGCCTTTCTATTTCGTAATTAATTCTGTGAAGGATTTGATGGAGTTGGTTATTAAAAATATGACAAAGCAAAGCACAAATTAATTTGGATTTTAAAATTATCCTTCTTTTAGCACTTGATAGTTGCAGCCATTAGCATAAATAATTAGGTGGCCCAGACTACGGATTGCTTTTCAATATTAAAAAAAAAAGCACAAGTTAACACTACTTATCTGACATAATTTATTCAATTTTGTTTTTCAAACAGAGTGATTGTTTTCCATTTGCTGAAATTCAAGTCAAGTACTTTGATCATATAGTGACCAATACTTGCAGAGTATGATCTCAGAAAGCTAAAGAACATCGGGCCAAGTTAATACCTGGATGAGAGAGTATTTTGAAATGATCCCAGAGTTTTTGCACAAAAGTAAACGATGACAAATCACTTTCATAGAGTTGCCAGGAAAAAAATAAACAGGGATTGAGAGAACCTCTGTTTATGGAATAAAATGTACTTTGTTCTTTAGCTCCTTATGATCCCCGTGAAAGTATCCAGGTAAATATTACAGATGTAATATTTTTTTTTCTCTTTCGGTGGGGAGAACCAAGAAATAGTTTAGTGTATCGGTGGCTATTAAAACGGATGTCCATGTGCCGCCTCTATGTTGGTCGAGGCAGGCAGGATTCCCTTGAGTCCCATTTTTTGGGGGTCAAGGGAAAGGGAGGGTTTGGCCTTCTCTTTCTGCTCAAGATCCCCATGTACAATTGGTGGGCCACTGTGTGACACAGAGTGCTGGACTCGATGGGCTTTGGCCTGATTCAGCATGGCTCTTCTTATGTTCTTATGTTCCATTAAAGACCAGACTCTATTTCAGAACGTGACAGAAATTTAAGAACTGAGTGTTAGGCCCATTTTCAAAATTGGGACAATGATTTCATACATTTACTGTGAGCAAAGCGAATGTATTATTTTTAATAGTCACTCCCAGATTTAAAATGCCTGGAGATAGAAGGTGTACAGCTTGGTTAATTGACATGGAGCTGAGCAAAAGTCATTTGACACAGAAAGGGATACTGTTATATATAGCTTTTTCTGGCATTTCAGCTCATATTCACTTCTTCAATGTCTAACAGGATAATAGAGTTGGAAGGGACCTCGGATGTCTTCTACTCCAACTTCCTGCTGAAGCAGGAGACTCTGAATCCTTCAGACAAATGGTTCTCCAATCTCTTCTTAAAAACATCCAGTGTTGGAGCATTCAGAACTTCTGGAGATAAGTTGTTCTACTGATTAATTGTTCTCACTGTCAGGAAATTTCTCCTTAGTTCTAGGTTGCTTCTCTCCTTGGTTAGTTTCCATTCGTTGCTTCTTGTCCTGCCTTCTGGTGCTTTGGAGAATAGCTTGACCCCCTCTTCTTTGGGGCAGCCCTTTAGTTATTGAAAGGTTCTGCTCACAAGGCAAACTGGCTGTTTGCTTTGTACAGCAATGTAAACTCCCTTAGCTTTTGGAATGCTGCTGTCATATCTGCCCTAGTCTGAGGAGAGAGAGAGAGAGAGAGAGAGAGAGAGAGAGAGAGAGAGAGAGAGAGAGAGAGAGAGAGAGAGAGAGAGAGAGAGAGAGAGAGAGAGAGAGACAGAGACAGAGACAGAGACAGAGACAGAGACAGAGACAGAGACAGAGACAGAGACAGAGACAGAGACAGAGACAGAGACAGAGACAGAGACAGAGACACAGAGACACAGACACAGACACAGAGACAGAGACAGAGAGACAGAGAGAGACACACAGAGAGATACAGAGAGACAGAGAGATACAGAGAGACAGAGAGGAAAGAAGAGAGGAGAGGAGAGGAGAGGAGAGGAGAGGAGAAGAGAAGAGAAGAGAAGAGAAGAGAAGAGAAGAGAAGAGAAGAGAAGAGAAGAGAAGAGAAGAGAAGAGAAGAGAAGAGAAGAGAAGAGAAGAGAAGAGAAGAGAAGAGAAGAGAAGAGAAGAGAAGCTTAAATTTGTAACAGGGTGAAGAATACTGCAACCAATTTTGGTCTCCATGCTATAAAAAAGATGTTGAGTCTCTAGGAAAAAGTGCAGAGAAGAGGAAGAAAGATAATCAGGGGACTGGAGGCTAAAACATACAAAGAACAGTTGCAGGAACTGGGCATGGTTAGTCTAGTGAAGAGAAAGACCAGGGGAGACATGATAGCAGTCTTCCAATATTTGAAGGGCTGTCACAGAGAGGAATTCTCCAAAGCACCTGAAGGCCAGACAAGGAACAATGGATGGAAACTGATCAAGGAGAGATTCAGCCTAGAAATAAGGAGAAATTTCCTGACAGTGAGAACAATCAACCAATGGAACAGAAGTTGACTTCAGAAGTTGTGGGAGCTTCATCCATGGAGGCTTTCAAGAAGAGACTGGACTGCTGTCTGTCAGAAATGGTGTAGGGTCTCTTGCTTGGGTGGGTGGGTGGAGGTTGGACTAGATGACCTACAAGGTCCCTTCCAACTCCGTTATTCTGATTCTGATTCAGATGTATTTGGGAAGGGAGAAGACAGGCCATTCCCATTTGTTTTCTCTCTGTATACAAGGGAAAACCCTCCTAAAATACACTTAAGGTGCTCAGTGTTACTTACCATCTCAAAATGTACCAGGTGGGATTTTTTGCAAAGAGTGAGGAGGGTTTAGTAAGACAAATTAAGATTTGGGAACCCTTACAGCCACACGGAGAATATTAGTATTTTGTGAGGTCCTGTACAAGCTTTGCCAGGAGCAGAACTCAACTAATACACAGGGCCATGTTTCTCTTTGAAGTTGATGGATGTTCATGGGTGATTGCCCTTCCACAGAGTGATGTGTACACACTTGCTGTGCAAGAGGCTTGCTGTGCAATCAGACAGTATTTCTCCTGAATAGATAAGAGAGTCCCTGAGAGAAGAGAGTAATTTCTGTTGTCTGCAAAAGTCTGCTCTTTACACTAACACACACACACACACACACACACACACACACACACACACACACACTGTTAACCGCCTAGGGCTTATCTCCAGTGCTGAACTAGTTCATGCCAGCCTGTGAATATTTCATGGGGAAACGCGGATACCAGAACAGAATCAATATTCTCTAGGCCAGGATAGAAAAGCCAGGACAGAACATGATAACCAAGTCACTAATGGCCCTCTGGCACTCTGACCACTTAGCCATCAATAGGCAAAAGGGACAATCAGCTACCAAAAAGGAAACAAAAAAGACCCAAGCAACTCTCCACCAGCACCCAGATCAGCATAGATTTACTCCAAGGTTAATAACAGACCAACCATGAAGTAAGCAATACCCCAGTCAAGAAAACCAACATCAAGCAGCCTAACCAAAGACCGCTAGTCTCAAGAAGAGACTGGACTGCCATCTATCAGAAATGATGTAGGTTCTCCTGCTTGGGTGGGGGGGGTTAGACTAGATGATCTACAAGATCCCTTCCAACTCTGTTATTCTATTCTATTCTGTTCTGTTCTGTTCTGTTCTGCTCTACTCTATATTCTACTCTTCTCTTCTCTTCTCTTCTCTTCTCTTCTCTTCTCTTCTCTTCTCTTCTCTTCTCTTCTCTTCTCTTCTCTTCTCTTCTCTACCCTACCCTACCCTACCCTACCCTACTCTACTCTATTCCTTACTTCTACTCTACTCTACTCTACTCTACTCTACTCTACTCTACTCTACTCTACTCTACTCTACTCTAATCTAATCTAATCTAATCTAATCTAATCTAATCTAATCTACTCTTCTTCTATTCTATTCTATTTTGTTGTTCTGCTGTACTCTTCTTCTCTTCTCTTCTCTTCTCTTCTCTTCTCTTCTCTTCTCTTCTCTTCTCTTCTCTTCTCTTCTCTTCTCTTCTCTTCTCTTCTCTTCTCTTCTCTTCTCTTCTCTTCTCTTCTCTTGTCTACTCTACTCTACTCTACTCTACTTTACCCTACCCTACCCTACTCTACTCTACTCTATTCCTTATTTCTACTCTACTCTACTCTACTCTACTCTACTCTACTCTACTCTACTCTACTCTACTCTACTCTACTCTACTCTACTCTAATCTAATCTAATCTAATCTAATCTAATCTAATCTACTCTACTCTTCTTCTATTCTATTCTATTCTATTCTATTCTATTCTATTCTATTCTATTCTATTCTATTCTATTCTATTCTATTCTATTCTATTCTATTCTATTCTCTTATTTTGTTGTTCTGCTGTACTCTTCTTCTCTTCTCTTCTCTTCTCTTCTCTTCTCTTCTCTTCTCTTCTCTTCTCTTCTCTTCTCTTCTCTTCTCTTCTCTTCTCTTCTCTTCTCTTCTCTTCTCTTCTCTTCTCTTCTCTTCTCTTCTCTTCTCTTCTCTTCTCTTCTCCCCAAACAACCTCGGCAGGCCAAGACACTAGAATATAAACTGAGACCAAACCCCACTCCGTACCAGCACTGATGATGATATCTAATTTGGGCAATGAAATGTCTGCAAGAAAACAAGATAGCTCAGAGAGCAGCAAGGACCCCTCATTTCAACCTGAGCTACAAATATTCTCCTTTTTAAGTCTCTAATTACTAAAAAGGACTTTGGGGCAGGTTTAAGTGGAAGGAAGGAAGAACCAATAGCTTACAAGAACCTCCAAGAAACAAGGGAGAATACGGAAAAGATGATGAAAGAAGTGGAAAATTGCATAGAGGGACAGGCTGCTGAGGTTCAGGACCAGTCGACCATGATGCAATTCTGGCAACTGTCATTTGCGATCAGATTCAGAGGGTGGAAAGAGACAACATACGAAACCCAAGAAAGCCTGCTCAGGACCTTTGTAGAGGCACTGGCAACATTCCTGGGCAGGAGCGCCAATGAGATTGGGTGGCAAATCGAAAAAATCTACAGAGTGGGCGCCTGGAGGGCAGTGAACAGGCAGCAACCAAGGGACGTGGTCATCCACTTCACAACACAGAGGCTCCGGAATCACATCTCTGCCACTTCCTATAACAAGGCATTCTACATAGAAGAACAGGAGGTGACGGTTCTGAAAGAGATCCCCCAGGCGATGCTGAGAGACAGAAAAGACTACAAATTCCTGACCACAGAACTGAGATCGCGTGCACTGCGATACCGGTGGGAAACCCCAACAGGACTGTCACTTTCCTATAGAAACAAGAGACACTACTTGACCTCGGTCCAGAAAGCCAAAGACTTCCTCGAAAAGGAACTGAAGTCGGGAGGCCCTCAACCCACCGCGGGAGAAGACACAGATAGACCACGGGAAAGCGGGAGGGATCGAGACCAACGAGCAAACAGCGCAGAGGCACAGATCAGGGCAGTGGCAGAGGAAATGAATGGAATACCTAGAGAGGCGAGGGCACAGAGAGCAAGGAGCAACAAAAACAAGGCAGCAAGACAGCCTACAGAGGACAGGCTACCAGGCTCCACTACCAAACACACAGACCAGCAAAGCAAGACCGCACAAACCAATACGAGCAGCAATCCGGATATCATGGGAACGGGACCAAAGAAGACAACAGGAGAAATAACAGAAATGGTCTCGCAAAAATATCCTGCAACAGATGATGGCAACTAAGTATTTGACTTGGAATGTGAACGGACTGAACTCCCCCCAGAAAAGGAGAAAAATTCTCCACTATCTGAACCAAGATAAAAGCGATATAATCTGCCTACAAGAAACACACATCAGAGCAGCAGACCAGAAATATCTGACCAACTACAAACTAGGCGCGCACTTTGTAGCAGCGGCGCCAAGAAAAAAGAATGGGATTGTTATATACGTAAAGAAACATGTATTGGCCAAGCTAATAGAGTCCGACCCCCAAGGTAGATACCTGGCAATTGAAATAACACAAGAGGACAAGAAGATTCTAGTAATGGGCGTATATGCACCAAACCAGCAACAAGGCAAATTCTACAAAAAGCTACACAAGAAAGTAACACAACTTAACTACAGATCTTACATCATCATGGGCGACTGGAACGGGGTCATAGAGACTGCTCTAGACAAAAAAAGAACTACACCGAACCCACAAAAACACTCCAAGTTGCCTAAATCCTTCTTTGACATGAAGGAGGAACTCGAACTGACAGATGTATGGAGGAAAAGACATGGCAGAGAACAAGAATTCACCTTCTTCTCTGGCAGACATCAATCCTTCTCCAGAATTGACTTTATATTAACTTCTAGTGACTTGCTAACTCGTCTAAACACGGTGGAAATCCTACCCAAAGCTCTGACGGACCACAACCCTGTGAGGATGGAGCTAAGACACGGCCAGACGCAGAGGAGGTCCTGGAGAATCAATGAAAACCTGTTTAGACACGGAGACAAAGTGGCGGAATGCAAAAAAGCTATGAAGGAATACTTCAGCACACATATGAACAACGGAACACCAATAGAACAGATCTGGGACGGCAGCAAGGTGTACATGCGAGGGATCCTCATATCCATGAATAGCTGGCACTGGCGCCAACAAGAACAAAAAAGAAAAGAGTTAGAAAATGAGATAAGCAAAATGGAGCGGCTACTGATAAAAAGACCAGAAGACAAAGTCGCCAAAGAAGGACTCAAGATCTTAAGAAAGCAATTTGACATGTTGATGGCGGACCAAGTTGCAAGGAATATACAATATGCAAAACATAAGACATTCTGCAAGGCCAACAAACCGGGCCGCTGGCTAGCTTACACTATAAGAAAGAAACAAAAATCCCGCATAATTGAAAAGATAGAATACAAAGGCAAGCTAGAATTCCGACAAAAAACCATCAAGAAAGCCTTCACAGAGTTCTACTCGAAACTATATGCCGAGGATAAGATACAAGACAAAGAGATAGATGAATTCTTACAAAACGAAAAGATACAGGCGATTACCGACACACAAAGAGAAACCCTGAATGCCTTAATCACAAAGGAGGAAATACACTCAGCGATCACACAACTGAAAGCAGGAAAATCGCCCGGGACGGATGGGATAACAGCGACCTACTACAAGCATCTACAGGATGAGATGCTGGAACCCCTCAGAAAGCTATTTGCCAGCATTCAAGAAGGAGGCCAGGTCCCACCATCCTGGAAAACAGCCTACATCTCATTAATCCCAAAGGAGGGGAAAGACAACACACAGCCCGCAAACTACAGGCCCATCTCACTACTAAACACAGACTATAAAATCTTCACAAAAATTTTGGCCAATAGACTAATGACTGTTTTACAGAAAACAATACACCCGGACCAAAGGGGATTTATACAAGGACGCCAGATGAAAACCAACGTGAGGCAGCTGTTGAACATAATAGAGTACCTGCAAAGGCACAACCAGATACCCGCCGCTCTAATGTTTGTAGATGCAGAAAAAGCCTTCGACAGACTGAATTGGCCGTTCCTGACGAACTTGGTCCTGAAAATGAAAATGGGAGCACAGTTCTTCAACTCCATAACGGCAATTTACCAGAAACAAACAGGCCAGATCATTGTCAATGGAGACTTAACGGACTCATTTAATATAGAGAGAGGCACGAGACAGGGCTGCCCGCTGTCCCCCCTGCTATTTATCCTAACACTGGAAATTTTACTGAACAGAATAAGAGCGGCTGAGGATGTACAGGGCATACAGATTAAACAGCAAGAATACAAACTATGTGCCTTTGCGGATGACCTGCTGGTGACAATGTCGCAACCAGCACAATCAGCAAGGAAGTTGATGGAGATAATGGAAGACTATGGTAGGGTGTCAGGCTTCAAAGTAAATATATCAAAAACAAAGATGCTAGTCAAAAACCTAGACAACAAAGCTAAACGGAACCTGGAAAGAATAACGGGTTGTGAAATAGTCAAGAAAGTCAAATACTTAGGAGTGGAGATAGAATCAACAAATGCGAAATTATACAAGAACAACTACGAGGTTCTGTGGAATAAGATACAAACAGACCTGGAAAGGTGGAAATCGCTACGTCTGTCCCTGCTCGGCAGGATAGCGACAGTAAAGATGAATGTATTACCCAGATTTCTATTTCTCTTTCAAATGCTACCCATACTCAAGAAAGATGCGGACTTAGACAGTTGGCAGAAAGGCATCAACAGATTTATTTGGGACGACAAGAGACCGAGGGTGAAACTAAAAATCATCCAAGACGCAAGGGAGAGAGGGGGACTCAAAATGCCTAATCTAAAGCTATATTACTATGCAGCAACGTTGGTGGCGGTTAGTGACTGGATCAACATGACAAACGATAGAGTTCTGAATGTTGAGGGGCATGGTCTACGATTCGGCTGGCACGCATACCTAGTATACGACAAAAAGGCAGATAGGAACTTCAAGGAGAACCCACTACGAATCCCACTGCTATGGGTCTGGAAGAAATACAACCACCTCCTACACGACAAGATTCCCATCTGGACGATCCCTGGACACGCAACAGGAGATATGAACACATCCCAAGGGCAAGGAGTGGTGCCCTACAGTGAGCTTGTACTGGGAGAAGAAAACAGGTTCCTCTTGAAATCTCAAGCAACGCTAGCAAACAGAGGAATAGGAAGTAACTGGCTATCATATATACAACTACAGTCAAGGTGGCGTGAAGACAAGAAGAAAGGCTTCTCCCAGAACGACGAGAACCTAATCAAACAGATCAGAGAACAGGGGATTAGGCACATCAAACGAGTGTACAGCACTCTGATAGAAATGGACTCTGAAACCGAACTAGTCAAGAACTGTATGATAAAGTGGGCGCAAGACTTCGGACACCCTATCGCCATAGACACGTGGGAGAAAATCTGGGTGAGGAATGTAGAATTCACGAAATCGCAACACTTAAGGGAAAACTTCTACAAGATGTTCTATAGATGGCACCTAGACCCGAAAAAAATATCACTCATATACCCGGGCACCCAGCCCAAATGCTGGAGGTGCGGAGACGGGGAGGCTACCTACTTCCACATATGGTGGACATGCAGAAAAATCAAAGCATTCTGGAGGAAGATATGGTGGACACTCCAAACCATTTTCAAAAAGCGTATAGAATTTCTACCTCAGGCTTTTCTGTTAGGGATCACAAAGGATATCACTACCTCAGAGACAACTTTATTTTTGAACTTAATTACAGCAGCAAGATTATTGGTGGGACAGTACTGGAAGAATCCAGAAATACCGCCTATTGAAGAATGGACTGTGAAAGTAACAAATCTGGCGGAAATGGCAAAAATATCAGCATATTTGAAAAGTCGCTCCAATGAACAATTTGTGACGGACTGGAAACAGTGGATAGACTATATCCAAGAGAGACACCAATCAAACAGAATGCAGCTGGCGTTCAGCTAAGGATCGAGGGGAGGAGGGATGAAGGGTTAACAAATCAAAGGTTTACAAAAACTAACACCCAATGTTGAATGTATATGTTCTATAACTAATGCCTCTTAACATAACCTTATGACTAACGTTGTTTGCTTTAATATTGTTAAAGTAGACTGAATCTCTACCTCAGGATATGAAACTTTTACCTCAGGATCTCGGGTTGGGGACCATAAAAGATTGCACTAGTAATGGGATGAAGTCAACTCAGAAGCGCAAAAGTACAATATGCGATAGACTAGATACAGTAGATAGACCATACATAGGAGAAACACCAATCAAACAAAATGTATGCGGAGTATACTTGAAGATGTAAGGGAGGAGGGAAGAACGTTTACTAAAACAGATGTTTACAAAGATTAATACCTAATGTTGTATGCTATGTTCTAGGATGATTGCTTAGCAATAGGATCTTATGTTTAATGTTGATCACATTAATATTGAAACGGATAAGGGAAACACCAATCAAAATAAAATGTAACAGGAGTATAGTTGAGGCTAGACACGAGGAGTGGGGGAAAAGGCTTACTAACTCAGACGTTTTCAAAGACTAATACTTAGTATTGTATACCAGGGATCATGATGATTGCTGCATAACATGTTTTTATGTTCAATGTTAATTGTTTCAATAAAAGAATTTTTATTAAAAAAAAAAAAAAAAAAAAAAAAAAAAAAAAAGAAGATGGGCATACACATTTAAATACCCATTATGCTATTCCCTTTTGGGGCGAGCAAGAGATAGAAAAGAAGCAAAAAAAATTAAAAGAAAAAAAATGTGAGGGGAAAGAAACTTAACTAAATGCATTTTGCACCAAATCCATTCATTGGTGGAGAATTGACTTGTTTGAGCTGGGGGACTGGAGAAGGTTCCTGTGTATTCCTTGGACAGGTAAGGTAACCAACAAGCAGGTTCTGGCGGGCATAACACCAGACATGTCCCAAGAAGGCAAAGCCATGAAACTGCAGCTTACTTGCTTTGGCTGTGCCATCATTGAAATAGCAATTATGATTGGAAGAGTTAGCAGTAAAAGGAAAGCAGGCCACCAAAGAACATGGGGTTTGTCAAAGCTGATACCAGCCAGAGCATGGAACATCTCAGAGTAATTTGGCTAGTCTAAAGAAAAGAAGAAACAGGGGTGACATGATAGCAGTATTCCAATATTGGAGGGGCTGCCACCAAGAAGAGGGGGTCAAACTATTCTCCAAAGCGCCTGAAGGCAGGACTAGAAACAACAGTTGGAAACTGGTCAAGGAGAGAAGCAACCTGGGATTAAGGAGAAACTTCCTAACAGTGAGGACAATTAACCAGTGGAACAGCTTGCCACCAGAAATCGTGGGTGCTCCGTAACTAGAGGTTTTTAAGAAGAGGTTAGACAGTCACTTATCTGAGATGATATAGGTTCTCCCTTCCAACTCTGATATTCTACATTCTACATTCCAGTCTAGTCTAGCCTAATCCTATTACAATGTTGACCTTCTGATACCAGCAGCAAATTCATACAGATTACAATTAATTATTTGCTATGGAGGCCTGAGGTGCTGAAAGATGTTGAAATGTTGTGCAAAAAAAAAAAAAAAGATAGAGACTGACGTAGAACAGTCTAAAAGCATGTAAGCCACTGCACACTAAACGTGATCTTAGCCCAAACCCAGAGATGCAAAGGCATGCTCGTTTGTACCATGGTCCAAATAGCGCGCAATAAAAACCATAGAGGAGAGACTGAAAATTAAGCAGAAAAGGCTGCCCTGTTCTGCCATAGCTAGAAGATTTCCTGCCTGTTCTTAAGGCTGCGCTTCTGTGTGCTTATCGGAAAAATAATTTCACTGGATTTCCTTTGCATGAGCACGCATAGGAATGGGTGCATTATCCCTGCTTCGCAAATGAGATATTTTATCTCTCCTTCTGTAAACTTTGATAAGTACACCCTGGGATGTTTCATGTCAGAGGTTCTGGGAACAGTAACCTCAGTCTTGATCATGAAAGAAAATTGGACCAAATAATGTTCTTGCTTCCTCTGTGACCTAAGATGGTAATTTTGGGGGGGGGGTGGACGAAGAATAATGCACAGAAGTGGAGCAGAACTATACCAACAATGAGACTCAGATTTGTTTGATATTCTCACATTGCCCTGTGTGCTCATAGAGGAGGAGGAGGATCAAGCTGAATGATGAACTATGAATGAACTACTCAGTATAAACCCAGCATTAGGAATGTAGAGTAATTTGTTAGTCAATTTCATCCCAATGGCATCCAAGCAGGATGAAAGCAAAGAGGAAGGAGGAGGAGGAGGAGGAGGAGGATCAAATTGAATGATGAACTATGAGTTAACTAGTCAGTATAAACCCAGCACTGGGAAGGTAGAGTAATTTGTTAGTCAATTTCATCCCAATGACATCCAAGCAGGATGAAAGCAAAGAGGAAGGAGGAGGAGGAGGAGGAAGAGGATCAAATTGAATGATGAACTATGAGTTAACTAGTCAGTATGAACCCAGCACTGGGAAGGTAGAGTAATTTGTTAGTCAATTTCATCCCAATGGCATCCAAGCAGGATGAAAGCAAAAAGAAGCATTTGTTCTTCTATTGCATAAAATTAAAATAGTTTCTTATTTTTTCTTCTTCTCTTTTTTATTTATTGTTTCAATTATCCAAAGTTGGTAC
Organism: Bothrops alternatus; assembly: GCA_034064705.1. Classification (NCBI taxonomy): domain Eukaryota; kingdom Metazoa; phylum Chordata; class Lepidosauria; order Squamata; family Viperidae; genus Bothrops; species Bothrops alternatus. Next base: position 1,074,483 of record JARGCV010000505.1, on the reverse strand, counting down.
TACAGACCAGATCTCATTATCCATGGCAAAGGGTCTTCCGGATCCATAGTTTTGGACATGTGGCTATATTTTAAGGAATGCAGATTTTTTTTTGTATTTGTGTGGGGGGAGTAAGGGAGAGGGGAATGACAATATAATTTATGTATTTGCAAAATGATGGGTGGAGTTTTGTGCATTTCCTCAAGGTAGTTTTAGAAATAGTTTTGTTATTCGGAGCAGTTCGTGTATTGGGCTTTTCGAAGATTAAGCAAGTGCAGAAAACATCCTATAATACATCATTTTTTAAAGTCAGGGCAATTTTCACCTGTCTCTTCTGACCTTTGCGATATTTCTTCAGATTTATCAAAGCAGGAGGGGAAAAATTCCCAGGGAAAAAAATAAATAAAATAAACACAGTCAGGTAGAATGAAATGGAGTTTTGAGAATTCACGCCCATTGCATTCACATATATTTGTGTTCCATATATTTCCCCTTTCCTCCCTTATGGCTATTTTGTAGGCATAAATCCATAATAAATATAATGAGGTTCCCCCTTGATAACGATGAATGCATTATTTATAGTAGAATTGCTAAAATAGGAGGTGTTCTTATGTTTAGAGCAATTGCTTGCGAGATGATTTGCAACTCTCGGTTGCTGGCCAAAAAAAAAAACCCCCACCAAAAAGCCACAAATAAAGTTTTTACATTAAAAAAAGTTGTTTTTTGCACAATTGCCCTACTTGCTTACTTTTTATTCTCAGATTTGATCTCTGCTTCCTAGATTACTGACTTAGATGATTATCATGGTGGGTGTGCTACAAAACACATTTTTCTCTCTCTCCTCTTTATATTCCGTAGAAGTGATCTGCTAGGGATCATATGCTACTAGTAATGGCAGACAAACCAAAACGTTTTTTTTTTTAAAAAAACCTTTCTCTTCTTTTTCTTGTTTTTTTTCCCCCTTTTTCTTCCATTCAGTCATATCCAGTTCTCTGAAGAAGTCCCTGCAGCTTTTTTGAGTAAGGTTTTCAGATCCTCTTTTAATATCTTGTAGCTCAATTTTCACTTTCCTTAGCCTAGTCCAGGGGTAGGCAACCTTGGCTCTTTTATGACTCGTTTATAATGACTAGTTAACTCATAGTTGATCATTTGATTTATAACAACAACAACAACAACAACAACAACAACAACAACAACAACAACAATAATAATAATAATAATAATAATAATAATAATAATAATAATAATAATAAAGTTGGAAGGGACCTTGGAGGTCATCTGGTCCAACTCCTGCTCAGGCAGGAAATCCTATACCATTTCAGACAAATGGCCGTCCAGTCTCTTCTTAAAAACTTCCAGTGTTGGAGATTCACCACTTCTGGAGGCAGGTTGTTCCGCTGGTTAATTGTTCTCACTGTCAGGAAGTTTCTCCTTGGTTCTAGGCTGCTTCTCTCCTTGATTAGTTTCCATCCGTTGCTTCTTGTCCTGCCTTCAGGCGCTTTGGAGAACAGCTTGACTCCCTCTTCTTTGGGGCAGCCCCTGAGATATTGGAATACTGTTGTCATGTCCCCCCTCGTCCTTCTCTTCATTAAACTAGACATACCCAATTCCAGCAACCGTTCCTTATATGTTTTAGCCTCCAGTCCCCTAATCATCTCTGTTGCTCTTCTCTGTACTCTTTCTAGAATCTCAACATCTTTTTTACATCGTGGTGACCAAAATTGGATGCAGTATTCCAAGTGTGGCCTTACCAAGCCTTGTAAAGTGGTATTAATACTTCACATGAATCATGTCCCCCCTCGTCCTTCTCTTCATTAAACTAGACATACCCAATTCCAGCAGCCGTTCCTTATATGCTTTAGCCTCCAGTCCCCTAATCATCTTTGTTGCTCTTCTCTGCACTCCTCCTCCTCCTCCTCCGCCTCCTCCTTGCTTTTATCCTGCTGGGATGCCATTGGGATGAAATTAACTAAGAAATTCCTTTACATTCCTTGTGCTAGATTTATACTGAGTAGTTAATTCATAGTTCATCATTCAATTTGCTGGCTCAGGAATTCTGGGAGTTGAAGTCCATGAGTCATAAAAGAGCCAAGTTGGTCTACCCCTGGCCTAGTCTTTGGTGTCTCCTTGGCCTGTTGTACAACAGCGTCAAGTGGACACCAGTGACATCTGCAAACCGAACATTGAAATTCTAGCAACAGTGATGACCATCGACGTGTGTATATGAAATAAAAAGTGCTTTTCTAAATGTTTTGTTTCACAGCCGGCATGTTTTACTTATTATATTCTATGCAGTTGTCAAAAGAAAGTCGACCTGTTTTAAAAGCAATACAATTATAAAGATGTGTTCAGAAATAATATGAAAAGGAGTCACAGCTCATGAAATTGAAAAATGAGCAGCAGTAAGAGGCACATTCTTTGGGGATATATCAGTTTCAACGAAGTGACGATATTATCTTTCTTCTGCATGCTAAATAGCCAAAGTGGGCTTTTTAGCGAATGATCCAAACAGTGGAAAACAAAGACTAACTTTCTAAACTGGGGTGGGGGGGAAGTCTTGGTTGAAGAAAAAATCCCTGAATGGTATCTACTTTTCCAAAATTGATTGGGTTAAAAGGATTGTAGATTGTTATATGAAAAGGTTATTTGTAATTTTCTGACGGGAGGGATTGGATTTAGGCACGAGAGCAGAAGGGCCCCTGGCGAAATATGGAAAAAAAATGTATAGCTTTCCTTTATTGGATATCTTTTATTTTCTAAACCTCACTTGCGAAAGACAACCAGACATTGATTTGTGTATGCGTTTAGCATGAGGAATGGAAAGAAAATAGGTTGCGGGTGATTATTAGCTAGGTGGAAAACCTCGGGACTCTTCTTCAGAGCTGATTCTCCTCATTTATTAAATTTATATACCTCCCACCTCACTTTGGAAAGCGAATCCTTCTTTGAATCCTATCATGAAAAAGAAAGATTCTGTGAGGTCCTTGGTGCTCTCTGAGCTTGGTTGTTTTCTTGCAGACGTTTCATTACCTAACTAGGTAACATCATCAGTGCTAGAAGGGAGTGGGGTTTGTAGAATGATGGAGGAGGAGGAGGAGGAGGAGGAGGAGGAGGGGGAGGAGGAGGAGGAGGAGGGGGAGGAGGAGGAGGACAACTGTGGATCCTTGGTGCTCTCTGAGCTTGGTTGTTTTCTTGCAGACGTTTCATTACCAAACTAGGTAACAACATCATCATCTCTGTTTCTATACAAATGGATTGCCCTGACATGTGTGAGTGGGAGCGTTCGTGGTCGTTCCTTGATTATGCTGTAATTTAAGGTTAGCTTGTTTGTCAGAGTTGGTAGAGAAAGATACTTTTTGCAATGTCTTATTTTCACTTAGCCCTGCTTTTTCTCCACATACAATATGAAGAACTGATACAGTCGTTTTTCTGTTTTCTATTCATTGTTCCCCCTCTCAAAGTCAGTTTTTTTTTCTTTTCATGTTCTTCCTACTTCTTCTTTTCAGATTGATGTCTTTAAGGAACACGTCATTTCTTAATTATCTCCCAAACAAAAGAAAAATAACAATGCATAAAACAACTTTTTTTAAAAAAAAGAAAAAAGAAAAAGAAAAAAGAAACTCCAGAGGTTGGAATTGCCGACATTCTCCATGAAATGTAATTATAAATCTAGAGATAGATTACGTTTAGATTTATTGCACGATGATGAATGAATTCCTTGGCTGTCGTTGATGTGATCCATCATAGTGAATCCATTATTCAGAACAAACTTAACAATTATAAATCTATTTTTAAAGGGAGGGAGAAACTAGAGGAACCACTGAGTGAAAAAAAAAAACCACTGGTGTCAGAAATGTGGGTCATTCCATCTTTTCGGAAATTAATAGCCATTTAACAGGGGAATATATTGATTTTAATACAATCTTGGAGACAGAGGTGTCTTTCCAGCAATATTATCCCTGGACAAAGCAATCTGGTGTCTTTTTCCCTTCCTTTTCTTTCTTTCTTTTTTTTTAAATATTTTTTTATTTTTCCAAACTCTCCCCCATACATATACCATGATATTTATCAGATGTTAACATACATTCTTTTTACATTCATATATAAGATACTTTTAATAAAATGAAATAAATACATATGCGTGACTTTTGGTGTTGCTCGCCCATTTCCCCTTTCACTGTATCCACACTCCTCCTTCTCTACCTTCTTTCTCCCTTTCTTCTCTTCCCTACTTCCCTCTTCTTCCTCTCCTCTTCTCTTTCCTTCACCCCTCTCCTCCCCTTTCTCCCCACTTCTCCTCTCCTCCTCCAACCTCCCTACTTCCTTCTCCCCTCCTTTACTCTTTTCTCTCTCCTCTCCTTTCTTCCCTCTCATCCCTCTTCAGATACAATTCAGGGGTCCGAGCAACTCCTCTCTCCAAATTTCCCTGTCTGTATTATATACAATAAGATTAATTTTCTCTTACATTAATACTTCTATTTATCTAACCTTCTCGGTATATACCTCTATAAATATTTATACAAGTATTCAATACTTTGTCGCCTGGGTCTCCCTCCTTGTCTGCTCCTTCTAACTATCTTTTAACCATATTCTCTTTTCAGCCAATCATAAAAAGTTCCCCAGATTTCACAGTAGTCTGACTCTTTATGTTTCTTACTGACCCAGCAAGCAGTAAAGAAAATGGAAGCACAAACAGTTTGATACCAAACAATGATCTGATAGATATATATGTGATCTATACCGGGATGACATAGGTTGTCCTGCTTGAGCAGGGGGCTGGACTAGAAGATCTCCAAGGCCCCTTCAAACTCTGTTATACTGTTTCTGTTTCAGAAACAGAATAACAGAACAACAGAGTTGGACGAGACTTTGGAGGTCATCTAGTCCAACCCCATTCTCAGTCAGGAGACCCTGTACATCATTTTGGACAAATGGCTGTTCAATCTTTTCTTAAAAACATCCAGTGTTGGAGGGCCCAGACGTTCCGAAGGCAAGTCATTCCAATAATTAATTGTTTCTGTCTGGAAATTTCTCATTTTTTTAGGCTGGATCTCTCTTTCATGAACTTCCATCCATCACTTCTTCTCCTGCCCTCTGGTGCTTTGGAGAACAGATGGAATCTTCTATGTGACAGATCCTTAAATATTGGAAGACTGCTATCATGTCACCCCTAATTCTTCTTTTCATTAGACTAGACATACCCAATTCCTGCAACTATTCTGTATGGTTTACCCTTCAGTCTGTTCTAATTCTATTATGTTCCAGTTCTAGTTCCAGCTCCAGCTTGGTTTCAGTTTCTATTCTATTCTATTCTATTCTATTCTATTCTATTCTATTCTATTCTATTCTATTCTATTCTATTCTATTCTATTCTATTCCATTCCATTCCATTCTATTCTATTCCATTCCATTCTATTCTATCCATATCCTATCCATATCCTATCCATATCCTATCCATATCCTATCCATATTCTATTCTATTCTGTTCTGTTCTGTTCTGTTCTGTTCTGTTCTGTTCTGTTCTGTTCTGTTCTGTTCTGTTCTATTCTATATTGTGTTCTGTTCTGTTCTAGTGAAAACTCCTTATTTGGCATTTTGCAGCACACAAAAGCAAAGAGTTTGTACGAGTAATCCAGGAGAGCAAAAATGTAATAAAAAATGGAGCACTGGGATTTGTAGTTATGAAATAATAATAATATAATAATAATATTATATTACTACTACTACTACTACTACTACTACTACTACTACTACTACTACTACTATTATCCTTTCCTTTCCCTGTTATCTTGAATTTTCTTATAAGTAAATACTTGATTCTTGCATTGTAAAAAATCTCATATGTCTTTCTTTTATCCTGCCTCTTTGGGTATGGCAAGTTACAAGCCATAATAAATGTCAATTGTATATTTCCTTTAGAAAGCATACAATAGAAAGAGTGTAATATATATCCAAAAAATTATATGTTCTTAACTTTTTGAGATCAGTTGGGGTTAGCTAAGTGCTGGCACTAGCATAAATATAAATATTAATACCAGTAAACAGCAGAAGTTAAACCATAAAAAGCAGCAGTGCTAAAACATCATAAAAAGGGAAGATAATAGAAATCCAATTAAAATTAAATTAAATTAAATAATTTATTGAAAGGAAACTTGATTTTCTAAAGAATGTATACTAAAGAATATATACTATCGGCATTGGAAAAAAAATCATCAGTCAATTGCCAAAGCTATTCCTTTACTTGGAATAGCTTACATTCTGTGACAATACTTTTAACACACAAAATATCAACATCTACCTCTCTCAGGTCCTTGGGAAGGACTCAAAAGGTGGACAAAAATGCCAAATCCAGTATAAACATCTGGCTAGCTGTGCAATCAACCAAAATAATAATTATTGAAAGATGGAGAAACTTGTGTTATTGTTAGTTGCGAAGTCGTGTCCGACCCATTGTGACCCCATGGACAATGTTCCTCCAGGCCTTCCTGTCCACTACCATCTTCTGGAGTCCATTGAAGCTCACGCCTGCTGCTTCAGGGACTCTGTCCAGCCACCTCATTCTCTGTCGTCCCCTTCTTCTCTTGCCCTCCATCTTTCCCAGCATCAGGCTCTTCTCCAGTGAGTCCTTCCTTCTCATTAGGTGGCCAAAGTACTTGAGTTTCAACTTCAGGATCTGGCCTTCTAAAGAGCAGTCAGGGTTGATCTCCTCTAGGACTGACCGGTTGGATCACCTTGCAGTCCAGGGGACTCACAGGAGTCTTCTCCAGCACCAATGAGAGAGGCCATCATAAGAATCTGGATTTGTTTAAAATTTGTAAAAAATGCCATTCTGAACATTCCTCTCAATGAGGTGTCACCAAGTTTCTCTTCTGCCTCTTCGAAGTACAGGCAGGATTTCGAAAAGGCAAAGGAGAGACTTGGTGACACCTAATTGGGACGAATGTTCACAATGGCAGCCCCATATTTTTTAAAAAATCCAGATTCTTATGATGGCCTCTCTCATTGAAAGCCAGATTTTAAACACCCCGTAGCAAAAAATCTATGGGGATTCTCAGTCATCCAGGTCCTAGTTGTCCCAAAGGTACTTTTTTCAAAAAGCAACTGGACTTCCTTCATTTTTCCTTGAAGACTTCAGCTTCTTGGATGAGAAGTGGAACATCATCAAGGGACAAATAAGGAAAGTCCAGTTGCCTTTTGAAAAAGCACCTTTGAGACTTGTAACAAAAGATTGGTCTAAGAAAAAACCCTTCTAGACCAAGAGACTTTCTTAGATTTCCTGCTTCAACACCATTCTTGTGCTGGAGTTTATCAGTCCAATTGTGGGAAAGCCAAAAATACACACAATCAAGAAGAAAATATATATATATATACTCCTATTGCTGGTGCTTTATGACGTTTAAACGAAGTGGTTTCAGTTAACAATTGCCCATTTTGTAGCCAGTGGGCAGCAGAGCACACAAAGGTGTGAGTTTCTTTACAAGAGTGATTTTTTTTAAATTATTTTATTAAACCCATCAACATTATACATGAGTTCATATTAAAAAGCAAGCATCATATATCCTGCAATACAACTCGTACATTCGTCTCAGTAGTAATGCAATCTTTTATGGTCCCTAACAAAAGGTCCTGAGGTAGAAATTCAGTATCCTGAGGTAGAAATTCAGTACGCTTTTCCAATATTAAAGCAATCAACATTAAATCTGGGCTCATATTAATAAGCTGTCCTCATAAGACCTGAAATACAGCTCTTATATATGGTCTATCTACATTCATACAAACAGCATTGAACATGAAATCATAGTTTGTACCAATCTTCATAGCACCTGGTATACATCACTAAGTTTTTAACAGCCTTTACCAGCAATTGAGAATGGGTCACACTGTTATCTGTGGAAGACGATTGTGAGTTGAGTAGAGAGAAGCAGCAAGGGGATGAATTATCTCTGCGATGCATTAGAGCTTTTGAATTTGGCATCCATCTGATTCAAAATCCACTCAAAAGATTTCTTTATGGGTAAACGTATCTAAACAATAATAACAATAACAGAATTGGAAGAGACCTTGGAGGTCATCAAGTCCAACCCCCTGCTCAGGCAGGAAACCCTATATACTATTTCAGACAAATGGGGTGTCCAGTCTCTTCTTAAAAACTTCCAGTGTTGGAGCATTCACCGCTTCTGGAGGCAGGTGGTTCCACCGGTTAATTGTTCTAATTGTCAGGAAGTTTCTCCTTAGTTCTAGGTTGCTTCTCTCCTTGATTAGTATATTGTTCCAGGATCCTGCAGCATTAACAAGAGTCTGGGAGGGGGGGGAATTAACTTATCACACAGTGCTCCTTTGATGGGTAATTTTACACTTTCAGCCTTATCTTCTTGATTGTCTCAGCATTGTGAGATATGTCTTTGCTTCTTGTGTCAGGTAAAACCTCCACTTATTTCATTGTCCTCTTCGAAAGCACATCGCATTTGTCTCTGGAATAAACGATCTTTTCTTTTACGCTGCTAAATACTTTGGCCTGGCAGTATGTTGATGAAGCATATCTGAGGATTAAGTAAGCTTGCAAATCTTATTTAAGAATTTTAATTTGTCCTTCTCTGGAAGCTCTGAGAAAAAGCATCCCTGCTAAGGAAATATATGTGTCACGGGAAGTTACTTTAATTGTTCCCCATCGGAGAGGCAGACAAGTCATTAAATTCTGCAGAGGGACAGACGCCATTCTTAATTTGATTAAATCTTGGGCAGATCTTTTAGCAAATCTGTATTTAGCATTCTTGTACTAATTGGTTAAATTCAGGATGCTTTCCACTTTTCTTTTCTTTTTTAAAAAAATTTTTTTTAGAATGACTAAATTGTTTCAAGGGTGATTATGGTAAATCCCTGATCGTGTTTAGCTTATGACTATAATTTAGTAGCGCATCAAAATTCATACCTGTCAGGCTGTCAACGAGAGGTTGGAAACAATGCTGCTGGATGAGATCACTTTGCAGGCCAGACTGACAAAACGGGCACTTGAGATGGGCTATAGTGCTGACTTTGCAGAAGGTTAACCTTCTGCAATAAAATATTTAATATGTCTTTAGGTGGAAAGGAGGCAACAGTACAAAATAAATCCGGTAACAGCAGATGGCAGCCCACTGGAGTGTATGAATAATTAAAATATGTGTTATTTAGGAATAACTCTGACTGTAATGATTAATCATATTCTCAGAATCTGTCATCTTTAATTGTGGCCAAACAAGGAGAAACTAGGATAAATCTAATTGTGGACCTATATTATTTTCTGCTTTATGTAGGTGTTGACTTGATTAAATCCTCCTCTTCCTCCTCCTCCTCCTCCTCCTCCTCCTCCAATACTTCAAATGTTGCAGTGCATTCAAAAATAATGTCGTGTAAGATATGGAAAGATGCAAGAAAAACACAAGCCTTTGCACAGTTTTTTAGATGACACTAAGCAGAGTTCAGGTGCTGGTAACCACAACCCAATCCGTCTCTTGTACTAATTCATACCTTTTGCAAAGACACGGCATTATTTATTTCGATACCATCCATCCACCTGCTACTTGGCCAGTGAAGAGATTGGTCCTCCTTTATTGGACAGTAAGAGTTGATTTCCTTTGATCTTCTTTCCCTTAGAGTCATGGTTTAATCAGTAGATGTCTAACTGCTCACTCGATGCGGTAACGATATCAATCCCTTCTCGCTGTGCCATAGTATGCCATGATGCCTTAGTGTATTTACTGGTGGGGAAATTGCTGAATGTGGTCTTTCAATTTATCTACTTTAAAGGCATCTGTGCTGAATCGAAGAGGCCGCTGCGTCACTTATTGCAAAGAAAGTGGATTTGTGCCATATCCTGCAGTTCAGCTGATCTAAGGATTGCCTCACGGTTCTGCAGTCCACCTGATCTTGGTGCCACCAAATTCTTGTCTGATTCATTCTTTCCATTCTAGAACACTAGGAGGTTTTTTTTTTGAGTACAAGTAGTCCTTGATTTACAAAGCACAGTTCAGCCCAAAATTTATGTTGTTAGTATTGTGATTCCATGCCAGCCAGTGGACCTGGCAGCTGAGTCCGGGGAATCAGAGGAGGAGGAGGAGGGGCATGAAGAGCCATCAGAGTTGGAGGAAGCCTCCGATGAGCTCCAGGACTTACAACCTTATGAAGAGCCTGGCACCTCCACTCATCGCAAAATGCAGATAGGCAACAGGAGCAGGACAGAGGGAGGCAATGGGGTGACTCCAAGGGTGAAGGAGAAGGCATTGAGAAGCCACACCTTGGAGCTGCATAATAAAAAGGGAAGGTGTGGGCGGTGCTGGTTGCTGAAGGCAACCATTTGCAAAGGACTCAAGTTTCATGGGATCATGTTCTGTTTGCCTTGCCTGTGAACAATTCTCCATTTGAATCCTGTTTGGACAATTCTCAATTTGCATCATGTTTTGTTTGCCTTTGATTTTGGGACATTTTGCAGGTCTGCACCTAATTAATAAAAGGGGTTTGTTTTTCCTGCATTTCCAGCCTACTTGTTAAAAGAGGGCTTGGTCCTCATGAGATAACAAGGGCTCACGTCGGCTGGGACAGAACAGTTAAGTGAGACCTTCGTTAAGTGAGTCTTGCCCCATTTTATAACCTTTCTGGCCACCATTCTTAAGTGAATCGCTGTGGTTGTTCAATTAATAACAAGGTTGTGAAGTGAATCAGGCCTCCGCATTGGCTTTGCTTGTCAGACGGTTGCAAAAGGGGATCACATGACCCTGAGAACACGTCATAACGTCATAACTATGAACCAGTGGCCAAGCATCTGAATTTTGATCACGTGATCCTGGGGATGTAGAAAGCTTGTAAGTGTGCAAAAGGGTCCTACAACAGCACTTTTTTCAGTGCTGTTGTAACTGTTGTAAATTGAGGGTTGCCTGTAACCTTGTCTCTGAGGGCTGATTTTTTTTTCTTATGAAGGAACCCTTGACAATCATTCAGAAACAACAACAACAACAAAACCCAACAATCTAGGTTTCCCCAGAAGTTACTTAAACACTTCTAAGTGAAGGTGTCAGTTGCAGATCACACAAGCAGTGGTGAAGTTAAACAAAAACATATTCTTTATCAAGAATACTCATGTTTTGAGGGAAGCATCCTTGAGTGAGGTGGCAGATGGTTCTTTGTTCTGCAGTTGGACTTAATTAGCAACTCCTTGAACTGTAATTGTGACTAAGGCGTACTAACGAAGGTGTCAAATCTCTTTGAAAGGAAATCAGAGATTTAAGTCCCATACGCTGAATCTGATAAGATGCAGAGATGTCGAGACTCTGGAAAGAGTGCAGGGAAGAGTAACAGGACTAGGGGTGACATGATAACAGTGTTCCAATATTTGAGGGGCTGCCCCAAAGAAGAGGGGCTCAACCTATTTTCCAAAGGACCAGAAGGCAGGACAAGAAGCAATGGATGGAAACTAACCAAGAAGAGAAGCAACCTAGAACTAAGGAGAAATTTCCTGACAGCGAGAACAATTAATCAGTGGAATGACTGGCCTTCAGAAGTTGTGGGTACTCCATTACTGGAGATTTTCAAGAAGAGATGGACAGCCATATATAGGATCTCCTGCTCGAGCTGAGAGTTGGACTAGAAGACCTCCAAGATTCTAGTCAACTCTGTTATTCTATGTCTCTATCAATAAATAATTGTTATAAAGAGAAAAATTGGGAGGGCTATCCATTACATCCACGTCAGAACAATTGTATTTTTAAATAGGTAAAATAAGTGGACATTCAGCCACACTTAGCTAGTCTTGGCATATTTCAAAATAAGGTAAGAAATGTTGAACTGGGTTTGTACCTCAAAAGGAAATCATGAGAAAATCCTGGAAGTAAATTCTACACTGAGAAGTCAGAAATATAGGTGGCGATGTGGACTTAGCCTTCCATATCATTCCACATTTATTAATTTGTCTGTAACAACCACATCCAGACTTTGAAAAAGCTACGCATATATTATCCATACAACTGTCAAGTGCTGGGGATATCAGGAGATTTAGGCAGGTCAAAGGAGCACAAAGATTTATTACAACTTAAGCTCTCTAACAAGAATCTGGGGAAGCTTCTGGGGAAGCTATCACAGGTACAAACATGCTTACTGGGTCCTTAGTAAGCTAGCTATCAGGTGTAAGAAATCAGGAGCCAAGATGATTCAAATGAATACAGGTTTAATGCATGCTAACACTATCTACAAACATCTAAACCAAGAGTCTTCAAACTTGGCCCTTTTATGACTTGTGGACTTCAACTCCAAGAATTCCTCAGCCAGGCACATTGGCTGAGGAATTCTGTGAGTTGAAGTCCACAAGTCATAAAAGTGTCAAGTTTGAAGACCCTTGATCTAAACTACTAATGACCAAAGCAAATAGAATAGAATAGAATAGAATAGAATATAGAATAGAATAGAATAGAATATAGAATAGAATAGAATAGAATAGAATAGAATAGAATAGAATAGAATAGAATAGAATAGAATAGAATAGAACTGGAAGAGACCTTGGAAGTCTTCTAGTCCAGCCCCCTGCTCAAACAGAACCTATGCCATCTCAGACAAGTGACTGTCCAGTGTCTTCTTAAAAACCTCCAGTGATGGAGAACCCACAACTTTTAGTGGCAAGCTGTTCCACTGGTTAATTGTCCTCACTGTCAGGAAATTTCTCCTTAATTCCAGGTTACTTAGAGTCAAAAGATTAGACTCAAAGGAATTCAAAGTGAACTGGACTTAAATCTCTTGTGGGCACAAAGGGATTCTAGACTGAGAACAGACTCAAGACATAGTTGACCCCTTCCTGGTCATCTACTACACTGCTCTGTTTGTCATCCAGCTACATGATATTTGAGATTAATATTGATATTAATCTGAACAGATTTTTTCCCTCCATGAAGAATGTGTTAAACCTGGGGATAGCCTCAGTCTTGCCCTGACACTCTCTTCTTGGGTATGTGGTGCTTCTGAAAGATTAAGAGAGCAAAAACTTAACCTCTCTCAACAAAATTGTTTGGTTTCTTCCACCTCTTGAAAAACACATGGCTTTCACCATAAGGCTTCCCATATTATTCGAAGATCTGAAAGAGAGAGAGAGAGAGAGAGAGAGAGAGAGAGAGAGAGAGAGAGAGAGAGAGAGAGAGAGAGAGAGAGAGAGAGAGAGAGAGAGAGAGAGAGAGAGAGAGAGAGAGAGAGAGAGAGAGAGAGAGAGAGAGAAGCAAAAGTCACAGCTTTTTTAAAAAAACTTTTAAAATATTTACGTTTCAGCTATTACTCAGGCTAACAAATACATTTTCAATAATTAATTGCTTCCTTCCCCCCATCCTGAGCTATTGTTTGAAGGTCTGTTTCTGAAGTCTTCAGAGTTCGGCCACTGTTATTCAATCTGACTGCAAAACAACTTACTTCGATGTGCAAGGTTTCCTGACTTTTCCTCCTTTCCTGATCTAATGCAGAAAGGTACGTGCCTCAATAGCTGTGGACAGATTACCATGCTATCAAAATATCCACATTTATTGAATGTATACCCATCCCTTCTGTTTATGCCAAGACTCAAAGGATGCAGTCAGCAGACAGCAAAAACTGAAAGGAATAAAAGGCCAGCATGACTTACCTACTAAAAAACTGTTAAAAGGGGGTCAACTTTCCAATTGCCAGTAGCAGTTTGGTTCTCAGAAGAAGCCTAAATCATGTCTTTCACAGAAGTCATCTTTTGAAAGGAGAAGAAAGAGAAACCAAGGTGTCCTATAGGATAAAAGGTTGAAAGGTGAAGGATGAATACGACCCAGCGTCCTATTATCTTCTGACTCAAGAGGTCCTCCCTGCTTCTAATGCTAGGTAATTTTTACTTCATCTTGTCATATTTATAACAGAACAGAATAACAGAGTTTGAAGAGACTTTAGAGGTCTTCTAATCCTGCTCAGGCAGGAAAGCCTAGACCACTTTGGACAAATGGCCGTCCAGTCTCTTCTTAAAAACTTCCAGTGTTGGAGCATTCACAACTTCTGGAGGCAAGGAGTTCCACTGGTTAATTATTCTCACTGTCAGGAAATTCCTCCTTATTTTTAGGTTGGTTCTCTCCTTGATTAGTTTCCATCCCTTGCTTCTTCTTCTGTCTTCATGTGCTTTGGAAAACAAGTTGACTCCCTCTTCTTTGTGGCAGACCCTGAGATATTGGAACACTGCTATCATGTCACCCCTGGTCCTTCTTTTCATTAAACTAGACATACCAAATCCCAGCAGCCGTTCTTAATATGCTTTGTTCTCCAATCCCCTAATCAACTTTGTTGCTCTTCTCTGCAATCTTTCTAAAGTAGGGGTGTCAAATTGCTGGCCTACAGGCCAGGTGCATCACACAGAAGCCACCCCAGCTCTGGAAAGCAGGACATCACATGACACGGCAAGTTTGACATCCCTGTTCTAGATTCTCAACATCTTTTTTTATATTGTAGTGACCAAATCTAGATGCAGGATTCCAAGTGTGCCTTACCAAGGCATTATAAAATGGTACTAACCCTTCACATGATTTTGATTCTATCCCTGCTAATGCAACCTAGGGCTGTGTTGGCTTTTTTGGTGCCTGAAGCACACTGCTGGCTGATATTTAAGTAATTGTCCACTAGGACTCCAAAATACCTGTTGCAGTTACTAGTGTTCAGCCAGGTGTCACCTATTCTATACTAGTGCATTTCAGTTTTCATGCCTAGATGGTAGAACCTTACATTTCTTACCACTGAATGTTAGGGCCCTGTCGAGATCCTTAATGAATGTCTTCCTTGGTGCCTTAATTTTCCAAGTTATATTTCTCCTTGTCCTACAACTCTGGAGTTACTGAGCTATTCAGAAGTGCAGAAGAATGATAGCTAACCAATGATTGCAACATCATAGTCTTTGCCTAGCATTCAGCGGCACAGCTTAAAGTGCTAAATCTACAATTTTTCACAGAAGTTATGTTATGGTCCAGAAAAAGGCTTTTATTTTTCGATCTAGCTTGTCAGCTGTCATTAAGAATCAGAAAGGAAGTGACATGAAGGCTCTTAGGCTGGAGAGGACATGAACCTTAAAAGGATCGCAGGTCAAATGAAGAAAGGCATGAGGTTGAAATTAAGTCAAATGTGTCCTCTTCCATCTCTGAAGCTGATTACACAGCTGTTCATGCATCAATATTAAATGGGAGGCTTCTGCATATGCGAAAAAGAGTGAAAAATGGAGAGGAACAATAGAAAAACGTCCAGCTGATAAAACAGATGCAAAACATAAGTATTTTTCAAGAACACACACACAAAATGGGGATTCATTAGATGTGTGATATCTGAAATATTAACAATGTAGAATCTCATGATCTCTTATGGGCTTTTCTTTATAATTCTCCTCCCCATCTTGGGAGAATTCCAAATTGCAGAGAACCGAGCTCTGGATTGATGTGCATGGTACCCCTGGGCCTTACCCCAAAATTAGGGCTTTTGGGAGGGTTAGGCCCCCCCTCAAATCAAGCTAGGGCTTATTTTTGGGATAGGTCTTATTTTCGGCAAAACACTGTATTATGGTTTGTTACACAATCAGCCAGATGTTCAGACTTGATTTTGCATTTTTATCCACCTATCGAGTCCCTCCCAAAGACCCGAGAGCTAGGCAGATATAGTTGTTTCAAAGTGTGTTGTCACCTAATGTAAGCTGTTCTGCATCAAGCTGCCTTTTGCAATTGACTGATGGAGACTTTGTCAATGCCGCTGGTGTTCAATTGGTGCCACAATTGCTTTTGGATTGCACCCCAGGTCCCTATTTATTATTGGTTCTATCTTTGCTTTCTTTTGCCACAGTCGTTGTGGCAAAAGGTCTTTGTGTATTTTGTTACGTTTTCCAGTTGTTTCTCTTCTATTCTGCTGTTTCAAAAAAGAGGAACTGAAGAAGATTTAAAAAAAATACAGTGCTTTATCTTTCGAGACATAGAAGGGAAATAAATATTATTAGTAGTGTTATTTCTTGCTTTATTTCCGGTACTAGAGATGATATTGTTTTTTTGAAATGTGATATATCTCCATCACTGGGCATGACTGAAAAATAGCCATTACTCCTGGCTCTCCTGATAACATAACTGCATTTATGGAAGTCATGGTTTATAAACTTGTACTGGCAAATCACAATTTAAAAAGGTATGTTTATTCTTGAAGCGTACACTGAAAGTAGGAGTCATAAGGAGTCCCGTCACATTTTAATCACATGCCACTGACTTCTATGTTAGAAAAAAAGGTAGAAGTGAGATATTCTGTTTCTGTTTCTTTTTTGCTTTTTCTTTAATTTTTAAATGGCATTTGTATGTCACCTGACTCCTAACCGTTCTTGCTGTAATGTTTAATAATTAGGTTGAAGGGCTATGTCTTGCTATTAGTGAACTCCCCACATCTAACATTGTGGATGTTCATGTTGGTCCATTAGACATCACTTCAATGTAAATTTTGTAAAATTTCAATGTTCTGATCTTGGAGATTCTTACTGGGGACTTGTCTATGGAGATTCTCAGTCATCCAGGTCCTGGTTGCCTCAGAGGTGCTTTTCCAAAGACAACTGGACTTTCTTTGCTTTTTTCTTGAAGATGTTTTGCTTCTCCTCCGAGAAGCTCCTTCAGTTCTTCTGAAGAACTGAAGAAGCTTCTCGGAGGAGAAGCGAAACATCTATACCATTTCAGACAAATGGCTGTCCAGTCTCTTCTTTGTTCGTACCTTTGTCTAATATAAAAGCAACGTTCCCCTCAAATTACATATCCTTGTGCACCCATTTCCCAAGCACACACATCTCTGATTGAAAGAAATTCTCTCTGCTTTCTTAACAGTGGTCACTGTCAACAGCTGGAGCTAAAACTGGTATTGGAAATAATTATGGCTAACCGTCTCGTGAACTTTATCTGAAGAACGTTTCTGTGAAGAAACATTTGTCCTGTAAATGTTTAGGAAGCTGTTTTTCATTCTCTTTTGCTCAGAAGATGAATAGGTGCTGAATAGGACTGCATCTATAAGTAACACAAAAGGGAAACATCAGCAGGAGGCACAGGAAGGGAAGAGAAAGGACAGTGAGGAAATAATTAGGCCAAAGCCAAAGAAAATGTTAACTATAGCAAAGGTTGAAGAACAGTCCCTGAGGTATTCCTTGTAGCTTTTTCCAAAGCTGGGCAGTCAGTAAAAAACAGTGTGAAGTATTAATTGCCAAGTGACAGCAATTGATGGGAATTGATGAAGAAACGTGTTGTCACTGATTTTTAATAAGTTCCCAATAATAATAATAATAATAATAATAATAATAATAATGATGATGATGATGATGATGATGATGATGATGATGATGATGATGATGATGATGATGATGATGATGATGATGATGATGGAAGTGACCTTGGAGGTCATCTAGTCCAACCCCCTGCTCAGGCAGGAAACCCTATACCATTTCAGACAAATGGCTGTCCAGTCTCTTCTTGAAAATTTCCAGTGTTGGAGCATTCAGGTTGTTCCACTGGTTAATTGTTCTAACTGTCAGGAAGTTTCTCCTTAGTTCTAGGTTGCTTCTCTCCTTGATGAGTCTCCATCCATTGCTTCTTGTCCCACCTTTAGGCTTGACTCCCTCTTCTTTGGGGCAGCCCCTGAGATATTGGAAGACTGCTATCATGTCCCCTCTCATCCTTCTCTTCATTAAACTAGACCTACCCAATTCCAGCAACCGTTCCTTATATGTTTTAGCCTCCAGTCCCCTAATCATCTTTGTTGCTCTTCTTTGTACTCTTTCTAAAGTCTCAACATCATCATTTGATATCTATTCATCATATATTTAAGGATGAGTGTCTCTTCAGAGATTTTTTTCAGGATTGCAATGGACAATTCAATTAAAAATCTCGAGAAAAAAAATTATATTGCATGACGGTTTGGTACCAGTCTAAACATGTGGCTGACTGTCTGGTGAACCATAATAGTAGTAGTAATAGTAGTAGTAGTAGTAGTAATAGTAGTAGTAACAACAACAACAACAATTGTCAATAGGAAATACATGACAGTGTATAATGGACATTACAGTATCTGGACATGACAGTATTTGGAGATACTGGACATGACAGTATCTGGAGATAGGAGAACAGAAGAGAAAGAACTGGAGAAGATCACAAAATACAAAGACCAGCAAACAGAAATAGAATGACTGTGGCAAAAGAAAGCAAAGGTAACATCAATAGTCATAGATGTCTTAGGTGCAATCCCAGCTGGAGCATCCCTTGAATACTATTGTCATTGACAAATTCACATCAGCCAATTGTTTACTTGGAACAGCTTCCATCCTTTAATGATACCTCTAACACAGACATGTCAAACTTGCGACGTCACGTGACGTCGCGCAACATATCAGGACAATTTTGACCAATAAGAAAATTATGACGATAAGAGTGATTTGAATACTGAGGGGAAATTAAAACAGGACATATAACAACCTAATAAGATGATTGCCATAAATACAATTGAAACATAAGCTGATTAGAAAAGATGCTATATGTTAATGCTGCTATTGTATGTACAAATACTAAAAAAATGTTGATTCTTAACTTGGTATGTATTGAAAATATTAAGAATTATATTTCTTTAATGTAGACAAAAGGAGAATATTACCAGTGGAAGAGAGGATCAAGGAAATATATTATTAACCAACATATTGATTAACTTTAGAAATTAATTATTATTGATTGTTTTTAAATATATGAACCCAGACAACACACTGTTCATGAAGCACTAAAGATTGTTATTGTAAAAAACTAATAAAATATATTAAAAAAACAACACCTCCCACATCTGCCTATCCCAGGTCCTTCAGAAGGAGTCAATAGATGGACAAAAATGCCAAATCCAGTCTAAACATCCAGTCTAAACAACAATAATATCAAGTCTTCCAAAAAGAGTTTTGGCATAATTCTCTGGGAGAAAATGAAATGATACTTTATATAATTTAAATCTTGTTGTTTCAAGACTTTGGCTTTATTTTCTGGGGGGATTAATGTCAATATTTTTGTTGTTGTTGAATTATTTCACAGCAGAGTCCCTGGTGAACATTAGAACATATGTTTTCCCATTCTCCAGGAATCACTGGTTTGTTTCTTGCCTTTTTTTCTCATTATGCAAATTAATCAACTATCTTCATCTTTGATTCAGTGGATAATTATGCTATAATTTGGAGGCCATTCCAATTAATGTTATAGCTCAAAAATAACACTTTTTGGTTGCTTAAAAAAAACTACCCCAGCCATGACAGATTAGACATTTAATGCACAAAAGAAATAAACACCATCTTGAAACAGTCAACAATGATAAAGTCAGAAAGAGAACTAAACAGATTAAATCACAGATCAGCGTTGATTTAAAAACCAACAGGAGCACATTTATAATCCTCAGACATATTCACAACTACGTAGTGAAACAAATTCCCAAACAAGCAGGATTTTCCATACTTGATCCATCACACACACACACACACACACACACACACACTGGTTTTTTTTCTCCTTGGATCTCATTTAACTAAAAAAAAAACAAAACAGACTGTTACAAAGGCCAGCCAAAATCATAGGGAGTGAAGGCTCATGGCACAAGAAAAATAAAATTAATTTCACAGTTCTATTTTTTGAGAAACCTCAGGGAAAAATGAAGGATTTTTGATAAGTCTAAAGAAATATACTGGGAGTGGTATATAGGTTGCTTGTGAAATCCAGCTTATCAAAATTGTGGAAAACCAAAGTTCATGAAAATGCGAACATGCAGATCAATTTATCAATCAATGTATCGATTTTATCAACCAGAAAGAGTGCAGAGAAGAGCGACAAAGATGATTAAGGGGCTGGAGGCTAAAACCTATGAAGAACAGTGGCAGGAATTGTGTATATCTAGTCTAGAATGTATGTCTAGAAGAACTAGGGATGACCTATTAGCAGTGTTCCAATATTTGAGGGGCTGCCACAAAGAAGGTGTGTGGAAGGTGTGTGTGTGTCAACCTATTTTCCCAAGCACCAGAAGGCATGTCAAGGAACAGTGGATGGAAACTAATCAAGGAGAGAACAAACCAGGAACTAAGGATAAATTTGAAAGTTAGAATAATTAATCAGTGGAACAACCTGCCTCCAGAAATTGTGGGTGCTCCAACATTGGAGGTTTTTAAGAAGAGATTGGACAACCATTTGTCTGAAATGGTGTAGGGTTTCCTGCCTGACCAGAGGGTTGGACTAGATGGCCTCCAAGGTACCTTCCAATTTTGTTACTGTTACTGTTAATTTTTGTTTTTGTTTTTTTTACACGAAGCAGCTTTAGAAAACCTATCTGTTTCAGGTGGATGGATATTCAGAGGAAATGCCCAGCTTAGTGAATTCACTGGTCCATTTCTTCTCACTGAGATCTTCAACGCCTTCCCGTTTTTGCTAGATTTCCCTCTGCATGAAAAGTTCTATAAAAATCCTCACTTATGTTCAGATAATAATAATGAGAGGAATAGAGATGTTCAGTGCAAATTCTGTGTCCTTTTCTAAAATAGACATAAGGTTACATCTGAGTTGGGCTTTCTTGGTGTGAAAGGAACCAATTTCTCAGTAGCCTTTCAATTAATGTGAACAGCAAACTTCTGCTTTTCCAGTCATAGCTCTTACATAAAAGTTACAAAATCTAGCTGAGAAAGTGCATTTTACTGTTTCAAACCAGTGTCTACATTCCTATCTAGGCTATATGATAATTTTGGAGGAGATACCAGCTGTAAAAATATGTCTGATAGTTATTTTGAGCTGCCAATTTTTTCCTCCAAGTAATTGATGACATCCCCTTCAAGACTGTCTCCTTCCTTTCATCCAAATAAATAGATCTCTGCTGAGTAGACACACTTTAGTCTGTAAGATACTGTGCTGTCCTGCTCACTCACACATAACAGTGTTTTGGTGGGTTTATTAATATTCCCCAGCAATTCCCATCACCAAAAACTCAGAACTGTCCCAATTAAGTCCAGCCACACCAATGCTAGTCTACAGAGCAGTGACCAACAGGTCTATCAGGCAAAATTAAATTCACAATACAAGAAGGTTCATGAGGCAAGAATAGTCCAGAGTTCACAAGGCATGATCTAAAGTCAAGGCACAGTGCCAGTCTGAAGCAAGGCAGGAATCAGAACAACCAGAAAACACGTAGAAAGAAAATGAACACATTCCCAGCACCATCTCCATCTCTCTGTTGTGCTAAATAGCCAGCTTCAGGTGCAACCCATCAAGAGGGTGCAAGGCTGCCTTCTCACAAATAGTTGGGCTGACCCTCACTGATTCTGCCTTTTCTCTGCCCTACATGCAGAAGGCAGTTCCTCTTCCTCATCACTGACTGCCTGCAGTTATGTACTTTCCTGCCCGAAGCTTCAGCCTTGTCCTACTGCAGCTGTGCTTCAGTCAATTCACTTTCAACCAGCTGTTCATCTAGAATCTCTCCCATCAACCACCCCCCCTCACTTAGACTTGCAGCCTCTGCCTCTGAACCATTAACCAACTCCCCTCCTGATGTGCCTGGGACTGGTTCATCCTCCTCCAAACTGACACCTGGAGAGGCATTTGAGGAAGTATCTGGGGGAGTCATCACAGGTATAAACAGGCTTACTGGATCCTTAGTAAGCTAGCTATCAGGTGTAAGAAATCAGGAACCAAGATGATTCAAATGAATGCTAACACTTTCCACAAGAATCTGAGCTACTAACTGTTGTATCTGGCCCTTCTCAGCTGAGTGAAATCCACATAAATATTTCTTTAAGAGTTTTATTTAACACATTTCAAAAGATTCACTTCAAAGCAAGCTGCTGGCAGTTTGTTGGCCGGCCAAGTCTGATTTATTTACATTTAGATTAAACATTCTCCCACCTTCCAATTAACTCACTCTTTATCTCTTACATTGTCCAAGACTTCATTAATCTTCCGTAGATTTCAAAAACACCAGAAAACTGAGTTTAAACGAACTCGGTGATGCATCAGACTGCCTCTTGATATTAACGTTGCTCGTGACAAAGAATTAGTTCCTTCTTCCTCTTCTAATATAGTTTTCAATACGTCACTTCCTTTTTCCACTTAACTGACTCCTCCGCCTATCAAACCTTCGGAATCTCGGATCAAGCCATCTAGCTTCCTGATCCGAATCTGACTCATCACGTTGAGAGTCTGACTCATCCTGCATACAAATCTCCTCATTGTCTAGCTCGGCTGCCGGGAGGGGAAAATACCCAGAGGGGCCTGGTTGTGCTTCGTCATCCTCTGATATGTACCCAGCCTGTCTAGAGACACTCACAACACTAACAATCAAAGCAAATTGGTGGTAGATAAAGAGTCAGTGGGATTCAAGGTGGGCTGGACTTAGATCTCTTGTATACACGAAGAGATTCGAGACTGGTGACACATTTGACTATCCCTCAAGCTCAGCCTGGTTATCTCCTTCACTAGCACTGTTGTTGTAATTGTTTAATAGTACTGTCTTTTATTATTGATTCATTTTGCAGACTTGTAACTTCTGGGATCTTCTTTTCAACTATTACTCATTTTAACTTTTGTGACAAACTCTTAAAAGGGATTTTCTAGCATCTTATGGACTTATGGATTTTGGACTCCCCAGTAATTTTTTTTAGTCATTATTAAATTATTGTTTTGGGGGAGCATTCATCTACCAGAATGGAGACCAACCAAACTTGATCCAATTTACTTGATTGACTTGGGTTGGTTTGAGATCTCAGCACATGTAGATCCCTTATCCTGCTTTGTTTCCTTAGGAGAATCTAGTTTTACTTTGCAATTGGAGAAAACAGCAAATAGAGTTGGCGTGATCAGGTGTGTTTACTGTTCCAAAGGCTGAAAGCAATATGCTTGCTTCATCACCTTTTGATATTTTCCCAGTTTGCAAATGTTCCATAGATCATTTCTTTCATCTTTTCCCTCTGTCTTAATGACAGATGGCAGCCACTTCAAAACAATCCTGGCTGACAGTAGAAAAAGGCTACTGAATCTTAATTATTGATTTTTGGGGTATCCATTATCATGGCTATTGCATCGACAGGAGAAAGTGGATATGAGCATAAATTTAAAAGCTACAGTAGTTGATCAAAGACCACTGTGGTTGAATGGCCCAGTTCAGTTCCATCATCTATAAGCTCAGGAATTACTCATTGATCCTGTGGTCTGTTCCTTCAAAAGATCTATTGTCCTCCGTGGAATCCTTGAATCTCTATACATTCTAGACACGAGATATGCAGATGTGTGTGTGGATAGACAGACAGACAGACAGATAGATAGATGCACAAACAGACAGATAGACAGACAGATGATAGATAGATGGATAGATAGATAGATAGATAGATAGATAGATAGATAGATAAATAGATAGATAGATAGATAGATAGATAGATGACTGCATATCTCCTGTCTAGAATGAACAGAGATGTTGTGATAAAAATCAAACCTATATAGGATTAGCACAGGGGATACCTAGCTTGGCAAAAAAAATGTATAGTCATTGATTGCAAACTGAATATAAGTCATCTCAGTGACTAGAATGCAAAGTATGCACTTTTGGGCATGAGCAACAGAAATATAATTTTCATGTCATGGAAAATAACTGATCCATGGTACTTGTATTAATCAGAGTCCACCTTGAATTCTGAGTCCAGTTCTGGAAACCATACTTTAAGAAAGGCTCAAAGATATTAGATGTCCAGAGAAGAAATGACTGTTTTCTACAGGGACATTAGTGATTAAACTATGATTGTTCCAAGGTTTTTTTTTCCAACAGATTTCAACCTTTGTTTTTCCTTGAAGATGTTTCACTTCTCATCCAAGAAGCTTCGTCAGCTCAGAACTGAACAGAACTGAAGAAGATTCTTGGAAGAGAAGCAAAACATCATCAAGGAAAACCAAGGAAGTCCAGTTGCCTGGGACTTTGGGACAACCATGATCTGAATGACTGAGAACCTCCATAAACGATTAAACTATGATATATTTCTATGGATCAATCCGTATTCCCGGAACTATTTATTCAGAGGCGTATCCTTGCTTATGTGTTGACATAATTGATAAAGATTCTGGATTTCTTCTTGGTAAAATATGAAAACATGAGTATGCAGAAATATGCCTAGATTATGAGCATTTTTTTGTATGGGTAACCTATGTTCTTTCTTCCTTTCCTTCCCCCGGGGTCCAAATAAAAGAAATATGGATTTGTTTTGCACATTCATGCCTTTGTAGCTGCACCAACAATGATGCTTCAGGCTTAATATAGCAGTCCCATCACAACCTCTCTTGCATAAGTATATATTTTTCAGATGCTTGCCATGCCCGTCTTTGAGTTTCACAACCTCACATCATCAGGCACAGCTGTAAATTAGATCAGAACATTCTGTTTTGTGTCATTTCGGCCTTCCTAGTTGTAATTGTCTAAGTGGCAGTCTCAAACTAAACCAGCAGGAGCAGAGTAGTTATCAAGCATTTCTTTGCCTACATTCACCTCCTGGAGCCAAGCAGCTTATAAGCTTATAACTTGATCCTCTTCTCTTAAAAATCAAGTCATCTGAATGACTCATATGAAGGTTATTTATTTTCATGGTGTTATTTATTTTCAGGATCTTTATTCATCTAAAGCAGGGGTGTCAAACTGCCGGCCTGCGGGCCAGATGCATCACGAGGAAACCGCGCCTACCCCATTGCTGTCAATGGGGAAAAAGTTTTGATAACTTGTCAAGGAAGTTACTAGTAGTCAATGCTGATTCAACACCAAATCAAAACGTCATCATCATCATCATCATCATCATCATCATCATAGCGGCATGACAAAGTAGCAACAATGGTGCATTGGAAGATCTGCAAGAAATATCATTTGCCTGTAAGCAAGAACTGGTGGGATCATAAAATAGAGAAAGTCATAGAGAATGATAAAGTTAAACTGCTCTGGGACTTCAGAATTCAAACAGACAAGCACCTGCAACATAACACCCCGGACTTAACAATTGTCGATAAGAAAGACAAAAAAGTCTGGATACTGGATGTGGCAGGGCGTGGAGATGGCAGAATAGACGAGAAAGAACTGGAGAAGATCACAAAATACAAAGACCTACAAATAGAAATAGAAAGACTGTGGCAAAGGCAAGCAAGGGTAGGACCAATAGTCATAGGCGCCTTGGGTGCAATCCCAAAACAACTGGAGCACCACTTGGACACCATCATCGGCATTGACAGATTCACCATTAGTCAATTGCAAAAGGCGGCCTTACTAGGAACTGCTTCCATCTTGCCACGATATCTGTAATACCATCAAACATCCACATCTGCCTATCCCAGGTCCTTGGGAAGGACTCGATAGGTAGACAAAAATGCCAAATCCAGTCTGAACATCTGGCTGACTGTGTGATGATCCATAATAATAATAATAATAACAACAACAATAATAATAACAACAACAACATGAATTAGATAAACATGCCTATCTAAGCACTCCCAAATGCTGGGGTTTTTTCCCCTTTCTTTTCCTGGGTCCCTTTCATCAGCCGTACATTATCAAATTCCAAAGCTTTTTCCTTTTACAAAAACAATCTACAAACACACACAGTTCAGAATCAAATGAAATTCATATTCCACTGTGTTTCTCTATTGGAGAAAATATCTGTCACCCCCTTCCTTCTCTTCGTCAACCACAAGCTCTTAGCATGTCACTCAACCCAGCTAGAAGAATTAGTCTCAAATGTAAATTTGCCCGCATGCTACTCTCGAAGGGTCTACCACTGTGCAAGCCTCTTAGGATTTTGGGGTATAAATACATCTAAGAGGGCTTTACAAAATTGCCTTCGCAACATTTTTTTTTTTTTTTGGCAAAGCTGGCTGGCCCCATGAAGGTGTTTTTTTTGTGTGTTATTTGTCCACATTTTGAATGGTATTGAAAATTTATCAATCAACCAGAGTAGACTTGGAAGGTGACCCTGGAGGTCTTCTAGCTCAAGCAGGAGAATCTATATTATTTCAGACAAGTGCCTGTCCAGTCTCTTCTTAAAAACCTCCAATGATGAAGTACCCACAATTTCTGGAGGCAAGCTATTCCACTGGTTAATTGTTCTCACTGTTAGGAAAATTCTCCTTAATTCCAGGTTGCTTCTCTCCTTGATTAGTTTCCATCCATTGTTTCTTGTCTTGCCTTCTTGTGCTTTGGAAAATAAGTTGATGCCCTCTTCTTTGTGGCAGCCCCTGAAATACTGGAATACTGTTATCATGTCCCCCCTAATCCTTCTTTTCTCAAATCCTGCAACTGTTCTTCATATGTTTTAGTCTCCAGGCTTTTAATCATCTTAGTTGCTCTTCTTTTCACTTTTTCCAAAGTCTCAACGTTTTTTTATTTTTTGTAATGTGGTAACCCAAACTGGATGCAGTCTTCCAGGCGTGGCCTTATTAAGGCTTTACAAAGTGGTACTAATACTTCACTAACACTTCATTATTTTGATTCTATCCCTCTGTTTATACAACCAAGGATTTTATTAGCTTTTTTGGCTGCCGCCGCACATGGCTGGCTCATGTTTAAGTGATCGTCCACCAGGACGCCATCTGTGCTTCCAATCCTGTAGGAATCTATTGGGAGGGAAACTTTGCTGACCACCAGATAAAGGAATGCAAATATAAATCCATAACCATTGTACATAAGAACATAAGAACATAAGAAGAGCCATGCTGAATCAGGCCAAAGCCCATCGAGTCCAGCATTCTGTGTCACACAGTGGCCCACCAATTGTACATGGGGATCTTGAGCAGAAAGAGAAGGCAAAACCCTCCCTTTCCCTTGACCCCCAACAAATGGTACCCAAGGGAATCCTGCCTGCCTCAACCAACATAGAGGCGGCACATGGACATCCGTTTTAATAGCCACCGATACACTTGGCATCCATGAATCTGTCTAACCCTCCCTTGAAGCTGTCAAGGCTGACAGCTGTCACAACCTCTTCTGGAAGTGAATTCCATAAACCAACGATTGTGCAGAACAACTAGTCTGGGTTCTGCAGTAATGGTGCAGAGAACCCCTGAGATGATGTTAGAAAGAAATTTCAAGTGTCAAGTTTAGAAAGACTGCAAAATTAGAAGAGGGAGACTGGCGTGTGGCATTTGAATTTTCTTCTTTTTCTGGAGAAGCTTTTCTAGATCCCCTTCTATTTGCATCTGTTTGCTCTAGGGATTTAGAGGATCAGCCCTTACTGATGAAAACATCCTTCTGTTCTAGTGCACTTCCTCCACAAATGGGCATATTGAGAAGCTAAGGTGATCTAGTTAGCTGGAAGACATCTGGAAATCTAGAAGAAGTAGATGCCAAGCCACTTTTGTGACATGCCCAAGAAAACTGCATGTCTATGTTCACAAAGTCACCAGGAGTTGAGTTCAACTTAAACAAGACTTTCCACCAAAGGAGAGTTACCACCATGTCCTTGAATTATCGGACTGGGTGTCAATGCTGCGACAATGGATGTCAACGTTCTGAAAACTGAGAATCAGCAGCCATTTTACCTTTGCTTTTAGAGTGCCTTTTTTTTTACTGTTTTGCAATTTAGATCTAGAACGGGGGAAGGAGTAAATGCTGGAGGGTTTAGTTCGTCATAACAATTGCAGCTGTGTGGGAACTCAAGGTCACTACTTGATAAAATTTTGGTGGATTGAGGAGCTGAGAAGGAAAGCCCACATTTTGTGTTAATTGGAGAATGTGATTTCTGGCAGCTTCTTTGGGGTTGGAATTGCAACTTGTTATTGTATCTGAGGGGAGGGAATTTCAGTTTTGGGTTCAACTATATAAGTGCCAATACTTTGTTTCCTAATAAAACGTTCTTTAAGGAAGAATTTTTGCCTTGAAGTTCTTTTACTGGTTTCATCTGTTGGAACCATGACACTGGGATGGATGAGATCTGGGTTCAACCTCAGTCATCCGTGGAAGTTTAGAAGGGATTTGGCAGACTTCTTCCTTTTATTCAAATCACACAGGGTTCTTGCAGGCAAAAGAACACAAGGAAATAAATTGGTTTATCTTCTTGTCTACTCCAGATAATAAAATTCACAGTGCTAGAGGCTTCATAACAAATAATCATCCATTGTTGCACTACTCAGCAGCACCAGAAAATATGCACACAAATGTGGTCTCAGGCACACACAATTAAATTGAAGACTAAAATAGTGGCGCTTCTATGCTGAAGGCAAGAATTTTGACTTTAAGTCAAGACATCTGTCAAATTCAGGGGTCATTGTTAAGAGCATGAAAGAGCTGATCATTTTGGGGGGGGGCAATTTTAGAGTTTTAGAAATCCTATTTGCATCGCATGTGGAGGGACTATAGATGAAATACTCCCCCCTATGCAGAAAAAAATAGCATTTTAGAGAAAGGATTCAGGGCAGCTTTTGTTCTACCTTTGCTCACATTTAGAACAATGATGCAGATAAGCATCCTTAATTTTCCATCTTCGGCATGAAATGATTACACTCCTAGGGGAACAAAAGCTTCATGACTTGATTCTGCTGATGATATGAACTTCCTCTTTCAAAGGCACTAATATCCCTTGCTCAGATGCGCCTGATCATCCTGTAGCATCAATTACATTCCACGCATGGCCCTTCTGAAGGAGATCAGCCCAGAGAAAAGAACAGACATGTTTGTGACAAGTTGTGTTGCAGAGAAATTAAAATCAACAGACGCCTGGCCAGAGGAGAAAGTCGAGATTAATCTGTCAACTTTTCTTTTGGTTTTTCCTAAGCGCGGCTGAGGTGCATGCTGGTCACGTGTTGCAAAAATAAAATAGAAGTAAAACGAGGACATTCATTTCACTGTAACAAAAGTATCTGATTAATTTAGACGGTGTGGGGTTGCCCCCCCACCAGTTTGTTTTGGTACTGTCTGATATTTAATATCATGCCTCAAACTCAACCCTCCTTCCAACTATGCATGCCCACGTTTTCATAATCTTATAGACTGCCTATTCCATTAAATGACATACATACAAGCATATCAATTTTGCATATGTTCAACACTGTGCCGAAACATTATGGATCAAATCAAGTTGCTAATGTGCCTGTTTTTATATCCAGTGATTAAATACTTGCATTTTCTTGTCAGTTCCAACTTCTTAGCCCATTTGTTCATTTAGGATCTAGAAATCAGACAGAGCAAGTGTTTGGAATATAAAATAATCAGTTCTATAACTGGAAAAGGAGAAGAGTGGGATATAGTGGGAGGAAGGAGGGAGGGAGAAAGTGGATTTGCCCTTAGCCACAAAAGCCATGAGGGGTTTTTAAATAAAATAAAATGTTTAATGTTAGATTTCTATCTATGTTGTGAGCCGCCCTGAGTTCCTGGAATAGGGCGGCATAGAAATCCAATTAATAATAATAATAATAAATAATCTCTTCTTAGCCACACTTTATCTCGTTTTATCCCAACTTTATTATTTATTTGCCACTATTGCAAACCTTTATTATTTTCTACAAATAATGCAAAGGTGCAAAAAAGGGCAACAAGAATGATCAAGGAAATGGAGCGCCTCCCTTATGAAACCAGATTGCAACGCCTTGGTCTCTTCAGCCTTGAAAGACGGCGTTTAAGGGGTGACTTGATCGAAGTGTATAAAATCATGCATGGGATAGAAAAGGTGGATAGAGAAAAATTCTTTTCTCTATCACACAATACCAGGACAAGGGGGCACTCCCTAAAGCTTATAGCTAAGAAAGTGAGGAAAAATAAAGGGAAATATTTCTTCACCCAGAGGGTCGTTGATTTATGGAATTCACTTCCAGAAGGGGTCGTGACAGCTGTCAGCCTTGATAGCTTCAAGGCAGGGTCAGACAGATTCATGGAGGCCAAGTGTATCGGTGGTTATTAAAATGGATGTCCATGTGCCGCCTCTATGTTGGTTGAGGCAGGCAGGATTCCCTTGAGTACCACTTGTTGGGGGTCAAGGGAAAGGGAGGGTTTTGCCTTCTCTTTCTGCTCAAGATCCCCATGTACATTTGGTGGGCCACTGTGTGACACAGAATGCTGGACTTGATGGGCTTTGGCCTGATTCAGCATGGCTCTTCTTAGGTTCTTATGTTCTTAATTCAAGGTAGCAAACATACCCAGTACTTCTTTTCCTTCCTATTTTCCACAAAACAGCAACCCTATGGGCTGAGAGAGAGGGACTGGCCCATAGTCAACCAGCCAACTTTTACACCTAAGGCAGGACTAGAACTCACCATCATCTGGTGACTGGCCTAGAGTCAATCAGCTTTCAGGTCTAAAGTAGGACTACAGTAGAATTCATTATCTCCTGATGATTGGAAGGTTGGAGGCCCTCAACTAGAAGCTTAGGAAGACAAAGACACCTAAAATCTACATACCCCATCAAACTCTATGACAGGACGTAATAGGATTAACCCACAGATGCCAAAGGGCATACTCAGACTCAGGTCAAAATACATGACACAGGAAATACAAAGCCTCAAACAGGAACAGGAAATAACCTCAAGAGCCCCAGAGGGTATAAAAACCCACTCCCTACATGTGCTCTCTCTCTTTTCTTCCAGAGCCATCTTTCTGTCTGGCTCTCCTCTTCAATAAACTGCAATCTTCTTCCTAAAGCAGTCACCATGTTGTTTATTCCCAGCTTGGACTGAACCATGATGAAGACTTTTCCCTCAACACTATGAAGTAACAAATGTCAGCAGGCAAGCCAACCTGCCCTCCACGCTTTTTTGCGAGCGAGCTAATAATAATGAAGCAACACCCCACCCTGATGGATTCCATTGATTTTATTCATGAGATCCTGGCAGTGACATTTGGTTGCTATACGTCTGTTGTTGCTGAAGGCTCCACTTCAAGGTTTAGCGAAAAGAGTGCCATTTCTGCACTCTGCTATACAATGGCAGGGCTTATGAGACAGGGATGGAAAGTCATAGCCCTGCCACCAAGCAGGATGTGCAAAGACTCTGCTATGACAAGGCACCAATCTATGGCCACTAGTAAATCAGTTGTATGACCAGTGACATAAGGGAAAAATGTCTCAGTAGCAGCGTTTCCTACTACTTTTGGATACGGCACAGAAATACTGCACTGGAAGGAGGAAATCAAACACTACCTTCATTCTGTCTCCAATAAAGTACCAGGGAGGCATCCATGAAGCCATCAAGAGAGTCATCTTAAGAGGCGCCATCTTTACCATTTGAGCTAAGCTCCGTAAGCAACATGAGGCTGCACGAAAGGAAGATTTCTTCCATGCTATCTGGCTACTTGAGGCAGAACTTTACCAGCTGCAGGAGGCATCTGAAATAGGGTTTATAAGAAAGCCAAAAAGCTGTTTTTGCACACCCTGCTTGATGGCAGGGCTACGACTTTCTAGCCCTGTCTCATAAGCACTGACAATTTATAGCAAACAGAAATGGCATTCTCTTCGCTAAATCATGAAGCTGAGCTTTCAGCAATGTGATGGTTGAACCGTATCATGAAAAGACTTCCATAGGCAGGTTTCCCAGCCACTGAAAATATTAAGCATAGACTGTCTATTATATGCCCCTTTTAAGCTTAGATGTTTATCCTCTCCATTGGGGGAAAAAACAGACCAATGGGAACCGAATTTCAGCGTGTCTTAGATCCTCCTGAGCTCTGATGTATATTGTAAGCAGAACTGTAAGTTTATAATTAAGGCAGCTGAGCTAAAATTTAAAATCTAAAAATAAAAAAATAAAATAAAAAATAAAATAAAATAATAAAATAACATAACATAACATAACATAACATAATAAAATAACAAAATAAAATAATAAAATAAAATAAAATAATAAAATAAAATAAAATAATAAAAAGTAAAAAATAAAATAAAATAATAAAATGAAATAAAATGAAATAAAATAAAATAATGAAATGAAATGAAATAAAATGAAATAATGAAATGAAACATTTTTGTATACTTAACTGGAAAGCAACATGGGGCTTATCCATGCCGTCTCCATTGGCTGGGTTCAACTCAAGGAAGAAACTGAATCCATATATTTCTAGAAGACTAAGGATTTGCGAGAAACTACTCTGCAAATTTAGGAGATTCACCATCAACAGAAGCTGGCTGGAATTACCAGAAAGGGATCAGAAATTGAATGGAAAGAGAACCAGCATTTTTAATATTTACTGAAAAACTCCACAAAGAAAGCTATTTTCCTTGACAGCATCACATTATATGGAACTGTAAAATAAAACAAACCTGGGGTGTTTGTTTTGGCTCTGTAAAGCAGAGCTTAAATAAAACAGTGTCATTTTCTGTTATAGATAAGCAAGATTCAACATGCCGTGAGGCGTATGATTTATTCCTCTGGCGGCAATCTAGACACAGTTTCTAACCTGATTAGATGTGATGAAGCTGTAGTCACAATTCCTCCAAGCTTGACTGTGTTTCCTTCTAAGGAGGAGGATCCTGACCCACAAATATGTATGCCCAAATGCACATTTCCATTTTCTGAACCTCTAGAAGATTCCTAGCTATCTTTAAAAAAATGCACTGTATTATTTATTACAATTCACTTTATCACTTAATCCCTCCAAGAGATGGATCAAGAATGGATAAGTGGATGGATGGAGGGTAGACAGATAGATAATAGATAGATAGATAGATAGATAGATAGATAGATAGATAGATAGATAGATAAAGAGATGATAGATAGATAGATAAATAGATAGATAGATAGATAGATAGATAGATAATAGAGAGATAAAGAGATGATAGATAGATAGATAGATAGATAGATAGACAAAGAGGCAGATTATAGAGAGATAAAGAGATGATATAGATAGATAGATAGATAGATAGATAGATAGATAGATAGATAAATGATAGACATTGATGATAGATAGATAGATAGATAGATAGATAGATAGATAGATAGATAGATAGATAGATAGATAGATAGATAGATAGATAGACATATATGCTAGATAGATAGATGACAGATAGATAGATAGATAGATAGATAGATAGATAGATAGATAGATAAATGGATGATCCATAGCTAATTTCCTCTTTCTCTTCATACACACACACACACACACACACACACACACACACACACACACACACACAAACATGATAGGGCAGAGAAAAGGCAGGAGCAGAGACGGTTAGCTAGACTGCTCATGAGCAGAAAGCTTCTCCTTCAGATTGACCATCGTATGGAGCTTGGAGTCTCAAATCCGGGCTGTCAGCATTTCAGAAGGTAGGTATTTCCATGGAGAAGGCACAATTCTTGAGTCCCAAAAGATGACCCCGTTTGAATGAGGACACCTGGAGCAAGTAAGAAAGAAAATGCCAGCACACAGTGAGGATAAAAACATTGTGCAGTCTAGTATCTCATAACAGAGTCTTCTCTCATTCTCTAGCTCCTTTCAATCACCAGTCAGGCTAAAAAATCCCCAAAGTAATCAGCTGCCTGTATTTACATAAGACCTTTCCTGCAGACCTCTCTGAGTGCTTTGCTATCATTAAGATCAAATTAAAAATCCATCTGAGTAAATATAAGCACATGCATATTAATGACAATTTCACTCTTACACCCTGCCCATGTGCATTTCTTAATGTTCCCAGCTAACCTGTACAACTGGGTTACAGAACGATTATGTCCTGATTACTATGACAGAAATATCTTCGCTGAATTCAATACGCTTAGACCGATGGCACTTTTATAGTAAGGCAGAGCCAATATGCATATGGTGCTAGCCAAAGGTTCAGATACTCATTCTTCATAACCTTGACCTTGGGTCAAGTCCCCCTCTCTCTCAGCCCCAACCAAATTCTGCAAAAAGCTCGCTAAATCCTTGTGTCCACTGACAGTTTGGGTGTGAGAAATAGACAGGAAGTGGAACTGTCTGGAATCGATGCTAAGAAAAATGTTAATGTCACTAATATTAATAGAGAAATCGGATTATCTGTTAAATTTTCAAGTTATCCATATAGGATTTTGTTTACAGAATTCTGACTAAACTGGACCAGGCTTTAGTTGGAAGGAATGGGAAATCACATTACATGTATACAAAATGTCAACACACACAACACACAACACACAAAACAGTACAGACCAGACATGTCATCCGTATCAGTGAGGATAATTAACCGGTGGGGCAGCTTTGCATCTAGTACTCTTTTTATTACTTTATTCTATCTGGTTGTGTTTTATGGTATGTGACCTGCGGTTACAACAATAAACTTATTTAACTTACCTGAAACCTACTAGGTGTCATGGAAGAGGCCCCCCCCCTTTTTTTTTTTTAAATTCTTTTATTAAAACAATTAACATTGAACATAAAAACATATTGTGCAGCAATCATCATGACACCTGGTATACAATACTAAGTATTAGTCTTTGAAAACGTCTGGGTTAGTAAGCCTTTTTCCCCACTCCTCGTGTCTAGCCTCAACTATACTCCTGTTACATTTTATTTTGATTGGTGTTTCCCCTATCCGTTTCAATATTAATGTGATCAACATTAAACATAAGATCCTATTGCTAAGCAATCATCCTAGAACATAGCATACAACATTAGGTATTAATCTTTGTATACATCTGTTTTAGTAAACGTTCTTCCCTCCTCCCTTCCCTCTTCAAGTATACTCCAAGTACCTTTTGTTTGATTGGTGTTTCTCCTATATATGGTCTATCTACTGTATCTAGTCTATCGCATATTGTGCGTTTGCGCTTCTGAGTTGACTTCATCCCTTTACTAGTGCAATCTTTTATGGTCCCCAACCCGAGATCCTGAGGTAAAAGTTTCATATCCTGAGGTAGAGATTCAGTCTACTTTAACAATATTAAAGCAAACAACGTTAGTCATAAGGTTATGTTAAGCGGCATTAGTTATAGAACATATACATTCAACGTTGGGTGTTAGTTTTTGTAAACCTCTGATTTGTTAGCCCTTCATCCCTCCTCCCATCGATCCTTAGCTGAACGCCAGCTGCATTCTGCTTGATTGGTGTCTCTCCTGGATATAGTCTAACCACTGTTTCCAGTCAGTCACAAATTGTTCATTGGAGCGGTTTTTCAAGTATGCTGATATTTTTGCCATTTCCGCCAAATGTGTTACTTTCACAGTCCATTCTTCAATAGGCCCTTTTCAGCCAGCCAGGTCTCAGTTGTACCGTTCTGTGTTTGCAATGTTAGAAATACTACTGTTGTGTCATATTGTTTCTTAATATCAGTCTGTTTTTCCGATGGTTACCAGTTAAAACAGGATATTTTATTCAACCACTTTGCACGTTGGCTTACATTTTGCCCCTCCATTTGCATCAGAAGATTAGTATAATGTATGGAGAGTTCAATAGTGCATTAAGACTTGGTTATGATGATGTTGTCCTTTTAGTTGTGTCCAACTCTTGACAATTCTATGGGCCAGGTCTCTTCACATCTTCTGATCTTACTGACCAACTTACTGTTCTATTTCTTTGAGTTTTCTTTCGATGCCCTGTCTGGTATCAGCTTTGATGGTGTCCCAATAAAGGAGAATATTTGAATAAGGATGAAATTGGAGCCTTTGCTGCTCTTGACAAGGTAGACCACAACCTACTCCTTGGTAAACTAAGAAAAAGTGGGATAGACAACATCACTACCAGATGGATCTGTAACTGGCTAACAAACCATACTCAACGAGTAGTCCTCAATGGCACTACATCCACATGGAGAGAAGTAAGCAGTGGGGTACCACAAGGTTCCGTCTGAGGCCCAGTGGTCTTCAATATCTTCATCAATGACTTAGATGAGAGAATAGAAGGGGAGCTCATCAAATTCACAGATGACACCAAACTAGCAGGAGTAGCCAACACCCCAGAAGACAAACACAGGATCCCAAAAGATCTTGACCAACTTGAACAATGTGTTCTATCCAATAAAGAGAAGTCTTACATTTAGGCAGAAAAAACCAAAGGCACAAATACAGATTGGGCAAGACCTGGTTCAAAAACAGTAACTGTGAGAGGGACCTTGGAGTCCTAGTGGACGATCACTTAACCCTGAGCCAGCCGTGTGCAGCAGCAGCCAAAAAAAAAAAAAACTAACAAAATCCTGGGTTGTATAAACAGAGGCATAGATCACGAGAAGTAGATTGCACTAGTAATGGGATGAAGTCAATTCAGAAGCGCAAACGAACAATATGCGATAGACTAGATACAGTAGATAGACCATATATAAGAGACACACCAACCAAACAAAAGGTACTCAGAGTATACTTGAAGAGGGAAGGGAGGAGGGAAGAACGTTTACTAAAACAGATGTTTACAAAGATTAATACCTAATGTTGTATGCTATGTTCTAGGATGATTGTTTAGCAATAGGATCTTTGGTTTAATGTTGATCACATTAATATGGAACCAGATAAGAGAAACACCAATCAAACAAAGTGTAACAGGAGTATAGTTGAGGCTAGACGCGAAGGGTGGAAAAAGGCTTACTAACTCAGACGTTTTCAATGACTAATACTTAGTATTGTATATCAGGTGCCATGATGATTGCTGCATAATATGTTTTTATGTTCAATGTTGATTGTTTTAATAAAAGAATTTTATATATTTTTTTTTAAAAAAAAGACCACACCTAGAATACTGCAGCCAATTTGGGTCACCAAACCACAAAAAAAGGGATATTTTGAGTAAATATATATACACCCTGGATTAAAAAACTGGTTTATGCTCCTGCTTTGTTTGTTTGTAAAATTATTCCAGATTCAGACTTGCAATTTGCTATCTATAATTGATTTGTTTATGTGAAAAAAGGAGGCAAACCAGGAACAAATTAGCTGCAAATGCTGCATGCATGTCTTGTTGCTTAAATTTCCTGTTTAATGTGATGTGTGAACACACCATCCCTGTGTTCTCTTTCAGCAGAGTTGTTTCAATATCTTTGCCTTGGCCTCATTTTGCACTCCACTGAAGCTCTCTCTGAATCACTCAATCAGTGTTGTTTTGCTTTATAATTTGACCTGGCTATTTAAAAATAGAAATAATAGTACACATATTGATATTTGCAAGGCGTGGAGGCTATAATATTCTCCGTGAGCCGCATAAATTTATCCTTGGCCTGAAAATGTAGTCCTTGCCCAGGCTATTGGTTTATAAGCACAGAGGAGGAGAAAAAAAAGGCCCAGCTGATAAAATTAAAAAATGCATCATTGGACTACACGGGGAAGGAATGAAATTATGGATCCAAAATAAATCAATCATCTCTCTGGAAAAGGGATATCACGTGGAAGAGAACTAGGAAGGCTATTCGCTTGCTTTGATTGCACTGAGGATTATTTTCTTCAGCAGAGTTGCTACCACTTTTACTCTCTGATAGAAAGCTAACTTGCATTTTAATTTTTTCTGAACAATAGATTTTGGGGTGGAACAGCAGCGTTGCGTGTCAAACTTGGTTTCGCTCTTTGTTTGAGAATCTTAGTCAATATGCATAGAAACGTAACCTGATCGTGACTGTGATGTAGAAGGAAGCCAAATGTTTATGGAGCTTCTCAGCGATCTAGGTCATGGTTGTCATAAAAGTGCTTTCTTGAGAAAGTCCCGTTGCCTTTTGGAAAAAAAAAAACACCTTTGGAAGAAGGAACCCAAATCATAAAATAAATACTTCAAGATGGAAAACATTCCTAACCTTTTTCAGTTAATGTAAAGAGGAAGATGTTTCTCTTCAAATAGTTCTCCCCCACATTCTGCACCTTGATTCCAAGAAACCATGTTCAATGCTGTCTTCTCAGAGTTTATTTATCGGTCCATCACTTTGAGTTTTAAAAAAAGCTACTCTTTAAATCCCATATGTTGTCTTGATTCTTGTTCTATTTAGCCAGAAGGTTCCTCATGCTTGGAAGCTTCGGATCCAGCTTGCCTGAAGGGCTGTGCAGTTACACCAAATACGTTGAGAATTAGTACTGCACCAGTGTAGTAGCAATGCAGAAAGCCCATTGTTATTGCGAGGAGCTAGTGACATATTTTGATTTCTCCTTCATATTAAGAAAAGCCCAGAAGCTTAGAGATCATTCTTTGCTAGCCTGCTTCCTTTCACTCTTACTTGCTGAACAAAGAAAATGTAGGGGAATCTTCACATAGCTTCAAAGGTTCTCTTGGTTAGGAAAATTTCAGGCTTCAAATTCACTTCACACTTGGAATCCTGCATCCAGTTTTGGCCACCATGATGTAAAAAAGATGTTGAGACTCTAGAAAGAGTACAGAGAAGAGCAACAAAGAGGATCAGGGGACTGGAGGCTAAAAGATATAAAGAACAGTTGCTGGGATTGGGTATGTCCAAGAGAAGGACGAGGAGGATGATATGATAGCTGTGTTTCAATATCTCAGGGGCTTCCACAAAGAAGAGTGAGTCCAGCTATTCTGCAAAGCACCTGAAGGCAGGATAAGAAGCAACAAGAAACTAACCAAGGAGAGAAGCAACCTAGGACTAAGGAGAAACTTCCTGACAGTGAGAACAATTAACCAGTGGAACAACCTGCCTCCAGAAGTGGTGAATGATCCAACACTGGAAGTTTTTAAGAAGAGATTGGACAGCCATGTGTCTGAAATGCTATAGGGTTTTCTGCCTGAGCAGGGGGTTGGACTAGATGACCTCCAAGGTCCCTTCCAACTTTATTATTATTATTATTATTATTATTATTATTATTATTATTATTATTATTATTATTATTATTATTATTAATAATCATTTCACAGTCAGCCAGATGTTCAGACTGGATTTGGCATTTTTGTCTATCTATCAAGTCCTTTCCAAGGATCTGGGATAGGCAGATGTGGATGATGATGATGATTCATTAGATGTGAACCTCAATCAACTGAATATTCAAATTGACTGGCGCTGATGGTTGACACAGGTTATTTTTATTATTATTATTATTATTATTATTATTATTATTATTATTATTATTATTATTATTATTATTATTATTATTATTATTATTATTATTATTATTATTATTATTATTATTATTATTATTTATTTTGTAAACTTTTATACCGCCCCTCTCCTGTAGGACTCGGGGTGGTTTACAGCCAAATTTAAAACGTAACAATAATAAATATTTAAAACAGAATTAAATAACCTAGGCTGTACTAAAAACCAAATTAAAATCCCATACTAAAACCCTAACTACTTAATGTAAAATTACATAAAAACCCGAGGAGGTCTAGGCCAGGCCAGCTTGATTGAAGAGATAAGTCTTCAATCTCTTCTGAAGGTGCGGAGATCATGACATGTCCGGAGTTCCGGAGGGAGCTCGTTCCACATCGTCGGTGCCCCCACAGAAAAGGCTATTATTATTATTATTATTATTATTATTATTATTATTATTATTATTATTATTATTATTATTATTATTATTATTATTATTATTATTATTATTATTGTCGGTTGTTGTTGTTGTTGTGGTTGTGGTTGTGGTTGTCAGATCTTTCAGTCTTTCCTGACCATAGCAGGGCCAGGAAGTCATGGTGCTAGACCTTGATAAAAAAGCATGAGACTGTATTGTTTGTGGGAATGCCTATCCAGAACCTGCCCTTGGCCTCTCTCTGATCTTGTTATTAAGGAGCTCCTGGCAGCTTATAAGAGATTTGAGCATCATCTTGCTCGGTATATGTGCTTGATCAGTCATGCCTTTTCAATCTGTTTGCTTGAGCTAAGAATAACACTTAAAATCCCTTTATTTACTGTTGTGCTTATTGTCTCTGGGTCCAGAAGAAGCAATTGCATGGGCACCTGATTAACTTGACACTTGATAAAATAACCAACGATGGATCAGTTTGAGCATTTTCCCTCATGCCTGATGCCAGAATATTTTCTTCCTGACCTGAATATTTATTCAAAACCTCCTTCCCTTTGTCATGCATAGACCATTCCACTTAGTTATGATCAAAAGAAGTTTTCAATATCTGGGAATCAGTGAAACACTCAGAAGTACTTTGAAATCAATTTAGACTATTTGGAAGCAAACATAACGGAATAGGTCTGCAGACTTAAAAAAACTCATGATAGGTACATTATAAAGCGTGTTCTGAATTCCTGGTCCCTTATGAAAGAAAGACATTTCCCATTGATCACTCCCCATTAAGTTTGGTTTTAAAAATGTTAATTGATAGAGAAGCTGCAGTGCAAAGGTGACTTCAAATCATATTTAATGGGGAATCTTTCTGGAATTCCTATAGAGTCTCAGAAACTATGCCTTGGAGCTCTTTTGATATATAACCATAGCTTAAGCAATCTGCTTTCTGTGCTCAGAGTAATGTAGATTTAGCAAGATTGATTACAGCAGAGGAATGAGGAAATGTAAGCTATTCATTCTTGTTCTCCGGTTGGATTTTCATGATCAGAGATGAATACGCTCTCCATTCCCTGGGAGATGTTTTGAAAGGATTCGGCCTGTTGTATGCCATTTAAATTCAGAATTTTCATCGGTCCCCCTTTGGAAAAAAAAATCAGATTTGCTTGTACCTTCTAGAAAATGGGTAGGAATGGAATTCAATCATCCTTTTAAATTTTATATTGTCCTGAGCTTCATAAAGCCATTTCTTATCTCAAGCAGTGGTCTAAAAAGAATATTCAAATGGGTGTTCTATATTAAAATATATTTAGGAATATCCATCTATCTATCTATCTATCTATCTATCTATCTATCTATCTATCTATCTATCTATCTATCTATCTATCTATCTATCTACCTACCTACCTACCTACCTACCTACCTATCTCTATCTCTATCTCTATCTCTATCTCTATCTCTATCTCTATCTCTATCTCTATCTCTATCTCTATCTCTATCTCTATCTCTATCTCTATTTAATCTCTCTCTCTCTCTCTCTCTCTCTCTCTATATATATATATATATATATATATATATAAATCTATATCTCTATCTATCTATATCTATCTATCTATCTATCTATTTATATCTATATATCTATATATCTATATATCTATATCTATATCTATATCTATATCTATATCTATATCTATATCTATATCTATATCTATATCTATATCTATATCTATATCTATATCTATATCTACATCTATCTATCTATCTATCTATCTATCTATCTATCTAATAACAAATAAATGCAGTTGATCAATGTACTCAGTATGTTAGTGCATGTGCGAAAGTCACACAAAGTAGTTTAGAATGTGTTAATTCAAATATTAAAAGCTCAAATCCCATATTTTAGAAGAAAGAAAAGATAAATAATGCAACAGGTGGATCATGGGAATTATGGTGAATTAAAGGTTCTGCTAATTCTGGATGTACACTGCCAAAAGAAACGTCTTTGCATGACTTGTCAATCTATAGTCCTTGAGAAAAGAATAACTTTTTCATTGTTATCTGTCAATTTAGGTTAATTGTTCATCTATCACGGAGTGTATCTAGTCTGCTTAAGTTTGTGGATATCGCCAAACCCTTGGAAAGAAACGTCTTTTCTTGAGCTGGATCAGAAAATGTTATGGATTTGTGTTGATGCTAAGGCTATTAAGATGACCTGTGATCCAATCCACCTTGCGAGCTGAATTGAAGAATTGAAATGAAGAAATTTGGATTTAAACTGAATGGTTCAATCCATTCCAGAAACTCAAATTTGATGTGGCAGATTAAACTGCACTGGCGATTCTACTCAGTAATTCAGGTCAAAGAAAATATTTGATTGAGTCACCTCTAAATCAAATCCTTAAATGGAATATTTGCACAATCCCAGCTAACGCCTTTCTTTGTTTCTCTTAGCTACTCCAGTCTAATAGATTTCAGATGACAACCTATGGCTTTGACTTATGCCCTGGGTGAAAACTGTCATGTCACCTTCGCTCTCCTTTTCCATGCTGGAATCTAAAATCTTTATATACGTCTTTGGAGACCTCAGAGTTCCTTCATTCCCAAGTGATATTCCAGTTCTGAATCAAGAGAGGAAATACTGAATACTGAGATCACCTCAAGAGTTCAGCCTTCCTTGATTGTTTTAATTTATTTGAGGTTTGCATGATATTCCAATTACATATTGGAGAGCAATTGTAAAACATTAAATATAAATACAGAAGAGGAAAAAAAAGCGGCAAGATAAACCATTGAAGAGCTGAAAACAGTACTGTGCTCATTTCCCTAACAAATTGAGTTTAAAAAGATAACAATAAATGCCCCTTTAATCCATATTGAATCATAACATTCCCCATTGTTGCATTAATAAATAAGCTTTATTGCTCTGTAAATGGTTTCATATTCTTCAATTTCCTGAGGTTTTTTTTGAAAACTCAAACAATACCTGTTTTGCATGAAGACCAGAGCTGCCAAACCTTAATTAGTCAAGGCTGGAATGATGGAAGGAATGTTTCCCATCAAAAGCTTCCTATTTTTAGACTGCATTTCTCTTGTAGGCAAGAATGGGGATCAGCTGCCCAATTCTCTTTGCATTGGCAGCAGCGTACAATCATTCTGTTCCAGCACAACTCAAAGATGGAGGTCCAAATTGATTTTATAGGTCTACATAGATCTATTTAGAGGCCTTATGCAGCTAAGACTTTCTGAACATGATGAGGGATCTTTGAGGACACTCATTTTACCAATCCCCAATTAGATTGTTTTCTGGCTCCTGTGAGACAGGAGGCTATGTAAATTTCATCAATAAATAAAATAGATCAGAAACATTTAAGATGTTGACCTGTCTAACACAGCCAA
The DNA here is from genome assembly GCA_034064705.1 of Bothrops alternatus. NCBI lineage: Eukaryota > Metazoa > Chordata > Lepidosauria > Squamata > Viperidae > Bothrops > Bothrops alternatus. Next base: position 1,031,754 of record JARGCV010000505.1, on the reverse strand, counting down.
CTTTATAATCCCAATAGGCATCTAAGGGGATGAAACAGAATATGTTCCCCAGTTCTTTGCCTCTGTTTGTGTGTGTGTGTGTCTGTGTCTCTGTGTGTGTGTGATTGCAGAGCTTGATGAAGTGATGAGAAATTGCACTAGATGATTTAGTGCCTGCAGAAGCCCTTTTGCTAAAGCTCTTCAACCATTTTTGGGGTTCTGTTCTTAATCAAATCAGCTCAGCAATTTCTGCCATTTAAAGCCAAGAAGTGTATGAAAACTGGAATGTCAACCCTAAAGTGAATTTAACATTATTTTTTAACCAGAAAAAAAAATCACCTTTCTCCTTCTAAAAGCACTCAGCAAACCCTTATCCTGTTTTGGAACAAAACTTCAAAATCAAGAGAGAAATGTCAAATGATAAATGTTATCAACTTTCTGAAGGATCTCTCAGAGGTTCTTGCCCCAATATCCAACCTAGAGCTAGGAAAGTTTGAGTATCTCAAATATACTCGGTGTCTTTAACTAATCTATTTCTCTCTGCCTCCCTGCTCTCTTAAAAGCAAGATTGAACTTGCTTGAAAGAAAACACAAATCTCATTTACTTCACTGGATGAAGAAAATATGGTTCTTTCACAAGTCATAAATCAAAAGAGAACTCACTTATAACTAAGGTCCACCTTGACCAGTGACTTGATTCCAGCATATTCCATCAGTGTTGCAATGCCACCTTTGAAGATGTTGGCTTTATTTACAGCTCACCATATCACTTCCTTTCGTGTTGATACCTTTTTACTATTTGGTAAACTGATTACCCCTTCAACCTTCAATCTCATTTTGATTTATATGAGTATGACACAATAATATCTATTCATGCAACGTATGTTAGATACAGTTGAGTGATCATCCAATGGGTCATTTCAGTTTGGAGAGCAGCAATAAAGAAAAAAATGTTGAAATAATTTTGTCTGTTTTTGCAAAAAATGGGAGAGGAATTTTAGAAATGCATAGAATGCCTTGGTAATGCCTTGGTAAAACCACACTTGGAATATTGCATTTAGTTTTGGTTGTTATGGTATACAAAAGATGTTGCGACTCTGGAAAGAGTGCAGAGAAGAGCAACAAAGATGATTAGGGGACTGGAAGCTAAAACATACGAAGACCAGTTGCAGGAATTGGGTATGTCTAGTTTAATGAAGAGAAGGATAAGGGGTGACATGATAGCAGTGTGACATGATAGCAGTTGTGAAGCTGCCACAAAGATGATGGTGATGAAGATGATGAAGATAACAACAACAAGAAGAAGAAGATCTTGGAAGTCTTCTAGTCTAACCCTCTGCTCAGGTAGGAGAAACTACACCAGTGGTGGAGAACTATGCCATGGGTGCCCTCTCTGTGGGCACACATGCTGCTGTCCCAGTCCTAGGCCTTCAGCTGGGTTTTATAAACCCTTTTTATTTTAGGCCTCTGCCGCCATGTACAAAAATAAAGGTTCAATCAATCAGTCAATTTCAACTTCTCGCGGGAAAAAAAAGATCTTGCAAAGTTGGAATTGATTGAACTTTTTAGTCCCACCCAGTCTGCTGTTACCACCACAGCCACGCCCACCCAATGGGCCACACCCACCCAATGGGCCACACCCACCCAATGGGCCACACCCACCCGGCACCCAATGATGCATAAGTGGGTTTTGGGTTGCAGTTTGGGCACTCGGTCTCTAAAAGGTTTACCATCACTGCCCTACTCCATTTGAGACAAATGGTTGTCCAATCTCTTCTTAAAAACTTCCAGTGTTGGAGCATTCACAACTTCTGGAGGAAGGTTGTTCCACTGGTTAATTGTTCTAACCATCTGGAAATTTCTCTTTTGTTCTAAGATGACAGTCAACTTATTTTCCAAAGCACCAGAAAGCAAGACAAGAAGCAATGGATGGAACCTAATCAAGGAGAGAAGCAACCTAGAATTAAGGAGAAGTTTCCTGACAGTCTGAACAATCAACCAGTGGAACGGCTGGCCTTCAGAAGTTGTGGGTGCTCCATGACTGAAGGCGTTTAAGACAACCAGTTGTTTGAAATGGTATAGGGTTGGCTTCAAGATCCCTTCCATCAAAACAAAAACAAACACTGTCATCCACTGGTTAAATATTGGCCCAGAGACATACAGTACAGAACATAAGCAGGTCTTCTTTAGTGCCTCTTTCTCTCAAAATATTTGAAATGTCATCCAACCCATTGAACTCACAAAATGATTTGCAGAATTGAGTATACTGTATATGAGGAAGAGATACTCTACACCTCGGGCAGGCAGAGCATGGAAAGCTTTTGTGAACTTTTTTTGTGTGGAACGTTGTTGTTGTTAGTTGTGAAGTCGTGTCCAACCCATTGCGACCCCATGGACAACACTCCTCCAGGCCTTCCTGTCCTCTACCATCTTCTGGAGTCCATTGAAGCTCACGCCTACTGCTTCAGTGACTCCATCCAGCCACCTCCTTCTCTGTCGTCCCCTTCTTGTCTTGACCTCCATCTTTCCCAGCATCAGGCTCTTCTCCAGGGAGTCCTTCCTTCTCATTAGGTGGCCAAAGTAGTTGAGTTTCAACTTCAGGATCTGGCCTTCTAAAGAGCAGTCGGGATTGATCTCCTCTAGGACTGACCGGTTGGATCGCCTTGCAGTCCAGGGGACTTGCAGGAGTCTTCTCCAGCACCATAGTTCAAAGGCCTCCATTCTTTGGTGCTCAGCCTTTCTTATGTTCCAACTTTCTGAGGAACTTTAGGAAGACAAATAAGGACCCCTTGAAATCCAGAGATTGTCCAACTTCCTTCTCCATCCCATCTCTTTCCAAAACCCATAGCAAATGCTTTGTGTGTCGTTTTGGATATGCCAACGCTTGTGCTGTTTCATTTTGTCAATCTGAATGCTTCTCCTATGCTTTTGTTACTGATGTTGACTGGATAAAAATAAGGGCTGAAGCATTTACCAATTACTTGGAGATTTTATTGGGGGGGCTATTGTGTGTGTGAGAGAGAGAGAGAGAGAGAAAGAGGGAAAAAGAGATGAGTGGGAGAGAGAGACTGTTTACCTTCTTCTCCCTTTTCTCCAATTAAAATGTTGATTATAGCAAAGTACTACCATATTAATACATACAAATCTTAGGATATTCTACCCATACATCTGATTTCACTGCTGTTTTGTTTGTCCACATGTACCATTACTCTATATTAGGCAAGCAGAATTTTTCAGAGTAGAGTAGAGCTATCAAGTAGCTAAACTAAATGTGTAGACAAATATATCTTTTATATTTGCAAATAGGATTGACCTTGGTTTAGATTGCAAAACACAATTGTAAAACATGAAAAGAAAGAAAATTGTCTTTCTTTTGTCTTTCATAGTGTTAGTTCCTTGCTCTAGGTCCATTAAGAAAGGGCATAAACATTTAATTTCTGATTAGATATTCACTTCCCAATTACCCCATTTCTCAAAGAAAAGGTCAGACACTCTGATAACATGTCAGATAAAGTAAAGTAACGTCTGAAAAAGTGACATCCATTGTTCCCAAATTAAACATATCACTCACACTCACTCACTCACTCACGCACACACACACACACACACACACACAGAGACACACACACACAAAGGAAAAAAAGATATTGGTCCCAAATTCCTGACAACTGTTATAAGCCTGAGAGAGAGAGAGAGAGAGAGAGAGAGAGAGAGAGAGAGAGAGACAGAGACAGAGACAGAGACAGAGACAGAGACAGAGACAGAGACAGACAGACAGACAGACAGATATAGATAGATAGATAGATAGATAGATAGATAGATAGATAGATAAATAGATAGAGAGAGATAGATAGATAGATAGATAGATAGATAGATAGATAGATATAGACAGAGATAGAGATATAAAGATATACAGATACAGATATGGATATAGCAAGCACAATTGAACTCTCTCTCTTATGCTTCCTCCTGCCTTCCACAATCTCATCTGCAAAATTTTGTATTAGCATTCTCCCCCCCCCCGCTAATTTGTGATTTTAAGTAGCTTCATTGTTTAGAAAGGTGTCCTGACTCATAAGCAGGACTCGGAATGATGGCAGATCCATCCATCTGGGGACGGCAAAGATGTTGGTTTGGAAACTCAAGAACCCACAAACGATTTGGTCATGTAAGAAATCAATCACACCGGGAGAATTTTTTGCTAATAATTTTCTCTGGGAACAACGAAGAGGGATGTCCTGAGTTTTAGTGGCTTCAGAAAAAGCAGACTGTCTCTAAATGTAGAAGAACTCTAAAACAAATTTTGGGGTAAGCATCTTGTCACAATACACTGTTTCCTGTTTTTTTCCCCACGTTCGATTTAAACACATGCCTCACCACATGTATTTGCATCAACTTTTCTGAAAACCTTCAGAATAAACAGGAAGGTTAAGTCGGAAAATTAGGCTGTGAAGGATTATATCAGCTTGTGTTGTGCTCATCTTGTGCTTAAGTCATTTCCTCTATTTTAATCTCCCAGCTTTCCTTGCAGTTTAAAATAGTTAACAATATTATAAAGTACTTAATATATAAAACATTCCACTTGGCATTTTTTTTTAAAATGGTATGCACCGTTCTAATTTAAACTAGCTGTTAGGTATTAGGGAAGGGAAGGGAAGGAAAAGGAAAGGAAGGGAAGAGAAGAGAAGAGAAGAGAAGAGAAGAGAAGAGAAGAGAAGAGAAGAGAAGAGAAGAGAAGAGAAGAGAAGAGAAGAGAAGAGAAGAGAAGAGAAGAGAAGAGAAGAGATAATATGGAATAGAATAGAATAGAATAGAATAGAATAGAATAGAATAGAATAGAATAGAATAGAATAGAATAGAATAGAATAGAATATGGAAGAGAAGGGAAGGGAAGGGAAGAGAAGAGAAGAGAAGAGAAGAGAAGAGAAGAGAAGAGAAGAGAAGAGAAGAGAAGAGAAGAGAAGAGAAGAGAAGAGAAGAGAAGAGAAGAGAAGAGAAGAGAAGAGAAGAGAAGAGAAGAGATAATATGGAATAGAATAGAATAGAATAGAATAGAATAGAATATGGAAGGGAAGGGAAGGGAAGGGAAGGGAAGGGAAGAGAAGAGAAGAGAAGAGAAGAGAAGAGAAGAGAAGAGAAGAGAAGAGAAGAGAAGAGAAGAGAAGAGAAGAGAAGAGAAGAGAAGAGAAGAGAAGCCAACACTCCAGAAGACAGGCTTAAGATGCAGAAAGATCTTGACAGACTTGAACACTGGGCGCTATCTAACAAAATGAAATTCAGTGGTGAAAAAAGTAAAGTTCTACATTTAGGCAATAAAAACCAAATGCACAGGTACAGAATAGGTGGTACTTTGCTCAATAGTAATAACTGTGAGAGGGATCTCACATTACTAGTGGACAATCACTTAAATAGGAGCCAGCCATGTGCTGCAGCTGCCAAAAAAGCCAACACAGTGCTAGGCTGCATCAACAGAAGGATAGAATCAAGATCAGGTGAAGTGTCAATACCACTTTATAAGGCCTTGGTAGGGCCACACTTGGAATACAGCATCCAGTTTTGGTCACCACGATGTAAAAAAGATGTTGAGACTCTAGAAAGAGTGCAGAGAAGAGCAACAAAGATAATCAGGGGACTGGAGGCTAAAATATATAAGGAACGGTGGCTGGAATTGGGTATGTCTAGTTTAACAAAGAGAAGGATGAGGGGGGACAGGATAGCAGCCTTCCAATATCTCAGGGGCTGCCCCAAAGAAGAGGGAGTCAAGCTATTCTCCAAAGCGCCTGAAGGCAGGACAAGAAGCAACGGGTGGAAACTAGTCAAAGAAAGAAGCAACCTAGAACTAAGGAGAAACTTCTTGACAGTTAGAACAATTAAGCAGTGGAACAACCTGCCTCCAGAATTGATGAATGTTCCAACACTGGAAGTTTTTAAGAAGGGACTGGACAAATTATCAGAGTGTAGTTAGAGAGTGCAATTGGTACATTTGCACAATTCTCATTTGCTGTCCCTCAACGATTACCTGCGCTGGACCAATTTTATCAGACACTTTAGCTATTACGGCAGAGAAATAATTTTGTATACCCAATTACTGCAGTAATGATTTGGGGCTGTGCTTTCTAGCCTTAAGAGTGGCTTAATAAAATGAAAATTCATTAGCACTCATGTAAATGAGATGCTTTTCACAGTGCCCAACAGAAAGTCCTATAAAAAGGGCTGAATACATGTAGACACCTGCTTTAAGTCTTCTTTAAGCAACAACGACAATTACATTAATCTGCTGCTTTTTTTTTTATCTGCTTCCTTTTTGTCAAGCTTGGGGGATGTGGCCATGCATAAAATAAATTCTGCTTGAAGGAAAGAAGGAAGAAAGGAAGGAAAGAAAGAAAGAAAGAAAGAGGGAGAGAGAGAGAGAGAGAAAGAAAGAAAGAAAGAAAGAAAGAAAGAAAGAAAGAAAGAAAGAAAAAAAGAGGAAAGAAGGAAGGAAGGAAGAGGAAGGAAGGAAAAAAATAAAAAAGAAAGAAAGAAGGAGAGAAAGAAAGAAAGAAGGGAGAAAGAAAGAAAGAAAGAAAGAAAGAAAGAAAGAAAGAAAGAAAGAAAGAAAGAAAGAAAGAAAGAAAGAAAGAAAGAAAGAAAGAAGGAAGAAGAAGGAAGGAAGGGAAAAAATAAAAAAGAAAGAAAGAAAGAAGGAGAGAAAGAAAGAAAGAAAGAAAGAAAGAGGAAAGAAGGAAGGAAGGAAGGAAAAAAGAAATAAAAAAGAAAGAAAGGAGAGAAAGAAAGAAAGAAAGAAAGAAAGAAAGAAAGAAAGAGGAAAGAAGGAAGGAAGGGGAAGGAAGGAAGGAAGGAAAAAGAAAGAAATAAAAAAGAAAGAAAGGGAGAGAAAGAAAGAAAGAAAGAAAGAAAGAAAGAAAGAAAGAAAGAAAGAAAGAAAGAAAGAAAGAAAGAGAAAAAAGAAGGGAGGGAGGGAGGGAGGGAGGAAGGAAGGGGTAGATTTTAGAGCATGTCATGGCCTTTTGAGTATTTAAACAAGGATTGGCTACTATAACAATCTGATCCTTTGTATTTTACATACAGCTTTTCATTTTACTCTTCCTCCATTCTATCTATGATTCCCTTATTCATTAGTTTCCCTTTTTTTTAATTTTCTTGATGGAATGCATTTTTTTTTCAGCAGTTCTGCAAACATCTCCACCTGCAATGGCAGCTCTCTGCTTTAATTATCGCGATCCTTTCTTCCGAATAATCCGGTCCTCCCCTAATAAGATCTCTCCTAAGTCTGGAAGTCCTCCTTCTCGCTCTCTTGATCTTCCTCTCCCTTCTTTTATTCTTCTGCTCCTATAGATCCTGAACCATGATGGTGACTCACTTTAGAAAACTTCCTCTAAACTTTCCCTCAGAAGGCAAATGTCATTCCGACAAAATTGCCAGAGCTTCAGGAGCCAGGAGGCCCCGCGAATGGAAGAGTTATATGTGATCCTGTCTTGTGAATTAACCTCATTACGGCTTCCTCGGATCCTTTTGAAATAGGCGGTATGACATTTTCGCTTGCATTTTTTTTTTCCTTCTTCTTCTTCTCCTTCTCCTTTTTGTCAAGCAGCCAAGAGTGTCAAGCTGCAGAAGAGAAAGAAGCCTGGCAAAACAACGGTAGCATCTCATGAATTCTTGGAAGAATTATTATTATTATTATTTATTTATTTAATTTCTATGCCGCCCTATTCCGGAGAACTCAGGGCGGCTCACAACATGATAGAAATCACAATAAAATACATAAATATAAAAACCCCTAAGTTAAGAGAAAACCAATCATTCAACAATCATACACACAAACATACACTGGCTAGGGGCAAGATGTTAACTGCCCCAGGCCTGCCCGCAGAGGTGTGTTTTAAGCAGTTTACGAAAGGCGGAGAGGGTGGGGGCGACACGGATCTCCGGGGGAAGTTGGTTCCAGAGGGCCGGGGCCGCAACAGAGAAGGCTCTTCCCCTAGGCCCCGCCAGGCGACACTGTCTGGCTGACGGGACCTGGAGAAGGCCGACTCTGTGGGCCCTAACCGGCCGCTGGGATTCATGAGGCAGCAGACGGTCCCATAAATAACATTATGTAGAAAGGGAGGAAGTAGAATTTGAGTTTACAGGGACCAACCCACGCTTGATGGCAAGAAGGTGGATTTTATGAGAAACCTATATTTCTACAGGTGTGGAACATTCACAGAACATAGAATAACAGAGTAGGAAAGGGACCTTGGAGGTCATCTAGTCCAACCCCCTGCTCAGGCAGGAGACCCTATCCCATTTTGGACAAATGGCTGTCCAGTCTCTTCTTAAAAACTTCCACTGATGGGGAACCCACAACTTCTAAAGGCAAGCTGTTCCATGGATTAATTGTTCTCACTGTCAGGAAGTTTCTCCTTAGTTCTAGGTTGCTTCTCTCCTTGATTATTTTTCCACCCGTTGCTTCTTGTCCTGCTTGACTCCCTCTTCTTTCGGGCAGCCCCTTTGAGATTGGAATGCTTTTATGATGTCACCCCTAGTCCTCTTCTTCCTTGGAGTAGATATACCCAATTCCTGCAAATTATATCGGTCAAAATGAATAGACCAGAAAAGGTTGTGCGTATGCTTTAGATGCCAAGCCCAACTCTATATGTGCTTCCTGGGGGCAGAAGAAGACAGAGAACTTGCACGTAGGGGAAGGTGGGAAAAAAATCATTGCAGTTAGTTCCCGGGCATCCAGGATGATGCAGATTGGCGATGCATCATGAGCTTCTTCAGTGATTGGCCAAAAAGCTCCAACAGTGGGACAGTAATGAAATCATTGTCGTAGAATATGTGAATTAAGAAACTAAGCTTAGCTTGTCAATTTTTCTCCTTCCTTCCTTCCTTCCTTCCTTCCTTCCTTCCTTCCTCCTCCCTCCCTCCCTCCATTCATCCTTCCTTCCTTCCTTTCTCCCTCCCTCCCTTCATCTCTCCTTCTTCCTTCCTTCCTTCCTCTCTCTCTCCTCCCTCCTTCCTTCCTTCCTTCCTCTTTCCTTCCTCTCTTTTTCCTTCCTTCCTTCCTTCCTTCCTTCCTTCCTTCTTCCTTCCTTCCTCCTCCCTCCCTTCATCTCTCCTTCTTCCTTCCTTCCTTCCTTCCTTCCTTCCTTCCTCTTTCCTTCCTCTCTTTTTCCTTCCTTCCTTCCTTCCTTCCTTCCTTCCTTCCTTCCTTCTTCCTTCCTTCCTCCTCCCTCCCTTCATCTCTCCTTCTTCCTTCCTTCCTTCCTTCCTTCCTTCCTTCCTCTTTCCTTCCTCTCTTTTTCCTTCCTTCCTTCTGTTGTGAGTGTCCCTGAACCAGCTTGGGAAGTATCAGAGGATGAGGATCAGCAGCCAGGTCCCTCTGGGTGTTTTCCCCTCCCGGCAGCCGAGGATCAGCAGCCAGGCCCCTCTGGGTGGTTTCCCCTCCCGGCAGCCGAGGATCAGCAGCCAGGCCCCTCTGGGTGGTTTCCCCTCCCGGCAGCCGAGGATCAGCAGCCAGGCCCCTCTGGGTGGTTTCCCCTCCCGGCAGCCGAGGATCAGCAGCCAGGCCCCTCTGGGTGTTTTCCCCCTCCCGGCAGCCGAGGATCAGCAGCCAGGCCCCTCTGGGTGGTTTCCCCTCCCGGCAGCTGAGATAGACAATGAAGAGCTTTGTATGCATTCTGAATCAGATTCTCAAAATGATGAGTCAGATTTAGAACAAGAAGATAAATGGATTGATCCGAGGTTCCGAAGGTTTGATAAGCGAAGGTGTCAGTTAACTGGAAAAAGGAAGTAATTGGGGAAGTGACGTATCGGACACTATATTAGAAGGGGAAAGAAAGACTACGCCTTTGTCACGAGCAACGTTAATCAAGGAGTGGGCTGAAAACTTTGGCAGTGCTTTGGAACTCAGTTTTCTGGTGTTTTGAAAACCTATCGAAGAATAATGAGATCTTGGACAATGTGATGAAGAAAGAGTAAGTTAATTGGGATGTAGGAGGAGGAGAGCCTGTTTATCTAAATGTAAATAGATCTGATTTGGCCGTTCAGGACAACATAATGCCAGCAGCTTGCTTTGAAATGAATCCTTTTGAAATGTATTAAATAAACCTCTTAAATACATATTTACGTGGATTTTAATGAGCTGCGAGAGGCCAGACATAACACCTTCCTTCCTTCCTTCCTTCCTTCCTTCCTTCCTTCCTTCCTTCCTTCCTTCCTTCCTCCCTCCCTCCCTCCCTCCCTTATTAATTGATTTTTAATACCAGCATCTGTGTGAAATGTTCAAGAAGGTCATCCCTATGAGTTAGGCAAAGCTTTAAAACAGAAAAAAGGCCAAGGATGGCTAGGTGATTATTCTGTTGGCAGAATAATCACATTAAGGAAGCAATGCCAACCTTTAGACATATTTTACAAATGTGGTTTCCTTCGCCTTCTGAATACAGCCATATGAAATTTTTTGAAAGTAATACATTTGCAGCAAACGGCATCACTTTTCAGCTAATGATCTAGGCTATAAAAAAATCATTTCCCATAATATAAACATGTAAAATGCAAAAATAAGCACAAGAAGATTGAAGTGCCGCTCAGCACATTTATTTAGTCAAAAACAGCGGGAAAAATACTTCAAACGGCTTGATTCAATGCAATGTGCACAAATTCATGAGAATTTGCCGCCTTTTGCCTAAGCTTGAATTCATCCAGATGAACACCAATTTTATGCTATGTTTAAGCAGGCCTAGGAATGCAGATGGGGAATATTTACTAAAAAAAAGAGAGAAGTCTTCATTGTTCACCATTGAGAGTTTGGAAAAAGTTCAGAGAAGATCCAACTAAGATGATCCAAGGCCTGGAGACTAAAATATATGAAGAACGGCTGCGGGACTTGGGTTTGGCTAGTCTAAAGAAAAGAAGAAATAGGGGTGACATGATAGCAGTGTTTCAGTATTTGAGGGGCTGCCACAAAGAAGAGGGGGTCAACTTACTCTCCAAAGACACCAGAGGGCAGGACAAGAAACAATGGTTGGAAACTGACCAAAGAGAGAAGCAACCCACAATTAAGGAGAAACTTCCTAACAGTGAGGACAATCAACCAGTGGAACAACCTGCCTCCAGAAATCGTGGGTGTTCTTCATATGTTTTAGCCTCCAGTCCCCTAATCATCTTTGCTGCTCTTCTCTACACTCTTTCTAGAGTCTCAACATCTTTCCAACTGGACTTTGTGTTGTTTTTTTTCCCTTGAAGACATTTCTTCAATGACCATTCAAAGTGCTAACAACCAGATGACTGCAAGGATGGTGCTCATCCTTCCAATCCCCAGCATTCAGTCAGGACTGAGGATGCTTCTTGGATGAGAAGTGAAACATCTTCAAGAAAGAACAAAGTCCAGTTGCCTTTTCAAAAGGCACCTTTGGGACAACCATGATCTGGATGACTGAGAATCTTCATAGCGACCTCCAAAACAATCCAGAGATTTCACTCAGGGGTGTAACTTGCCAAGCTCACATTACAATACTTTAGAACAGACATGTCAAACTCGCGAAGTTTCGGAACTTTTTCCCCATTGCCGGCAATGGGGTAGGCGCGGTTTCCTCGTGACATGTCCTGCCCTCGGGCCGGCAGTCTGGCACCCCTGCTTTGGAAGCACTAGGTCAGGGGTCTCCAAACTTGGCCCTTTTATGACTTGTGGACTTTGACTCCAAGAATTCCTCAGCCAGCGTGTAAGGAAAGAGTTTGTTTGGATGTTAAAGAATTAAAAGTGCCCAGGTGTGGCCTTCAGTCTCCAGTTTGAATTTTCACTATATTTCTCTGTGATTCAAAGACACTGTCAGAATCCAATTATATTTCATCTCTAGTTATCGACCATGGAAAACCCCATTTCTGTCCTCTCTGGATTCTGTCCTACGATGAAGGGGAACGGGGGGGGGGGTGAACAAAGGGGTTTTATGGCCCTCACTTCCTTCGGCACAACTTCAAAGGGACTGAATGTGGATACCACCAAAAGGACTAAAGCATAACAATGGGGCCATTAGCTTTCATCTGCTCCTCTCTGAAGTCTCCCTTCCGCGGGCAGTGAGGAAAAAGGGGGTGGAAATGGAACGCCTGGGATTGTCGCTGGAAAGAGAGTGGGGTGGGGTGGGGGCTGCTGGGGACCCCTTAAAACCTTGAACCGTAGGGCTTGGGCCCCAGGTCCTGTCTAGAACGCCTGCAACCATTTTCTCTTCATAAAGGATGCCTGTTGGAAGGAATATTCCAAGAGTTCTGTCTTCTTAAGATGCAAAGTGGGGTGGGTCCTTACAGACACACAGAATGACAATGTGGAAATTGTCATCTCCTTTACAAACATGGAGGGAAGACAGAAATAGTTCTGCCTGGTGAGATAATTAGACGGGGAAAATGTGAATTCTTTGAAAACAAGTTATGTGCTTCAAGGCATAAATGGCACCTCCGCGCTGTTTGAGGAGACAGTAGCTAAATTTCAGTAGAGCTTTCCTAGAATTTTTTAAAAACTTTTTCTTTTGAGGGGGGAAGTGAGCTGGGGAACATTTAATGACTACTTCCTGCAGATTTACCACTCAAAATAGAATACCAATATTGGTGTGCACCTGGAGATCCAATTTCTACATGGTTAAATACTAAGATAATTTTAGGGTGGTCTAAGGAAACAATGTTCTTGTCTTCTCTTTCTTCTACTCCCTTTTCTTCAATAATTGCTTTCTTTAGAAGCAGACAGCAGCATTGAAAACAGTCTGCTGGCATCAGTCAAGCTTGGAGAAGTATGAACTATTAGCCATGAATATTATTTCATTCCGTATTGTGTGTAAAAAAGAAACTGAAACATGCATAATGCTCCCTGCTTGAAAAGAGAGACAGTCAAGGTAACCTGCTAACTTCTATGACTCTCATCTAAAAATATAGGTATGTGCTATAATTACTGGGGTGGTGTTTTTTTTAAGTAAATGGAGTACGAAACTTTTGACAAAATTGCATGTAAAAAGAAATAGAATTGGTTTTAAGTGTCAAGGTGTAAATCGGTGGAAAATGTGCTTTGCTTTGAATTCAGAACAAAAATAAATGCTCTTAAAACATTCTGATGATGTATTTAAGCTGGTTGCATTCCAAAAATTGATGGAGGAGTTGATTTTTAAGACATATTTGAAAACTTTAAAACAATTTCCCATTGTAAGCAGTGAAATACCTATTTAGAGTAGAACCAGCTCTCCAGAAATTCTCGCTTCTTCCCAACAGACAAAACTCAACCAAGGATGAACACACTAGCTATACTTCTAAATAATTCCTCCTTTCTTTCTCTCTCTCTCTTTTTTCTTGGACACACTCAGCTTTCCAAGATCCAGCTACAGATTCAGATTTTTTTGTTTGTTCAATCTCCATGTCCCCTGAAACCTCCATCAAACAATTAAGCTGATCATTGTTAATTGTTTTGTTTGCACTGGAGTAGTGACAGACTGCCTTTTAAAAAACAAAAAAAACAGGGAGTTGGTGCTTAACTACACACCCAAACAAAGGATTGACAAAAGAGTAACCGGGCACAAGACACATGCTAGAACTATAATAGCTGTGATAGCACTGTTCTAGTGTCCAAACAAGATGGGGGTCAACCTATTCTCCAAAGAACTTGAAGGCAAAACAAGAAAGTAATGGATTACAAAGACTAGTACCTCATGCTGTATTTTTATGTTTTATGAGGATTGCTTCTTAATATGATCCTATGTTTAATGTTGATTGCTTTAATATTGGAAAAGCGTACTGAATTTCTACCTCAGGTTATTGAATTTCTACCTCAGGATCTTTTGCTAGGGATCATAAAAGATTGCACTACTACTGAGACGAATTTACTTCTGAAGCTCGAATGAACAATATGTGATAGACTAGAAACAGTAGATAGAACATATATAAGAGAAACACCAATCAAATAAAATGTATCAGGCGTATAGTTGAGGCTTGACGTGAGGAGTGAGGAATGTTTACTAAACCAGACGTTTACAAAGACTAATCCTTAGTGTTGTATTGCAGGTTATATGATGATTGCTTTTTAATACGATCTTATATGTTTGATGTTGATTGTTTTAATAAAAGAATTTTTTACAAAAAAATAATAATAATATTTATACAAGGAAAATTAAAAAAAAAAGAAAAGAAAAGAAGCAACTTAGAAATAAGGAGAATTTTCCTGACAGTGAGAACAATGAATCAGTGGAACGACTTGCCTTCAGAAGTTGTGGGTGCTCCATCTGTGGAGGTTTCTAAGAAGAGATTGGACAGCCCAATGTTATAGGGTCTCCTGCCTGAGCAGGGGGTTGGACTAGTGGACCTCCGAGGTCCCTTCTAGCTGTTGTTCTGTTCATGAGACAGAACAGCACGTAAATGTGCAGCCATACATTAAACCTTATTGAGTAAATCTAAAGATCCGAAGACAGACCTCTTGATTTAATCTTCTCATAGTTGGCTCGAACGTTTAATGCACTTCCTCACAAGTGACATATGGAGCACACATACATATATATATCTTGTCTCATCTACTTTGCCCAATGAAACAATATTTCCTAAGTAATTGCACAGCTTGTCATGGCCAGTACAATCAAAGGCCTTTCTGTAATTAATGAGGCAGATATTAACTTTGTTGGGAGGGAGGGAGGGGATGTAATATTTGCTTTTCACAATTGTCCAGTATGCAGTAATGTCTTCTGTTACTCAACTTTTCCCAAAATAAGCTCTATTGGGATTCTAAGGAACATCGGATGCCGCTAAGCATTATTTTGTTAGCAAGTGCAATCAAAGATGCTTTGGGACAGTTTCCCCTATTCTCCTTTCATGAGAAGATGGACCTCTTTTGTGCCTTTGTCCATTTTAGACTAAGGTGTCCTGCCTTGAGTAGGGGGTTGGACTAGAAGACCCCCAAGGTTTCTTTTAGTTTTATGAGTCTATGAGCCTGTTCCAACCCGTGGGTCCACTGTGCCTTTTTCTGGAGAGGCTGACATAGAACCTTTACTGATTCTTTATTTTCCCCTCTCTTTTGCTCGACGTATTTCTGTAGACATCTCGTCCGTTCTTATAGTCTGACTTGGTAATGTCCAGAGTGCAGATGTAACTTCATTCTTTTTAAGAAAAAAAAATTCTCCTCTGTCATTTTGGTTTGAACTTCTTCGACTCAATTACGCAGACGTCCATTGCCATCTTTTAGCCAATCAGTTCGTAATGGTAGTCTTCTTCTGAGTTAAGAGTTCTTTTGGAATAGATAGATGATAGACAAAATAGACAGACAGATAGGTGACAGAAGCAGGCAGGTAACTAAGTAGATAGGCAGGTAGGTAGATCAGGGGTGGGAGGAAGACACACACAGAGAGAGTGACAGACAGATTTAGATTTGTCCATATATTGCCATTTGCATTGGAAAGCATTAATAATAATAATAATAATAATAGTAATAATAATAATAAAAAGTTGGAAGGGACCTTGGAGGTCATCTAGTCCTGCTCAGGCAGGAAACCCTATACCATTTCGGACAAATGGCTGTCCAGTCTCTTCTTAAAAACCTCCAGTGTTGGAGCATTCACCGCTTCTGGAGGCAGGTTGTTAACCTTGAGAACTCTCAATCTTCCTCCTTCCGTTGTATATTCAAGATGGACAGTATTTAATATTTATTTGTTATATATATGTAGGGGTGTGGATCTATACAAATGTTGTATATAGCATGTTTAGGTATGTGTCATATATGTGTTTCACTTTGAGAGTGGGCAACTAAATTTCATTTTTGATGTGTGCCGTTGTGTGATGACAGTAAAGTTTATCTTATCTTGCCTTGCCTTGCCTTGCCTTGCCTTATCTTATCTCATCTCGTTTCATCTCGTCTCATTTCATCTCATCTCATCTCATCTCATTTCATCTCATCTCATCTCAGCATCTTGTCTATCTGTTCTGGCATCCAGTTTGCTTTCTTCTGTTTCCTCCTCTTTGACAGTCTCTTTTCACATTCATCCATAATTTCCCCAAGTTTATTCCAGGGTTTCCTTGGTTTTCTATCAATGAGGTTCAGAATTCTCCCCCACCCCAAAAAAGTGTCCTGATGTTCTTAACCATGGTGGGTCTATGCTCAAGATCGTATTGTGGAGACTGGTTGGTTTTCTTTTCCTTTAACTTAACTTGAATGGAATGGAATGGAATAGAATAGAATAGAATAGAATAGAATAGAATAGAATAGAATAGAATAGAATAGAATAGAATAGAATAGAATAGAATAGAATAGAATAGAATAGAATAGAATAGAATAGAATAGAATAGAATAGAATAGGAAGGGACCTTGAAGGTCTTCTAGTCTAGATCCCCTGCTCAAGCAGGAAACCCTATACCATCTCAGACAAGTGACTGTCCAGTCTCTTCTTAAAAACCTCCAGTGATGGAGCACCCACGATTTCTGGAGGCAAAGCTGTTCCACTGGTTAATTGTCCTCACTGTCAGGAAGTTTCTCCTTAATAAAAAACTTGAAACAAAGATATAAGGAATTCATGGTAAAAGAACAGAGCAGTACACCATTACATTAAAGCAATAATAATAATAATAATAATAATAATAATAATAATAATAATAATAATAATAATAATAATAATAATAATAATAATAAAGTTGGAAGGGATCTTGGAGGTCACCTAGTCCAACTCCCTGCTCAGGCAGGAAACTCTATACCATTTCGGACAAATGGCTGTCCTGTTTCTTCTTAAAAACTTCCAGTGTTGGAGCATTCACCGCTTCTGGAGGCAGGTTGTTCCACTGGTTAATTGTTCTCACTGTCAGGAAGTTTCTCCTTAGTTCTAGGTTGCTTCTCTCCATGATGAGTTTCCATCCGTTGCTTCTTGTCCTGCCTTCAGGTGCTTTGGAGAATAGCTTGATTCCCTCTTCTTTGGGGCAGCCCCTGAGATATTGGAAGGCTGCTATCGTGTCCCCCCCTTGTCCTTCTCTTCATTAGACTAGACAGACCCAATTCCAGCAACCGTTATATGTTTTAGCCTCCAGGCCTCTCATCTTTAATATCATTTAATTGATGGAGGACTCTTCCGTAAACAAATGTGGTTATAAATTCAGTGATTAATGCAATCGACAAAAGAAGAAGATTCATAGAAATCAGCGAAACCACAGCTCTTGTATAATTTTCCTGGAGACTGCACAGTTTGAAAAGACACATTTATTGAGGAGTCCTTGTTGCTTTCTGAGCTCAATTGATTTCTGGAGGATGTTTCATTCCCCAACTAGGTAACGTAAGGAGCGCTAGAAGAGAGTGGAGCAAATTCAATAGGTAATGAAACATCCAAAAAACCCATCTTTGCTACAGTTTTTTTTTTTTATTCTAACTTCAGGTATCAGATTTTCTGTGCTGCATAAAAGGAGGCTGTCTCCATTTCTAGAATCTTTTCTGTCTCCCTGGGTCAACAAGTTATTAGTACACTGAATGAGTTTCCATCAGACATCAAAGCAGGTTAAAACGTGACACCAATCTTTTGTGTGCGCGCCACTCTGAGAATGTTTAGGAAGGAGTCTGGGCTCACTAGGCTGCAGAGTAAAAGAAAATTGCCCCCAAAACGAGACAGTTTAAAGTTTTATGCTGAAGGAAGCAGCATTACCGTCTCAAGAGCCCAAGAAAAGATTTTAGTTGAGCAAAGACCATGAAATTCCATCAGGCACTTTTGGGAGTTGAAAGTTCTCCAAGGACCCTCACTTGCATTTAAAAGGCACCCATATGACAGCAGCTTCCCTGCCAGAACCTCAAACAAAATCCAACTCTGAATATATAAAGAAAGGGGGGCCTACTACAATCTTCTCTGCTTGTGAACCTCTTAATAGGAACAGATAGTGTGGGAAGTCAGCCCCCCCAGAGAAGGAAATATTTTTTTTTTATTAAAACAATCAGCATTGGACATAAAAACATATTATGCAGCAATCATCATGACACCTGGTATACAATACTAAGTATTAGTCTTTGAAAACGTCTGAATTAGTAGGCCTTTTCCCCCACTCCTCGCGTCTAGCCTCAACTATACTCCTGTTACATTTTATTTTGATTGGTGTTTCTCCTATCTGTTTCAATATTAATGTGATCAACATTAAACATAAGATCTTATTGCTAAACAATCCTCCTAGAACAAAAGGGCAGGAAAATGTATTTCCTCAAGGGATTTTAAAGAGGCAGAAAAGCATTCCCAGTTTTTCTGTCTCCCACCCCCAAGTAGAAACCAGCTCTATAGAAATGCAGATGGAAAATCAGGAAGGTTGGAGCTAGAGCAGTGATGGTGAACCTTTTAGAGACCGAGTGCCCCAAAATCATCACTATCATTTACAGATTGGTCTCCCTCCCTCCCTCCCTCCCTCCCTCCCTTCCTTCCTTCCCTCCCACCCTCCTTCCTTCCCTCCCTCCTTCCTTCCTTCCTTCCCTCCATCCCTCATTTCTTCCTTCCTTCCTTCCCTCCCTCCCTCCTTCCCTCCCTCCCTCGTTCCTTCCTTCCTTCCCTCCCTCCTTCCTTCCCTCCCTCCCTCCCTCCCTCATTTCTTCCTTCCTTCCTTCCCTCCCTCCCTCCTTCCCTCCCTCCTTCCCTCCCTTGTTCCTTCCTTCCTTCCCTCCCTCCTTCCCTCCCTCCCTCCCTTGTTCCTTCCTTCCTTCCTTCCTTCCTTCCCTCCCTCCCTCGTTCCTTCCTTCCTTCCCTCCCACCCTCCCTCCCTCCTTCCTTCCCTCCCTCCCTCGTTCCTTCCTTCCTTCCTTTCCTCCCTCCCTCCTTCCTTCCCTCCCTCCCTCGTTCCTTCCTTCCTTCCTTTCCTCCCTCCCTCCCTCCTTCCTTCCTTCCCTCCCTCCCTCGTTCCTTCCTTCCTTCCTTCCTTCCTTCCTTTCCTCCCTCCTTCCTTCCTTCCCTCCCTCCCTCGTTCCTTCCTTCCTTCCCTCCCTCCTTCATTCCCTCCCTCCCTCCCTCCCTCCCTCCTTCCTTCCTTCCTTCCTTCCTTCCTTCCGTTCTATGGGAAGACAGACCCCCCCCCAAAGAAAGAAATATTTTGAGAATGGTTTACTATTCTGGGATTTTTCAACGGCCTTCTGCTAGACCTCTAATCGGAATCGATCTTACTGTATTAAATATTTTACACACACACACACTCTTTGCAGAGTGGATTCCTTACATTATCGGAGTGGTTTCACCTGCCTTTTAAATAGTTCAGATTTGCTCAGAGTACCAAATTCCACATTCAGTCAAGGAACGGACTCTAACTCTAGCGCTGCTCCAACTGAAGCATGACATAGTGTCATTTCATCTCATTGGGCTACGCAAGAAACATTTCCAGACTGATGGGACCAGAAGACAGGAACATTAAATGATACGGTAAGAAGGGCTGCTTCAATATCTCAACATGCCAGGATTTTGCTTCGTAAAAATGACAAGTCCTTCACTTGCAGTTAAGGAAGAAATATATTTAGATCCAGAATTTTGCCAACAGATAAGACTTCCACACACTGCTTCTTTTTTTTTTCCCCTTTTCTTATTTAAGATCACAGAACTGTGCTACAATTAAAGCTGTTTTTAGTAATGGAGGAATGGTTAGTGAAAACGATGGGACTTGTGGAAATATCTACTCCTTTGATTAGAGAAAAGACAATATCTATATTTATGGCTGACTGGAAACTCCTTATAGTCTTTTTACATGCACCTGAAAACAAATAAGCTTTTGATTTGTAGTTTTGATAGGAAAGCATTAGATAATAGGAAAAAAAGAGAGAGCATAGAGTAAGGGATAATTGTGCAATCAAACTTGCATTTGCCACAAAGGAAATTGGAAACTTCTTTCTATTTCTTTTTATGTCTTCTTTTTGCATTTGTGTCATTTCCTTTGTTAACCTTATTATTTCCTTTCTTCTCTTTTCTTTATATTAGTTTATGTTTCTTTAAAATCAAAGGAAGGAAGGAAGGAAGGAAGGAAGGAAGGAAGGAAGGAAGGAAGGAAGGAAGGAAGGAGTTGGGTTGGTGAGAAAAAGAAAGGAGTTGGGTTGGTGAAAGAGAGGAAGGAAGGAAAGAAGGAAAGAAGGAAGGAAGGAGTTGGGTTGTTGAGAGGAAGAAAGAAAGGATTTGGGTTGGTGAGAGGGAGGGAGGGAAGAAGGAAGGAAGGAAGGAAAGAAAGAAGGAAGGAAGGAGTTGGGTTGTTGAGAGGAAGAAAGAAAGGATTTGGGTTGGTGAGAGAGAGGGAGGAAGGAAGGAAGGAAAGAAAGAAGGAAGGAAGGAGTTGGGTTGGTGAGAAAAAGAAAGGAGTTGGATTGGTGAGAGAGAGGAAGGAAGGAAGGAAGGAAGGAGGGAGGGAGGGAAGGAAGGAAGGAAGGATGGAAGAAGTTGGGTTGGTGAGTAAAAGAAAGAAATTAGTTGAATTTGTGAGAGGGAGGGAGGGAAGGAGTTAGGTTGGTGAGAGGAAGAAAGAAAGGATTTGGGTTGGTGAGAGGGAGGGAGGGAGGAAGGAAGGAAGGAAGGAAGGAAAGAAGGAAAGAAGGAAAGAAGGAAGGAAAGCAGGCTAGGGATGTACATGGAAAGATTCTACTAGTAGGAGCTTTTGATTCATCAGGTTCCCACTTCCATGGAGAGGAATTTTATATCCAACCCATCCCAACCATCTGGATGCCTAGGAGGTGTTAAGGTTTCTGGAAACCCAGTTTTCATGTATAACGTTCAGGAGAAACCACAATGATGCCCCATCAATTAAAATATCATTGCGTCACCAAAGGTGTGAACTATGCAACTTTGTGCTACATAATGGAAGTGGTGATACCGTGATGTACATGATGTCCTTGGACCCCATCCTTTGGCCTCATACAGTGCAAGTTGGCTCTATTTTTGAAGGGCTGTTGTGTATCCAGATGATGGTGATTGACACACACAAAAGCTCCTGATCTCAAAGCAGAGTGCCTGGTTCGAGGCGTGCCAGCTTGCCCCTTAAAATGCCGTGCTGGTGCAAGCTAGATCTGAGCTGCTCCACATGTACCTAACGGGTAGATCTTGCTTTGAAGCTCACCTTCATTTTGTTCTCTCCGTGTTTTCATCCCTCTGGATCTTTCTCTTGATAACTCACTTTCAGGATACGGCTGGAGGTTGTGCCTGTGATTAATCACCGTCTCCCAGTCTCCGTCTTGTTATGAATGCAACAACGGATCAATACCGACCAGATCTACAGTTCATTTTCTAATTCCAGGAGGAGATTTATATAGAAGCAAATAAAAAATGCAGGCCGCGATTTTCGGGAACCCAATTTATATCATTCTAAATTAGAGGCCCACGCTGGATTGTCCAAACATTTCACATTATAAAAAGGCACAATGTAAATGCAATTTCTCCACTGCACGCTTTAGAAAAATATGTTGCATTCTTCCTTTAAATCAGAATAATTGGATTAGGAAGCCAGCTATGTGAATGCAATACTAACTGTACTCTAATTTAATTTGTTTTTTTTTCTTCCTGCAAGTTACTGCCTCTCTAGAGTTTTACCAAGGAGTATTTCCTACCCTAAAAGCTGCAGCCATAAACTCATTTACCTGGGAGTAAGCTGCACTGACTTCAACAAGGTTTGCTTCTCAAATAACCAAATTTAGGACTGCAAATGTTGGAGACAGGATGCCTACTCATTCTTTATTCCTTTTTTCTTCTTAATCATGGCATACGATGTACAGGTAGTCCTTGATGTATGGCCAACATGTTGAGTCCAACATTTTTGTTGCTAAGCTAGACACTTGTTAAGTGACGTTTTTCCCCATTGTGTTGTGATTCCTCACCACCCAGTGGACCCGGCAGCTGAGTCAGAGGAATCAGTGGGACAACCTGCCTCCAGAAGTTGGGAATGCTCCAAACACTGGAAGTTTTAAAGAAGAGATTGGACAACCATTGGTCTGAAATGGTATAGGGTTTCCTGCCTGAGCAGGGGGTTGGACTAGATGACCTCCGAGGCCCCCTCCAACTCTGTGATTCTGTTATTCTGGTACTATTTCAGATAGTGTTTTTCCGTACAGTTTCAGATTGTCCATGTAAAAGAAGTAAGACAACCTGGCAGATGTTTTTGATGATGCATTCAGTATTGTGGACAGAGGAATCGATGGAATAACAATCAGTAGTGGTCATAGTCATTTATTATTAAATCATTTATTATGGATCATCGCGCAGCCAGGCAGACGTTCAGACTGGATTTGGCATTTTTGTCTACCTATCGAGTCCTTATCAAGGACCTGGGAGAGGCAGATGTGGATGTTTGGTGGTATCACAGATCTCGTCGCAGGATGGAAGCAGTTCCTAGTAAGGCTGCCTTTTGCAATTGACTAATGGCGAATTTGTCAATGCCAATGGTGTTCAAGTGGTGCTCCAGTTGTTTTGGGATTGCACCCAAGGCGCCTATGACTATTGGTACTACCCTTGCTTGCCTTTGTCACAGTCTTCCTATTTCTATTTGTAGGTCTTTGTATTTTGTTATCTTCTCCAGTTCTTTCTCGTCTATTCTGCTGTCTCCAGGCACTGCCACGTCCACTATCCAGACTTTTTTTGTCTTTCTTATCGACAATTGTTAAGTCTGGGGTGTTATGTTGCATGTGCTTGTCTGTTTGAATTCTGAAGTCCCAGAGCAGTTTAATTAAAGCTGCCTTTTGTGATTGATATCAATTTTTTTTCTTATTCTTAATAATAATAATAATAATAATAATTTGATATCAGTCAATCGCAAAAGGCAGCTTTAATGGGAATAGCTTCCATCCTGTGATGATATCTGTAATAATAATAATAATAATAATAATAATAATAATAATAATAATAATAATAATAATAATAATAATAATAACAACAACAATAATATTTTTTGTTTTAGTTGTTATTCCAATCATGAGATTCGAAATGAATCCATTTTCATCCAGTTGAATTTTAAATTAGGGAAATTTAAATTCGGGAAAGTTTGTTTCTGAAGAACATTGGTTCCCACAGAAAACTTTGAGGCTCAATCATTGTGAAAGGGAGCTAAATGGGTGCAAGAAATAGCTTCTATCAAGATGCAAAAAACCCCTCCAGAACCTGGATATTTTATAAAAGCGATTTTGCTTTTAATATGTCTCACTCAGAGGACTTTCACAATATTTCCTGCAGTGAAATATGTCCCACATTTTTATGGCTTGTCTTGTGACACATTTTTTGCAATTCTTTTCTTATTGTCCACTTGAGACATAACACTAGGACATAAGTCATCTCCCTGGCATCCAAATGGCAGAAATACAATGAACGGTGGAGGGTTAACATGCCGAGGCCAAGCGTGTGTTTGTTCATCAAAAATGAAGGTCACATTTGAAATGAGTTGAAGCCAGGTTGAAAACTTTGGCCTTCCGGCGGGCAGTTACTAATCATTTAACCCTTTTCTGCCCAGTCCAATCCAGACCAGACCAGTTTTTCCTACACATTTATACCCATGTTGCTAACTGAATAACAATAACAATAACAATAACAACAACAACAACAACAACAACAACAATAACAACAACAATAATAATAATAATAATAATAATAATAATAATAATAATAATAATAATAAAGTTGGAAGGGACCTTGAAGGTCATCTAGTCCAACCCCCCGCTCAGGCAGGAAACCCTATACCATTTCGGACAAATGGCTGTCCAGTCTCTTCTTAAAAACTTCCAGTGTTGGCGCATTCACCGCTTCTGGAGGCAGGTTGTTCCACTGGTTCATTGTTCTAACTGTCAGGAAGTTTCTCCTTAGTTCTAGGTTGCTTCTCTCCTTGATTAGTTTCCATCCGCTGCTTCTTCTTGTCCTGCCTTCAGGTGCTTTGGAGTATAGCTTGACTCCCTCTTCTTTGGGGCAGCCCCTGAGATATTGGAAGGCTGCTATCATGTCCCCCCTTGTCCTTCTCTTCATTAAACTAGACAGACCCAATTCCAGCAACTGTTCCTTATATGTTTTAGCCTCCAGTCCCCTGATCATCTTTGTTGCTCTTCTCTGTACTCTTTCTAGAGTCTCAACATCTTTTTTACATCATGGTGACCAAAAACACAATAATACAATAATGTTGTAAGGATGCCAGATCATCACATCCCTAAACAGCTCTTTTATGGTGAGCTGTCTCAAGGAAAACGATCACACGGGGGACAAAAGAAGCGATATAAAGACACACTGAAAGCCTCTCTCAAGTCCCTGGATATTAACACCACCTCCTGGGAACCTCTGGCACATGATCGATCGACATGGTGTACTCTGGTGTACCAGGGTTGCCAGACATAGGAACATAGAAGGACAATCTTGGCACAAGAGAAGCATGCACTCCACAAAGCCAGAGCTGTAAATGCCGAAGTAACAGTGTCTACATTTCTTTGTTCAGTATGTGGCAGAACATTCCGTGCTAACACCGGTCTTTATCAGCCACCTACGGACACATCGTTGATGGTCCATAATCCACAAGATGTCAAGGTCCTCATCGAATTCGATGGACGAACAACAATAGTTCAGCCACAGATGCAGATATAAACTCACAAGAAGATGGATTTGCAAAAAACAATTTTAAAAAATCAGTAAATTAAAACGGCGGATATAAGCATGGCATTTTAATATCTCGCTCAAAACCCATCTTGATTAAAGCAAAGTTTGAAAAGAAGTCAACCTTCTCTTTATTAGTCCTACCGATGAACATATAATGGAATAACTCTGAGATATCAAAAAGGAAAGTCAACCTTTAATAGCAAAGGATACGGGTAAAAACACACTAGAAAAAGTGTGCTGGAGATAAAATAGAGACGTTACAGAAAGCATCTCCTCTTCCTAGCACTTCAACTGTTATTTCCTGCCTCATTTTCTTTGGCAAAGCTTAAATTTTTAAAAGAGAAAGGCCAAAGCTTATTGTAAATGTCAAGGGAATGAAATTTGGGATTTGCCTCAGAATTCCATTCTCGTGCGTGCCGTTGTGTGTACACAGAAGAGTGACACTAAGGGTTATCTTGTCTTATACCTTAAATTCCAATGGAATAGTTGAATCGCTACAACGTGATTGCATTGAAAGGAAGGACTTGCTTTTTCATGTCCCTCTCTTATCTCCCCCGCAGCGTTTGGTCTGCTCCCTAATAAAGAGTGATGAACACGTTTAGAAGCAAAGATGAAAAACAGAGAACGGCACCATAAAATATGAAATGTATCTATAGATCTGGGAACCTTGTCAATAATATAAAGTCTTTTACAGTCTACCTTTTCCCTCAGGTTATACCGCAAAAGCAGATATTTTTTATCCTTTGAAGGTGACTCCGTTAAATCAATAAATAGCAGGAATGTGAAGAAACTCAGTGGTTTGTGTTGTTCTTGCCTTTTTTCTGCTGAGAAATCTCCCTCTCCGTTAGCTTTGTGATCAAGGAAGGCCTGGATGTTTTGCCAAGGAAACCCCAGGCAGAGACACAGATCCGTTGAGGTCTATTATCACCTTGAACAAACTCAATATACCTCTTTATTGGAATTTCATTACCACCCAGCGTTCCTCAAAGGGAGCGAATTAACTTTCATTAAGTTGGTGAACAAACATATTGGGTGGTTGTCATCTCCTGCTAGGTGTGGGGAGATCTGCTCCATCAGAAAGCTTGGCGAGCAAAACAGATCAATGGGGCAGCTTAGTGCAATGTAGCTTCCTCTCTTGCATTAAAGATCTTACAATGAAAGTTTTGGGAAAGCCCTGTGGAAACTGTGGGCTGGCCAGCTGAAGCACTAATCCCAATAATTTACTTTAGTCAATTTGGATGAAGCTCTAAGGCAGGGGTGGGCAACCTTGGCTCTTTTATGACTTGTGGACTTCCACTCCCAGAATTCCTGAGCCGGCATGGCTCAGCTTGGAAACCTCCCCCTTTCCCCTCAGCACGACTGGCTCAGGAATTCTGGGAGTTGAAGTCCACGAGTCATAAAAGAGCCAAGGTTGCCTACCCCGGCTTTAAGGCATTGCAGATCTAAGGATCTCCAAGTAATTAGGACATCAGTAATGAAGCTAGAATAGCAATTTCACAGGCACTTCAGGTGACATCACCATCCCATCTCCGTCACCAGTGGAACTGATGACTTCGTGAGCATCTCCATGTAGCTTTTCGGCAACATTGCCGGAGCGTTTTGCGGATGGCTTTTTCTGGGATACTTCCCTCTTACCAACCTGCTCTACAGTCCTTGAGGTCTGTGGTGTTTCCCATCAGATCCACCCTTGGTTAACCTTGGTCTCCAAGCCTGGTGCCACCTGCCTAATCAAACAAACATTGCAAAGTTTGGTGACTGTTTGGCACATCCTTCATTTAAGGATATGATCCTGAAGTATGGGTCTTCTGTGCATAGTACAATCTCTCTCTCTCTCTCTCTCTCTCTCTCTCTCTCTCTCTCTCTCTCTCTCTCTCTCTCTCTCTCTCTCTCTCTCTCTCTCTCTCTCTCTCTCTCTCTCTCTCTCTCACACACACACACACACACACACACACACAAATGCGCACAAGGAAACTTCAAAATAAGTTGGGAAGAGTCAAAACAGTGCAAAGAACATGTTTTGTTTTTTATTGATTGCTGTGACTCACCTAGAACCCTTTATAAGAGATTGGTGAACATATAAATTCAGTAAAGGAAAAAAAATAAAGGAGGAAGAATTTAATTGTTAGAATCTTACTGTGCTGATACTGAAAACTGTAAGGCAGTATCATTTCAGGAGGCTTTCTGAATGAGCTCTGCAGTATAAAAGCCTAGGTTATTACTTTTTTTTTCTATATTGAATAAAAGTCTATACTTGCAGTACCTAATCTAATGACAATTTACTCTTTCTTTTTTCATAGCAAGGACACAGTTTCAACTGCTTGTGTTAGATGAGTAAGATTTTACTGTGCTAGAAGCTGTCCAAAGCTCCTGTTGGATTTAGGGAAGACTGGGGGGGGGAGGAAAACAATTTGTTGTGGGTACCGTTTCTCTCTTTCTCTCTGTCTGAGTCCCTATCTAGAACCTATATTATTTCAGACAAGTGACTGTCTAGCATCTTCTTAAGTCCTCCAGTGATGGAGCACCCACAGCTTCTGGTGGCAAGCCGTTCCACGGGTCAATTGTTCTCACTGTTAGATATGAGCAAATAAGACATGACCAAATGCCAACATGGTTGAACTTTGTAACATATTAATAAAATAAACACAGAGTTATCCTCCATCTCCTTATATAGATCTCAGCACTTGGCACCCTTTTCGTGACCCCATTAAAGCCATATTTGATGTTGTCCCAAACCTCATTCCCAAAATTGAATGCAACTCTGGTATCAGCTGACAAGTTTTTGAAAACTGCTCTGGACAGGAAGATGACAGGGGGAACCCAGCTTTTAAGCAGTTGGGCCACTGAGACATTTTAAATATAAGCCAGCCGTGTGCTGCAGCTGCCAAAAAAGCCAACACCGTACTAGGCTGTATTAACAGAGGAATAGAATCAAGACTCACGGGAAGAGTTAATACCACTTTACAAGGCCTTGGTAAGGCCACACTTGGAATGCTGCATCCAGTTTTGGTCACCGTGATGTAAAAAAGATGTTGAGACTCTAGAAAGAGTACAGAGAAGAGCAACAAAGATAATTAGGGGACTGGAGGCTAAAACATATAAGGAACGGTTGCTGGAATTGGGTATGTCTAGTTTAATGAAGAGAAGGACGAGGGGGGATATGACAGCAGCCTTCCAATATCTCAGGGGCTGCCCCAAAGAAGAGGGAGTCAAGCTATTCTCCAAAGTGCCTGAAGGCAGGACAAGAAGCAATAGATGGAAACTCATCAAGGAGAGAAGCAACCTGGAACTAAGGAGAAACTTCCTGACAGTTAGAACAATTAACCAGTGGAACTCCTTGCCTCCAGAAGTGGTGAATGCTCCAACACTGGAAGTTTTTAAGAAGAGACTGGACAGTCATTTGTCTGAAATGGTGTATGCCTGAGCAGGGGGTTGGACTAGATGACCTCCAAGATCCCTTCCAACTTTATTATTATTATTGTTGTTGTTGTTCTTGTTGTTGCTCTTGTTGTTGTTGTTGTTATTATTATATTTACCATCACACCTTTATTTCCAGGAAAATTGCCTGCTGAAATCTGACTAACAGATGAGAAGATGAGCAGTTATATACACTAGTAGTGCACCTACAAAAGGATCCAGCCGTTAGAAGGATGTCGTGGAGACACATCTGGAGCAATCCCTGCAAAGGCCACAGTAACATCTGAGCCTTTGAAAAGTTTGCACAGGGAAAAAAAATAATAATTCTAATTTAAGCACAGAAGAAATGTTTGCCTTCCTCCTTGATGTGAGCATT
Organism: Bothrops alternatus; assembly: GCA_034064705.1. Classification (NCBI taxonomy): domain Eukaryota; kingdom Metazoa; phylum Chordata; class Lepidosauria; order Squamata; family Viperidae; genus Bothrops; species Bothrops alternatus. The sequence goes on along the minus strand of JARGCV010000505.1, from coordinate 1,003,455 downwards.
TTAAAATGAAAGATTTATGAAAGAAAGGAACCACAATGAAAGAATCAATGTTTTGCATTGTATGCAACTGAAGTGAGCATTTTAAAATGAAAGATTTATGAAAGAAAGGAACCACAATGAAAGAATCAATGTTTTGCATTGTATGCAACTGAATTTTTACTTTTTTTATTTTTTACGGGAGAAAAGCAACAAAACAAAACACCTGCAGGGTGGAAATTCTGCTCTTTGGCCAACTCAAATGCTGCTGGAGTCAAGACATCACCTGTTTACCTCTGTTGCATGGAGAAGGAAGCCTGCAAAAGGTTAAGTTTGGGAATAATAATAATAATAATAATAATAATAATAATAATAATAATAATAATAATAATAATAATAATAATAATAATAATAATAATAATAATAATAATAATAATAAAGTTGGAAGGGACCTTGGAGGTCATCTAGTCCAACCCCCTGCTCAGGCAGGAAACCTTACACCATTTCGGACAAATGGCCGTCCAGTCTCTTCTTAAAAACTTCCAGTGTTGGAGCATTCACCGCCTCTGGAGGCAGGTTGTTCCACTGGTTCATTGTTCTCACTGTCAGGAAGTTTCTCCTTAGTTCTAGGTTGCTTCTCTCCTTGATGAGTTTCCATCCATTGCTTCTTGTCTTGCCTTCAGGCACCTTGGAGAATAGCTTGAAATTAAATTAAATTAAATTAAATTAAATTAAATTAAATTAAATTAAATTAAATTAAATTAAATTAAATTAAATTAAATTAAATTAAATTAAATTAAATTAAATTAAATTAAATTAAATTAAATTAAATTAAATTAAATTAAATTAAATTAAATTAAATTAAATTAAATTAAATTAAATTAAATTAAATTAAATTAAATTAAATTAAATTAAATTAAATGTTTAAATATCCACCCGTCCACCTTGGTATATAAAGAAAAACTGCTTTCTGTATTTTGCTAGAATGGAAAGATTTCCTGTTTTTCCTTTGACACCGACTTATTTTATTCTATGCAGTAAAACTGTACAGCTGTTGTGAGAGCTGAAAACAGAACTGGGAAGTGTGAAAACTTAAAGGGGAAAAAAAATCGGAAACAACGAAAGAAGCCAGACTATTAAAATATAACCTAGCAACTGGATGATACTGTCGGAGTAACTAACAAGATGTTAACGCAACTAACAGGATGGTTAAAGATATCACAGGCCATTAGTTCAAGTCTGGCTTTAAATGATGCCCAGAGAATTTGGCTACGTTTTGTATAATGGTTGAGTGCACTGCTGTGAGTAGAAGGAGAGGTAGAAATCAACTCTGCAACCTGAAAATGTTGATGAACCAAGCTTATTTTCTGACAACGAGAACAATCAACCAATGGAAGTTGTGGGAGCTTCATCACTGGAAGCTTTCAAGAAAAAGACTAGACTGCCATTTATCAGCAATGGTGTAAGGTCTAGATGACCTCCATGGTCCCTTCCAACCCTGTTATTCTATTCTATGTTGCACAGCCCCAGGAAAATCATGCATTGCAGGACATCGTAGCAGTTTCAGTGGCATTTAAACCAGAAAGCCGTGATCAAAAATGAGATTTTATTATTATTATTTTTTTGCTTACTGAAACCTGTTCTTTAAAATCTTAAAGTACAATTAAGGTTTTCATGAAGATCAAACCCATCTCAACATAGCATATTCAAAGCTATGGTTTTCCCAATAGTGAGGTATGGCTGTGAGAGTTACCATAAGGTTGTAGTTGAGTTGTGATGTTGGAGAAGACTCTGGAGAGCTCCTTGGACTGCAAGGCGATCCAATCAATCGGTCCTAAAGGAAATCAACCTGACTGTTTTTTTTGGGGGGGAAGGACAGATACTGTTCTGTCTGGCCCCTCTCAGCTCATTAAAAGCCACATAAATATGTCTTTAAGAGGTTTATTTAACACATTTCAAAAGGATTCACTTCAAAGCACGCTGCTGGCATTTTGCTGGCAGGAACGGCCAAGTCTCATTTATTTACATTTAGATTAAAACATGCTCTTCCCACACCTTCCAATTAACTCACTCTTTCTTTATCACATTGGCCAAGACCTCATTATTCTTCCCTAGATTTCCAAAACATCAGAAGACTGAATTCAAACGCACTGCTCCAGATATCAGGCTACTCCTTGATTAACGTTGCTCGTGACAAAGGCGTAGTCTCTCTTTTCCCTTCTAATATAGTTTCTGATACGTCACTTCCCCCCATTACTTCCTTTTTCCACTTAACTGACACCTTCGCTTATCAAACCTTCAGAATCTCGGATCAAGCCATCTATCTTCTTGATCCAAATCTGACCCCTCACTTTGCGAATCTGACCCAGACTGCCTGTAAATCTCCTCCCTGTCTGGCTCAGCTGCCGGGAGGGGAAAATACCCAGAGGGGCCTGGCTGCTCATCCTCATCCTCTGACACTTCCCAAGCTGGTCTAGGGACACTCACAACAGATACTGAAGCTGAAGCTCAGATACTTTGGCCACTGAACGAGGAGACGGGACTCCTTAGAGAAGACCCCAATGTTGGGAAAGAGGGAAGGCGAAAGGAGAAGGGGATGGGCAGAGGAGGAGATAGTTAGATGGTGTCATCAACATGATGGACATGGATTTGGGCAGACTCTGAGAGACAGTGGAGGACAAAGGGGCCTGGCACGTTATGGTGCATGCAGTCACAAAAAGTTAAACATGACTTAGCAACCATAACAAAAACAACAATTCTCATTCCAGTTTCCCAACCACCTGCATTCCATAAGAAGCTACTTAGAAAAATGTCTATCTTAACGTTAGCCTATTATCCCAACCGTCCTCCTCAAATCCCCCGAGTGGTAAAACTTATCCCAGGTTTCGAAATAAACTGATCTACATTTGTCTTTCAGTACCATTGTGAGCCTGTCCATTTCCCGCACATGATAATATTTTATATAGTGTGTCTTCCTCTGTGGGGTTTTCTTTGCTCCTCCATTTTTGCGCGAACGCCAGCCTAGCTGCAGTCAAGACATGTAACAGCAAATAGATTGTTCCCTTGTTGTATTTCTCTGTAGTTATTCCCAACAAGAAAAGTTCACATTTTAACTCTAAGTCCAACATTAATATATCTTTCAGCCATCTTCGTATCCTATTCCAATACTCACAAGCCTATAATATGATAATATGATAATATGATCCTATTGCTGTTTTACATTTCCAGCATTTTAGAATAAGTATTGTATATAAAATTTAGATGTATATTCAGAGATGAAGAATCGATTGTAAAATGTGGAATAATTTGATAAGAATGTATATACTGGAATGTCATGTTATATCCAATGTTTTTTTTATTGTAAATAAAAAAAAATTGGGGAAAAAAGAAGCTACTTAGAGTCTTTGGATGTATTTGATTGACCAGCAGTAAAGGAAAGGAAAGGAAAGGAAAGGAAAGGAAAGGAAAGGAAAGGAAAGGAAAGGAAAGGAAAGGAAAGGAAAGGAAAGGAAAGGAAAGGAAAGGAAAGGAAAGGAAAGGAAAGGAAAGGAAAGGAAAGGAAAGGAAAGGAAAGAGGGAAGGAGGGAGGGAGAGAGGGAAGGAAGGATTTGGGTTGGTGAGAGGAAGGAAGGAAGGAAGGAAGGAAGGAAGGAAGGAAGGAAGGAAGGAAGGAAGGAAGGAAGGAAGGTTGTGAAACACTAATGTCGACAACAGTGAACTGAATAAGGCAGATATTAATAAGCTACCCTGATTACAATACATTTGGCATTCTCAATACTTCAGCTCTCAAAGTCTATTAATTGAGACACTGACGGCTGTGTAATGTCTTTTGATTATTCATTTGCAAACCATTATGTCGAATTGACTATCTGCAACATTTTATTTTGTTCTTCTTTCTGGGGGCAGTGTATCAGAATGAAAATATGTGTCCTTAATACGTTCAACTGATTGAAAATATGTGCCTTCCCCCAATCAATAATGGCCTCCATCAATTAAGCTGATTAATCTACTGATTGAACCAATTAAAACATGCATCCCAAATAGTTTGGAACTTTACTCCCCATTCGGTTGGATCGAACCTTTCTCCTCAGTTGTTTAAACGTTGCTATCAGTTTCAAGATTGACTAATGAGACTCAATAACAAATCATTCACTCATCGTAATAATGGTCTAGCTTGCAAAGCTGTTAATTAGATCCTATCTGAAATGCCACAGAGTCTACATTTTATTTAATCTTGCATTTTATAAATAACCCAAGATGGTAAACCTACCAAATTCTTCTTCCTTCTAGCAGTGTGCTGTAGCTGCCAAAAAAGCCAACACGGTGCTAGGCTGCATGAACAGAGGGATAGAATCAAGATCACGGGAAGAGTTAATACCACTTTGCAATGCCTTGGTAAGGCCACACTTGGAATATGGCATCCAGTTTTGGTCACCAGGATGTAAAAAAGATGTTGAGATGTCTAGAAAGAGTACAGAGAAGAGCAACAAAGATGATCAGGGGACTGGAGGCTAAAACATATAAGTGATTGGTGCTCCACCACTGGAAGTTTCAAGAAAATGGACAACTACTTGCCTGGGATTGTATAAGGACTCCTGCCTTGGGAGTCCTTACAGTCCTATTATTCTATGACATGAATTTTTGAAGCCCAGATCTGGTCGCCCTTGTAGAAACGTGCTTGGGAAACATTTGCAGATATTTCGATGCAGGTATGTCAACACAGATATAACCTGTTTCAGGTATTGTGTATCATCTAGCAGCTTGGCTGATGTATTTTTCACCAGTTGTAACTTCTGGAGTGTTCCCAGAAATAACTCACCCAAAAGCACAACACAGCACTTAAGAGGGGATGTGTGGGTCAATGTAGTCAGGGCTGGCTGGCTCAGGAACACTCACAGATGGTGTGCTAGGTATATGTGTGACAAACACACTCTTTGTCACCTGCAATCCAGACATCTGTAAGTCAGGAAGCCCTTCCAGACCATAGCCTTAGTTTTTTAGCAGATAATCTGGTCGTTAGGATTAAGTCACTTTTTCAGATTATAAATGTTGCTGCGTAACAAATGTTGTTGACATTCTAATTTTTAAACAGCATCAGCAACTCTTAGCTAATTAAACATAGCTAAACCCTGCAAGATTTTGACAATCCCACACATGGGACCTCATAAGGCTAGAGTTTCAACCATGAGGTTTAAAATGACTTGAGGGTTCCTGGAGTATCGCAGAAAGAAACAAGGCCATTTGTTTAAAAAAAAAAATGCAGATTACAAATGCCCTGGATTAAAATAATGCTGCTGCTTCCCATCCATGCTAGCAACTTGATCCGAGTTGCTCCATTTATCTCCAAAGGCTGAAATTTATGGGGAAGAAAAACCATCAATGTAGTTTTTTTAGGACATTGTATCGTTTGGCAGCTGGAAGCTGGCTTTAGCTTAAAAGTTTAGAAGAGGTAAAGCTTATTCTTAGGATTCATCTCACAGTCAGCCAGATGCTCAGCCTGGATTTGGCATTTTTGTCCAACTATTGAGTCCTTCCCAAGGACCTGGGACAGGCAGGTTGTGTTGTTTGATGATGTTAAAGGCATCATCGCTGGAAATAAGCTGTTCTAAACAAAGTTGCCTTTTGCAATTGACTGAAGGTGATTTTTGTCAATGCCGATGGTATTCAAATAGTAGTCCAGATATTTGGGATTAGAATCAGAATACAGCTGGAAGGGACCTTGGAGGTCATCTAGTCACCCCCTGCTCGGGCAGGAAACCCTATACCATTTCAGACAGTGGCTGTCCAGTCTCTTCTTAAAAACTTCCAGTGATGAGGCACCCACAACGTCTCAAGGCAACACTCACTTAACAAATGTCTCATTTAAAAACAGAAAGTTTGGGCTCAGTTGTGATGGCCAAACTCAAGGACTATCTGTACTGGTGAACTATTGCAGCCGAGAAATTGTTCAATCCTTGGTTAAAGGAACATCGGACCAGGTTACTTACGGGACCGCCTGGTGCCTCACGAAACCCAGTGACCGGTTAGGGCCCACAGAATCGGCCTTCTCCAGGTCCCGTCAGCCAGACAGTGTCGCCTGGCGGGGCCTAGGGGAAGAGCCTTCTCTGTTGCTGCCCCGGCCCTCTGGAATCAACTCCCCCCGGAGATCCGTATCGCCCCCACCCTCTCCGCCTTTCGTAAACTCCTTAAGACACATCTCTGCCGACAGGCCTGGGGCGGTTGACATCTTGCCCCTAGCCAGTGTATGTTTGTGTGTACGTTTGCTGAATGAATGGTTTCTTAATTTAGGGGTTCTCTTTTTTATATATGTATTTTTAATATATGTATTATGTAGTTTTTTATATTGGATTTCTATTTATGCTGTGAGCTGCCCTGAGTTCCCAGAATAGGGCGGCATAGAAATTTAAATAATAATAATAATAATAATAATAATAATAATAATAATAATAATAATAATAATAATAATAATAATAATAGAGGAAAATAGTCAACTTGGGCCATTACCTTTAAACATTGAGTTGTTCCTGCAGCTGCACACTTTATACCATGATTCAGTGTGAATATTCTCCAACAAATCACCTTGACACAACATTGTCAAGATGTTACAGAACATTTTGTCTCAGTTTCAAGCAACTGAAGTATTCAGCTTCTCGACCAATTTCTTTTATGAGCTAGTTTTCCTTCAAGCCCTGAAAAACAACAATGGCGCGGTGAAAGGATTGTGTATAGATATAGTTGTTCTGTTTGCAGACAAGATTGAAAGAACTTTAGCAGCATTCAAGTGCTTCTAAAGAAATATGCCAGTCTAAAGCTTCCTTTATTTTGCCTCTTTTTTTCTCTCTGACAAAGATTGACATTTGATAGCTTGGTTTTTGTTGTGCCTTTTACTGCATAGCTGGTTGGTCTGACATTATTAAGAATATGTGTGTATGTGTGTGGTTCCTGGTGTGCAGGTTGAAAAAAAAAAGAATGAATACGGCCCCAATTTAATATGCTTTCTAATTAATTAAATGTTTGAATTATATTTACCCTCCTAAAATATAAAGCATTTTGTTACTTTCTATTATATATGTAGACTTGCAAAACCACTACCCTTCTATTCATGTTGAAACGCAAATCACATACTTCAAATTATCCTTCCTGTTCACCCTGTTAATTTCCAAATTTCCTTTTACAAGTTGAAGACAACCCAGTTGATTTCGGTGGAATGCAGCCATGCTGATCTTTGCCAGGAACCTTGCTTGGTTAATGAATTTTCCCCTCCTTGACAATTTAAAACTAGCATTTAAAGCAAAAAAAAAAAAAACACATTCTGAAGGAGTGGATAACACATGATTTGCCAAACTGCCTCATAAATTGTGGTTCAAAGCTACAAGAAAGTTCCTTGCTACCATTTTTACCTCTTTTGTGAAGAAAATTAAAATAAACATTTCGTAGCAGGAGATGGAAGATGAAAAGAAATGATTTTTCGAGATCTTAGTTTACCACCCATATGTCTACTAGCTTATCCAAATTAGACTATATAACATTTAAGGAGTCAGCCTTAAAGCACAATTCTAAAGCTCAATCTTTGATGAATTTAGGAGAATCTTACTGGGTCAATTTTATAACATGAGACTAGAATTCATTGCAAAATTCTCTTTTATAGATTTTCACTTGATAGATACGCATATGGTTAAGAGAGGAAATTACACCCACATATGCCACGTTCCTTGAAGTCAAAGTCATTTCCCAATAAATATTTGAATATAGAATCAAAATATTTAGGCATTAGGTTTGCTGATAACATTGAATTCCCTTCATTTTGCCACATTAAAGATGAAGTTGCATAAACTGCAGACTTTCAGATTTTGCTACTAGTTTTAATTTAAGAGATGGGTCAAAGAGATGTACACAATCTTATGGAGACTGTCAATGCTAGTAATCAGGAAAACAAGTCTACTTGCTTTTTGATGTGAACTTACCCACTATGTACCTTCTAAATATTAGCCAGGGGCAAGAATGTATAGAACTTTGATAGAAGACCTCTGGGAATGATCATGATTGTCATCTAAACAAACAAACAAAAAAGTGTAAGGACCTGCCTCAGTTAAACCTCTCAAGAACTCTTGAAACTTGCATTGTCTCAACAGGAACTTTTATTGGAAGGTATTGATAGCAGGATAGCAAGGCAGGATCTGAGGATTGCCTGTGCAAAATGTTACATTAAAAGAGCCCTTTCAAACCCCACCCCAATAGTCCATCTGGCCGGTTCAAAATGGAGCCAATCCATAGGTGTCAAATTGTTGTGGGAAAGAGCCAATAAGGCATCACTCTCAAGGTTGTCTGGTCTCTTTGTGGCTTCATCCCTCCGCCCAGAGATAAGGCAGATGGCCGGAGGCACATTCCTTTCACACCCCAAGAAAGAAACTTCAAAGAACATAGAACAAAGCAAAGGAAGTGCACTGCAGGAGACCCCTAGGTTCCCCCCCATTAGAATGGCAGAACCCAAACACGAAGGTGTGAGAAAGAAACACAAAATGCATTGAGGTTCTGACAACAAGAAACATTCCAGGAGATGCTGGTGACAAACTATTTCTGTTGTATACTTCATTCGTGTGTGAATGATGAAGACACATGGCGAGGTTGAACAATTCTTTACTCTCCTTCTAACAACACCCGAGCAAAAACGAAAGGCACGCAGGCCTTTTTATATGGCCAGAAACCCAGACAATGTCAACCAATGCGAGCAGAGCATTTTCGCGCCTTGCGCATGCGCACAAGGCTGGCGCCGCTCTGTCTGGTCCTGGGCAGCTTTTGGAACGCCTGGGACCAATGCAACATCCCGAGCCTGCTTTTGCAGGCTCAGGACACAACAATTTCCATTTCAGAAAATGCCAGGTAGAGGGGGAAAAAAAGTGCTGGGTAGAATGAGGTCGCATCGATCCTGCACCAGCCAGATTTCAGGGATAAAAAGCAGCACTGATAAAGCAGCGGATTTTGCATAACAGCAACATCGTAAAGTGTAAACATCCTCCTGGCAATTGTCTCCCCGTATTCTTTAACAAAAGCCAATTAATTGTAAATCTTACCCGAGTCTACAAAATATGAATTTATTCATTTACACATCTGAATTAAGCATGCTGGTAATTAACATTATTCACCATGCTGTATTGTTCTCTGGGAAGACAGACTGGGTGTTTTCATTGAGAGAGAAAACAGCAAATCACAGGCAAGGCTGCAACTGAGACTTGCTGGGGTAAAGGGTGATTTTGAGAGTTTACTTTTCCGGGTTTAAAAGAAAAAGTTAACCGCGGGAGGTTCAAAGAAATACAAGTTTTGGAACATCAAGCTCATTGATTCATTCTGGATGCATCTTGGAATCTATTGTTGGAATTTATTGTTTGCTAGCAATGATTTAAAAATAAATATCAGCATCTGGCCAATGCAAAAATATGTGATCTGGAAGAGATCCAAAGACGGGGACATTCTGGAGCACCATATTGTCTAGAGGCTAAAACATGCAATGAATGGCTAAGGGAAGTAGGTATGTTTAGCCAAAGGAAGAAAAGCATTAGGGGAGACCTGATAGTTGTCTTCTATCTTCTTCTTCTTCTTCTTCTTCTTCTTCTTCTTCTTCTTCTTCTTCTTCTTCTTCTTCTTCTTCTTCTTCTTCTTCTTCTTCTTCTTCTTCTTCTTCTTCTTCTTCTTCTTCTTCTTCTTCTTCTTCTTCTTCTTCTTCTTCTTCTTCTTCTTCTTCTTCTTCTTCCTCTTCCTCCTCTTCCTCCTCCTCTTCTTCTTCTTCTTCTTCTTCTTCTTCTTCTTCTTCTTCTTCTTCTTCTTCCTTCTCCTTCTTCCTTCTTCTTCCTCTTCCTCCTCTTCTTCTTTCTTCTTCTTCTTCTTCTTCTTCTTCTTCTTCTTCTTCTTCTTCTTCTTCTTCCTCTTCCTCTTCCTCTTCCTCTTCCTCTTCCTCTTCCTCCTCCTCCTCCTCCTCCTCCTCCTCCTCCTCTTCTTCTTCTTCTTCTTCTTCTTCTTCTTCTTCTTCTTCTTCTTCTTCTTCTTCTTCTTCTTCCTTCTACTGCTGCTTCTTCTGCTGCTTTTGCTTCTCCTCCTCCTTAAGCAAAAAGAGGGGCTCAATTTCATCATCAGAGCACTGATGATGTTACCAAGTTTGGTTAATGAAACATCTGAAAGAAAACAACCAAGTTCAGAGGGCATCCTTCAGGGGGTCAATATATTCTCCAGAGCACCTGAGGGCAGGAGAAGAAGCAAAGGGAGATCCAGCCTGGCAATTAGAAAGAGTTTTCTGACAATGAGAATGATTAATCAATAAAACAACTTATCTCTCGTAGTTGTAAGGTTTTATTGCTGAAGGTTTTCAAGAAAAGATGGGGCAACCGATTATTTGTGTCTGATGGTGTAAGGGCTCCTGCCTTGGGCAAGAGGTTGGACTAGAAGACCTTCAAGGTCCCTTGCAGTCCTATGAATCTATATTTCCTGCAATGAATAGAGAGGACACAGCAACAGTGGATAAATGATTCATCAGTCTCTCTCTCTATTGATCAGCATTCACTCTCATTTACACCTCTTCCACCCTAGATTTACTTGGCATTAAGTATTTGCAAATGTTATCCTGAGTTACTGAACCATGTTATTATGGGTTGTGAAACAGATGGCTTGCTCAGCAACTTTTTATTTCAATGGGTGGAAGAAATTCCCATTGAATTATGTCTTAATCTGGAGAACTCAGAACATATCTCTCCCAGTTTGCTTTAATTATTCACCAGATATCTAAAAAACAACAATCCTGAATCAGATTTATTTTTTCTAAAACTAATATTTAGCAAGCCAACCGAACCTTCATGTGGTATAAACACGAACCGCTTTTAGAATTGCTTTCTCTTACCTGATTGATTTATTTATTTATATTCAAATCAATGAATAAAGCTGCATTAACAGAGGGATAGAATCAAGATAACGTGAAGTATTAATACCACTTTACAATGCCTTGGTAAGGCCACACTTGGAATACTGCATCCAGTTTTGGTCACCACAATGTAAAAAAGATGTTGAGACTCTAGAAAGAATACAGAGAAGAGCAACAAAGATGATCAGGGGACTGGAGGCTAAAACATATAAGAAACGGTTGCTGGAATTGGGTTTATCTAGTTTAACGAAGAGAAAGACGAGAGGGGACATGATAGCAGTGTTCCAATATCTCAGGGGCTGCCCCAAAGAAGAGGGAGTCAAGCTATTCTCCAAAGTGCCTGAAGGCAGGACAAGAAGCAATGGGTGGAAACTAATCAAGGACAGAAGCAACCTAGATCTAAGGAGAAACTTCCTGACAGTTAGAACAATTAACCAGTGGAACAACCTGCCTCCAGAAACGGTGAATGCTCCAACACTGGAAGTTTTTAAGAAGAAACAGGACAGCCATTTGTCTGAAATGGTATAGGGTTTCCTGCCTGAGCAGGAGGTTGGACTAGATGACCTCCAAAGTCCCTTCCAACTTTATTATTATTATTATTATTATAATTCCCAAACTTAACCTTTTGCAGGCTTCCTTCTCCATACAACAGAGGTAAACAGCTGATGTCTTGACTCCAGTAGCATTTGAGATGGCCAAAGAGCAGAATTTCCACCCTGCAAGTGTTTTGTTTTGTTGCTTTTCTCCTACAAAATGTAAAAAAAAAAATAATTCAGTTGCATACAATGCAAGACATTGATTCTTTCATTGTGGTTGCTGATAGCTGCTGAAAAACTGAAGCTATTTCCGATCAATAGAAGTTAAAAATGGGAGAAACAACAAAACTGAAAAATTAACACAACAGCAAAAAGCCTCTAAAGAAAATAGTTGTTGTCTCATTTGGCCTCTGGTTCTTAGATAGTGTGATTCCTGATCATTTATCTCCAGCTACACAAATGTCTTTTCAGGGAATAACATGGAATGTGTGTAGTAACATTTTTGAATCTCTCTGAAACTTTATAAATGTGGGGTTTTTTTTTATCTTAGGCTTGTGTTTGCTTTAAAAGTGATCAGAAGAAACTTTGGGCTGCATATTTATAGTGCCTCAACAAGAAGGCCTACAGTGGGATCAAAAAGGTCAGGATGGCAGTCCCAACGACACAGTTGTGCTACACCACAACTGCAACACAGTTGCTGTAGGCAAGAAAAAAAAACCAAAGCTACAAGTACAGATTAGGCGAAACCTGGCTCAAATACAGTAACTGTAAGAGGGACACTGGAGTCCTAAATGTAAGCCAGCTGTGGGTGGCAGCAGCCCAGAGAAGCTAACACAATCCTTGGTTGTATAAACAGAGGCATAGAATCAAAATCATGTAAAGTATTGGAACTGCTTGATAAATCCTTGATAAGGCCACACCTGAAATACTGCATCCAGTTTGGGTCACCACATGACGAAAATAGATGTTGAGACTTTGGGAAAAAAAGTGTGGAGAAGAGCAACTAAGATGATTAACAGACTGGAGACTGAAACAGATGAAGAACGGTTGCAGAAATTGTATCTAGAGAAAAGAAGGACTAAGGGTGACATGATAGTTCCAATATTTGAGGGGCTGCCACAAAGAAAAGGGGGAGGGGTCAATATTATCCAAAGCACTGAAGGCAGGACAAGAATCAATGGAGGGAAACCGGAACTGGAAAAGGTACAAAAAAGGGCAACAAGAATGATCAAGGAAATGGAGCGCCTCCCTTATGAAACCAGATTGCAACGCCTTGGTCTCTTCAGCCTTGAAAGACGGCGTTTAAGGGGTGACTTGATCGAAGTGTATAAAATCATGCATGGGATAGAAAAGGTGGATAGAGAAAAATTCTTTTCTCTATCACACAATACTAGGACAAGGGGGCACTCCCTAAAGCTCATAGCTAAGAAAGTGAGGACAAATAAAGGGAAATATTTCTTCACCCAGAGGGTCGTTGGTTTATGGAATTCACTTCCTGAAGGGGTCGTGACAGCTGTCAGCCTTGACAGCTTCAAGGCAGGGCTAGATAGATTCATGGATGCAAAGTGTATCGGTGGTTATTAAAACGGATGTCCATGTGCCGCCTCTATGTTGGTTGAGGCAGGCAGGATTCCCTTGAGTACCATTTGTTGGGGGTCAAGGGAAAGGGAGGGCTTTGCCTTCTCTTTCTGCTCAAGATCCCCATGTACAATTGGTGGGCCACTGTGTGACACAGAATGCTGGACTCGATGGGCTTTGGCCTGATTCAGCAGGGCTCTTCTTATGTTCTTGAAACTAATCAAGTAGAGAAATAATCTAGTCCTAAGGAGAAATTTCCTGATAACTATAACAATGAATTAGTGGAATGACTTGCCTCCAGAAGTTGTGGGTGTTCCATCACTGGAAGCTTCTAAGAAAAAAAAACGAGACAGTCACTTGTCTGAAATGGTATAGGGTCTTCTGCTTAAGCAGGGGTTTGGACTAGAAGACCTCCAAGGTCCCTTCCAGCTGTATTCTGATTGACGTAAAGCCCCCTTTTATTTAAATTTATTTAAATCTCCATCCATTCAGCAGGCTATCCTTTTTTTAAAAAAAAACATTTTATAAGATTTTATAAGGGTAAGGAAAGGGTAAGGTCAGTGTAGGTAGTGGGGTTCAGAGTGGGGTTCAGGCAGGGGGTTGGGACAGGGGTAGGTACAACAATGGGTTTGGCCCCAATAACATTTCAAGCTTTAGCAAGCAAACTATCGTCCGGATACAGGTGTTCAGTGGGAATGATTATATAATAATAAGTTTTTGTAGTCAACAAAAATAACTATAGTTATAAACCATGTCAGCAAATAGATGGGGAAGAAATGGAGGTAGTGATAGATTTTATTTTCCTGGGCTCCAAGATCACTGCAGATGGGGACTGCAGCCAAGAAATTAAAAGACGCTTGCTCCTGGGGAGGAAAGCTATGGCAAATCTAGACAGCATACTAAAAAGCAGAGACATCACCCTGCCAACAAAAGTGAATATAGTGAAGGCCATGGTTTTCCCAGTTGCAATGTATGGATGTGAAAGTTGGACCATAAGAAAGGCTGAGCGACAAAGAATGGAGGCCTTTGAACTCTGGTGCTGGAGAAGACTCCTGCGAGTCCCCTGGACTGCAAGGTGATCAAACCGATCAGTCCTAGAGGAGATCAACCCCGACTGCTCTTTAGAAGGAAACTCAAGTCCTTTGGCCACCTAATGAGAAGGAAGGACTCCCTGGAGAAGAGCCTAATGCTGGGAAAGATGGAGGTCAATAGAAGAAGGGACGACAGAGAATGAGGTGGCTGGATGGAGTCACTGAAGCAGTAGGTGTGAACCTAAATGGACTCCAGAAGATGGTAGAGGACAGGAAGACCTGGAGGAACGTTGTCCATGGGGTCGCGGTGGATTGGACATGACTTCGCAATTAACAACGACAAATGAACCATGCCAATTAATCAATACTCATCAACCCTCTTAATAAGTTTCACAATCATTTTTTGTTGACCGTCCTTTCGATCACCCTCTTCGATTCATTGAAAGCAAAAGGCCTGCAGTGGGAGACTTTCCAACCCATTTCCACCAGCCCTGCAAGAGATGGCATCTGCTTGAGTCTAGTCTACTGAGCAGTCATTAAAAGCAAATGAACCACTTCAGGCCGACAGCTATTTGCACCGCTGAAGCTAAAGCAATGCCGGCCATTTATCTGCTGCATTGAATAAGAACTCAGAGCGGCCCCAATAAATTCATTAACTTTGTCAAGTCAAGAGAAGCAGAAGTAGAGGAATAATGCTTCCCCCACCGTTGGCTTGCTTTCCGGGGTTTTTTTTTCTCCCTTCTGCTGCTTCTGACTTAATTTGTGTTCAGAGGCTGCTTAGGCTGGCAGTCACTATAACAGCTTCAAGGTTGCGAAGCAAATCTCACGTTGCTTGGTTTCATTGCAAATTGCACTTGCTTTGGACGAAGGCTTTCCTGTCTTTGCAAGGCTCCGTGGACTGATATACTGCAGAGAGTTGGGCCTTGATGACAACCTATAAGGGATTTGGGCATAATTAGCTCGGGGTGTGTGGCTCGCCTCACGATGCTCCACACCACTCTGTTGTCAATGCTGCTAACATCGGGGTGTTATTGCTTTGACAACAGATGGAAATGCATTCATTTTTCTCTTTCGTTTTTTAGAGCTGATTGATGCTGGGAGGGGTGGGGGGATGTGGATGAGAGTCCAGTTAGTCATAACAACAATTCCAAGTCGTGGGAATTCAAGGTTACTGAGCCCAGAGCTGACAATGATTTGGTGGGCTGGAGAGCTGAGGGGAGAGCCCACATTTCAAGCTAATTGGGGAATGTGATTTATGACTGTTAGTTGGAGGAGGGAATTGCGCTTTGCTACTTTGTGCCCAGGGAATTCAGTTTTTGGCTTTGATTATGCAGTGCCAATGTTATGCTACTCAAAACAAAGATTCTTTAAGGTAAACAATGCCTCAAAGTTCTTTTGAAGAGTTTCATGTGTCAGAACCAGGACAATTACCTTTTCTCAGTGAAATTGAAATTATTGATTCAGCAATGATATTTCTGCAACTGTTTCTAGACGTGTAGGCTATCTACACAATTTCAGGCAAGTAGGTAAAAATTCTTTGCTAGTTGAAGAAGTCCAAGGATCCCTGGGTCATCAGAGAAGTGAAGAGGTCTATGAATATTCATCTACTAATCTGGGTCATGAAACATCTGCAAGAAAACCACCAAGCTCTGAGAGTACCAAGTCGATGGTGAGACCACACTTGGAGTACTGTGTACAGTTCTGGTCACCGCACCTCAAGAAGGATATAATGGAACTGGAAAAGGTGCAAAAAAGGGCAACAAGAATGATCAAGGAAATGGAGCGCCTCCCTTATGAAACCAGATTGCAACGCCTTGGTCTCTTCAGCCTTGAAAGACGGCGTTTAAGGGGTGACTTGGTCGAAGTGTATAAAATCATGCATGGGATAGAAAAGGTGGATAGAGAAAAATTCTTTTCTCTACCACACAATACCAGGACAAGGGGGCACTCCCTAAAGCTCATAGCCAAGAAAGTGAGGACAAATAAAGGGAAATATTTCTTCACCCAGAGGGTCGTTGGTTTATGGAATTCACTTCCAGAAGGGGTCGTGACAGCTGTCAGCCTTGATAGCTTCAAGGCAGGGTCAGACAGATTCATGGATGCCAAGTGTATCGGTGGTTATTAAAACGGATGTCCATGTGCCGCCTCTATGTTGGTTGAGGCAGGCAGGATTCCCTTGAGTACCATTTGTTGGGGGTCAAGGGAAAGGGAGGGTTTGCCTTCTCTTTCTGCTCAAGATCCCCATGTACAATTGGTGGGCCACTGTGTGACACAGAATGCTGGACTCGATGGGCTTTGGCCTGATTCAGCATGGCTCTTCTTATGTTCATGTATATATGTGCTATCTACGTGGGTATGTATACACCCACATACATATTCCTTAACACCTAGAGCAGGGGTTCTCAACCTTGGCAACTTTAAGACTTGTGGACTTCAACTCCCAGAATTCCTCAGTCAGCTTTTTGGGAGTTGAAGTCCACAAGTCTTAAAGTTGCCAAGGTTGAGAACCCCTGACCTAGAGGTAACAGAGGGTTCATAAAAAAATTAAATAAAGTAATATGTGTAGCTGAAATCAACAACATTAACAGGAATAGTAGAGTTGGAAAGGATCTTGGATGCCTTTTAAGGAGGCAACTAGATTTTCTTGTTTTTCTATGAAGACCTTTTGCTTCTTATCCTAGAAGTTCTTCAGCTCTGATTGGATGGTGGGGAATGGAAGGATTTATACTCTTTGCAGAGAGCTGGTCATTTCCCTTCTTTTAGAGAGTGGTTCATGTCATCTGGAGGTTTACCTGTGTTCTCAGGGCCACCTGAGTACTGCAAATGGGTGTGGAGCCTTCTTGGCTGCAGGATGTTTTCTGCCCTGGGTCCCATCCCTGTTGAAGACAGGCGAAGGCTGTTGGGGATAAGTCTGTGTTGTCTGCATCTCAGACTGAAGCACAAATGGTTCCTGGACTCTGCAATATTTTCAGGAAATCCATTCATACTCCCATGCCATCCGAAAGGTGCTCATCCCAAAACGCATATAGCTAAATGTCTACAGAGATTCTCCGTCATCCAAGGTCCTGGTTGTCCCAAAGGTGCTTTTTCAGGAGGCCACTGGAGTTTCTTGTTTTTCTTTGAAGACATTTCGCTTCTCATCCCAGAAGCTTCTTCAGCTCTGATGCTTGGATGTCTTTTAGTCCAACTCTTTGCTCAAACAAGAAACTTTATACCACTTCCTACTTGCCTAGCCTTCACTCCTCCTTCTTCTTCCAACCAATGTGGTGCCCAGAGGCCACCCGAGCAACCCCTTGCTACCTAAAAAGAAAAAAGAAAATATCCATCCCCAAAACAGTTGAAAAAACATAAGATAACAATTATTAAAACCCTCCCACCATGAGGGAGAGGTCAGGATAGAGGTGGGAGGAGGGGATGGAAGTAGAGAAAGGTGTAAGTAGGTTGTTAGAGGGGAAGAAGAGGGGGTTAGTTTTGTTTTAGGAGGATGTGGTGGGGAGGGGGTACCGAGCAGTTTTGTTTGATTGTTTGGTAATTGTATATGTACATGATTGTTTACAGTTGAATTATTATTTTATTTTTTGTTAAAAATTTTGTAAAAATTAATAAAAATACTTTAAAAAAAAAGAAAGAAAAAAAAGAAAGAAACCTTATACCACTTCAAAGACATGGTTGTCTAATATCTGCTTAAAATCTCCAGTATTGGAGCACCCACAGCTTCTGGAGGCAGGTTGTTCCACTGGTTAATTGTTCTCACTGTCAGGAAGTTTCTCCTTAGTTCCAGGTTGCTTCTCTCCTTGATTAGTTTCCACCCGTTGCTTCTTGTCCTGCCCTCAGGCACTTTGGAGAATAGCTTGACTCCCTCTTCTTTGGGGCAACCCCTGAGATATTGGAAGATTACTATCCTGTCACCCCTAGTCCTATTTTCTATTAAACTAGACATACCCATTTTAAAAAAAATCAACTACTTAAATTCCATATTACAGTAAGAAAAATTTACTAAGATAATTTAGCCAGTTAGGTTAGAGATAAAGAGGGGATCAAATGAGTAATGTCCTTAATAGTCCATTTCGAACAGCCTCAAAGAGAGATTTGAAGAGTCTCCTTAACTGGATCCAAGAATCAGCTGAGGAGAGTATAAGGGTGAATAATATCCTTTCTAAATCTAATATGGAGTGGGATGAAAGGGTTGGGAATGTTGTCCTAGTAAAATTGACAGAGAACTTTGCTATATTAATTAATACAGAGGAAAAAGAGTGTCTAAAAATCAGCTGACTCATCATTTTTTAAAGATGAAGAAGATGAGAGATTAAAAAAAAATACGAAATGGGATTTTTCTTTGCTTTTTCTTTTGCTTTTTTTTTGTTTCTGTTCAAGACAAATTTCCCCCATCACGAAGAAATTCACATGGAAATGGGGCAGCTCATCTCTCTGAAATTAAGCCATTATTTTTGGATTGCAGGCATGGGGATGTTTAAAGAGATGGCCATTTTAAACTCGTGTCTTCTTCACAACCATTTCATCTTCTCTCTCTCTCTCTCTCTCTCTCTCTCTCTCTCTCTCTCTCTCTCTCTCTCTCTCTCTCTCTCTCTCTCTCTCTCTCTCTCTCTCTCTCTCTCTCTCTCTCTCTCTCTCTCTCTCTCTCTCTCTCTCTCTCTCTCTCTCTCTGCCTCAGGCACTTTGGTTTCAACGGTAGGAAAAAAAATGAAATAAAATCCAGGGTCATTTCTGCCACTCTGTGCAAGAGAAGAAATCAGAGTTAGATTCCATAGGTATTAAAACATCACTTCTCTGAGATGGAAAAGGATATTTTCTTCCTTTCTTGGCTTTTGTGTTATTTCACTTGAATGAAAGCGCGGGTAATACACCAGCTTTCCTGCCTTCACAAAAGACTTAAAAATCTGGGGTGAAAGCACTGTATAACAGACAATTGAGAACTGTAAGAAGGAAGGAAGGAAGGAAGGAAGGAAGGAAGGAAGGAAGGAAGGAAGGAAGGAAGGAAGGAAGGAAGGAAGGAAGGAAGGAAGGAAGGAAGGAAGGAAGAAATTGAGGAAGGGAGGGGGAAGGGAGAGAGGAAGAAAGGAAGGAATTGAGCGAGGGAGGGAGGGAAGGAAGGAAGGAGGGAAGGAAGGTGAGACAGAGAGGTAGATAGGCAGATAAATAGGTAGAAATAGAGAGAGAGAGAGAGAGAGAGAGAGAGAGAGAGAGAGAGAGAGAGAGAGAGAGAGAGAGAGAGAGAGAGATGCCTTCTGTGTCCTTGAAACCAATGGGAAGGAATTTCCTTTGACAATTCCATTATTTATGTGGACTGTCATCAGTTTTGTATTGGAAAAATGTCTTCAAAGTATTTAATTATTTTATTTCAACCCTCCCCTCCCCCAGAACATCATACATTTAAAGGAGAAAGTATGAGACTTAAAATTAGTATAATAATCTGAGTAGAAACTTTCAACAACGACAAAAGGAATATAAGTTTTGAAACACAGAAGGAATTTCATACACCTGGAGGCTTATCTGTGTCATCAGGCTCAAGGCCTCCAGGGTCTTTCAGTGACTTGCTAAAACAAAGGCAAATGAGCAGCTGTCTGTAAGGAGTATAAATCCTTCCATTCTCCACCATCCAGGCAGAGCTGAGGAAGCTTCTTGGATGAGAAGCGAAAAGTCTTCCAAAAAAAAAAACCAAGAAAAGTCCAGTTGACTGAGAATCTCCATAGACCTGTAGTTCTCTTTTTTTTTCCCCGGAATACGGTGAATTTTACAACTGCCCCTCTCCTTCTGCAGAATGTTATCCTGTCCCTTCTTCTTCTTCTCTTTCATCCTCCACCCCAAAGCACTGATTGCTGTTTGAAAAAGAGAAAGAAAACTCAAAGACTTTTAATGTTGTAACACAATTTATTTCTTTTCCGGAGGTGTTTAAAGTCAGGCCAGGTAGCACAGCTAGCTGGAGCTTAATCAGCAGCCACAGTAATGGAAAAATCAATGTGGCATAATTAGCTCTGAATGGAATAACTTTGAAACCCGGGAATGATTTTCATACTTAATTATAATTATTACCACTGGAAATTAAATGTTTCCAGATGATTCTTCTTTTATTAATATTTTAAGTTGCCGTGTGGGAGGTGGATTCCATGATGGCACCTGCTCTTCTGCAAAGCGATAATCTTTTTAATTTTTGCACAGGTACTAATCATTAGCTTGGAGAAAAACGGTCAGGTGAAATCATTAACCATAGCTTTAAAAAAAAATGTTATCCTACTTTCCTTCTGTCTTTTCACCCCGGTATCTGAATGCTTGCCATCTTGTCGAGAAGGAAAAAGAAACAAAAACTGAATATTCATTGGATTTTACAAAAAAGAAAAAAATAAACAACTGCAATTTTGTCAGTGGTAGAGCAAGCTTTGATGATCACTTTGGTGAAATAGCAGCTGTTTCTTACACTCTGTTTTGCTCATGTAATCCCGGAAGTTAAGAATTCTAAGCCAGTCTCGTAAGAAACAGAGAGAATGTCTAAAGTGAAAATCAAAGTGATTTCATTTTCTGGCCAGCGCAAAATGCCTGGAAGTATTTTTTTTTCCATTTGTTTCAAACATTACAGACGATGCATGCCAAGAGGGCAGCCTACGCCATTTTGCTAAGTCCCGAGGTTAATCAACCTACCTTAGATAGCTACAAAAAGTTGGCTTCTACAGAGCTGGACTTCAGAAACCTAGATGGCCAAGAGGTTGGGTCAAAGAATTAGAGGTTTCTATATAGTTTTGCTGACATCTGTTGCCTCCTGCTGTTGACAATCTAGATGTGAAGAACGAAGTCTGAGGAACATTCTCAGAGGGAAGGAAGGAAGGAAGGAAGGAAGGAAGGAAGGAAGGAAGGAAGGAAGGAAGGAAGGAAGGAAGGAAGGAAGGAAGGAAGGAAGGAAGGAAGGAAGGAAGTCTCATGAGCATTTCCAGAGGGAAGGTATATAGATCTCAGTATTCAAAGGGGGAAGGAAGGAAGGAAGGAAGGAAGGAAGGAAGTAAGTCTGAGGAGCATTCTCAGAGGGAAGGAAGGAAGGAAGGAAGGAAGGAAGAAAGGAAGGAAGGAAGGAAGGAAGGAAGGAAGGAAGGAAGGAAGGAAGTCTCATGAGCATTTCCAGAGGGAAGGTATATAGATCTCAGTATTCAAAGGGGGAAGGAAGGAAGGAAGGAAGTAAGTAAGTAAGTCTGAGGAGCATTCTCAGAGGGAAGGAAGGAAGGAAGGAAGGAAGGAAGGAAGGAAGGAAGGAAGGAAGGAAGGAAGGAAGGAAGGAAGGAAGGAAGTCTCAGGAGCATTTCCAGAGGGAAGGTATATAGATCTCAGCATTCAAAGAGGGAAGGAAGGAAGGAAGAAAAGAAGGAAGGGAGGGAGGGAGGGAGAGGCCACAAGAGGTCTGATGCTTTCCTATTACAGCTTATCACTTAGCTGACTCACAAATCTCAGATCGTAAATAAGATCTTGCCTTCTTGAAATCACAGATATCTAATTCCGTTTGAACGCATGCAGGCCTAGCATTGCTGGCCTAGGGGGATTCAATCTTGCCTGTGAAATGCAAGCTGGCTATTTCAGATCTAAAAAAAAAAGTAATCACTCAGTAAGAAGACCTACGTGCTTTTGCTGGACCAAGTCAAGATTCACTAGGCACTTGTGATGCATGAATAGCATAATCCTGCTCTCCAGGGCTTGGTGCCGCAGGAGTTGTGAGGTGCCTGCAAGATCACTTTTTTTTTTTTTTTTTTTTTTGCAAAGCTTCTGAAATCACAAGGAGGCAGTGAAGCTTTGTGTGATGTGAGCCTGGAAATGACATGCAAATTACAGGGCCGCTCGGAAGAGTGGTGCTGTGGGAATGGTAATGGGAAGATCCATATTTATTATATCTCCACCGTTTCTTTCATTTCACAAGTAAAGAGTTAGATTTCATAAATGTCAGATCTGGCAATCTCAGCTGGGGCTTAGGATGACAAGCTGTACTCTTTCTGGCTGGAAAACGGCTAGCAAATAACAGCTAACAACTCCTCTGTGTCATTGCATTGGTGCTAAAGTTAAGCTGATGGGGTATAAACCTCACTGTGTACCTTATTTGCCAGGTCTACAATCTAGACTCCTAAGGGGTAGGCTGAAACAGCAGAACTTAAATTTCTTCAATTTAAATTATTTAAATTCTTAAATTTAAAACCACTCCATTAAAAACTCAAACCTCTTGGGAGAAGTAGCGGGTCCACTTGTGACATGTCCAAGATAGTCCTTCAAATTCTTTCTTAAATATTCAGCTATCATTTAGGGGCTGCCAGTTTCTCTTTCTCTCTCCCTCCCTCCCTCCCATCTACCTGCCTACCTGTATATTTCAATAAATATATCACATATGTCTTTTTCTCCTGCAACTACAATTTATGAATATGAATAGAATAAAACTGGGAGAAACCTTGGAGGTAGAGTAGAGTAGAGTAGAGTAGAGTAGAGTAGAATAGCATAGCGTAGAATAGCATAGCGTAGAATACCATAGCATAGCATAGCATAGCATAGCATAGCATAGCATAGCATGGCATGGCATGGCATGGCATGGCATGGCATGGAATGGAATGGAATGGAATGGAATGGAATGGAATAGAATAGAATAGAATAGAATAGAATAGAATAGAATAGAATAGAATAGAATAGAATAGAATAGAATAGAATAGAATAGGAGTAGAATAGAATAGAATAGAATAGAATAGAATAGAATAGAATAGAATAGAATAGAATAGAATAGAATAGAATAGAATAGAATAGAATAGAATAGAATAGAATAGAATAGGAGCTGGAAGGGACCTTGGAGGTCTTCTAGTCCAGCCCCCTGCTCAAGCAGGAGAACCTATACCATCTCAGAATGGTGAATGTCCAGTCTCTTCTTAAAAATCTCCAGTGATGACCACAATTTCTGGAGGCAAGCTGTTCCATTGGTTGATTGTCCTCACTGTTATGAAGTTTCTCCTTAGTTCCAGGTTGCTTCTCTCTTTGATCAGTTTCCAGCCATTGTTTCTTCACTTGCCTTCATGCTTTGGAAAATAAGTTGACCCCTTCCTCTTTGTGGCAGCCTCTGAAATACTGGAATACTGTTATCACGCTCCCCTCCAGTCCTTCTTTTCCCTAGACTGGCCATACGCAAATCCTGCCACCGTTCTTCATATCCTTTAGTCTCCAGACCTTTAATCATCTTAGTTGCTCTTCTTTGCACTTTTTCCCAAAGTCTCAATATCTTTTTTTGTAATGTGGTGACCCAAACTGGATGCACCATTCCAGGCGTGGCCTTACTAAGGCTTTATAAAACGGTACTAATACTTCATGTGATTTATACAACCAAGGATTGTATTAGCTTTTTTTTTGGCTGTTGCAGCACCCTGCTGGCTCATAGTCAAGTGATCGTCTACTAGGACTCCAAGGTCCCTCTCACAGTTACTGTATTTGAACCAGGTTTTGCCTAATCCAGTGATAGCGAACCTTTTAGTGACCGAGTGCCCAAATTGCAACCCAAAACCCACTTATTTATTGCCGGGTGCCAGGTGGGCGTGGCCAATTGGGTGGGCATGGCTGCAGTGGTAACGGAAGACTGGGTGGGACTAAAAAGTTCAATCAATCAATTCCAACTTTGCAAGATCTTTTTTTTCCCACGAGAAGTTGAAATTGACTGATTGATTGAACCTCTTTTTTTGCACACGGTGGCAGAGGCCTAAAGTGAAAAGGTTTTATAAAACCCAGCTGAAGGCCTAGGACTGGGGTGACGGCGCGGTGCCCACAGAGAGAGCTCTGAGTGCTGCCTCTGGCATCCGTGCCATAGGTTCGCCACCACTGGCCTTAATCTGTACTTGTACCTTTGGTTTTTCCTGCCTAAGTGTAAAGCCTTGCTTTTCTCCACATTAAATTTCATGTTGTTGGATAGGGCCCAACAATAAGCCCCTGAATAAGGGAATCGCCTGAAATCAAACAGCAGGATGCAACTTGTGTGGGAAAAAACCCTCAGAGAATAGAATAGAATAGAATAGAATAGAATAGAATAGAATAGAATAGAATAGAATAGAATAGAATAGAATAGAATAGAATAGAATAGAATTAGAACATAGCATAGAATAGCATAGAATAGAATAGAATAGAATAGAATAGAATAGAATAGAATAGAATAGAATAGAATAGAATAGAATAGAATAGAATAGAATAGAATAGAATAAGGAATAAGGAATAAGGAATAAGGAATAAGGAATAAGGAATAGAATAGAATAGAATAGAATAGAATAGAATAGAATAGAATAGAATAGAATAGAATAGAATAGAATAGAATAGAATAGAATTAGAACATAGCATAGAATAGCATAGAATAGAATAGAATAGAATAGAATAGAATAGAATAGAATAGAATAGAATAGAATAGAATAGAATAGAATAGAATAGAATAGAGTAAGGACTAGAACAGAACAGAAAGGAATAGAATAGAATAGAATAGAATAGAATAGAATAGAATAGAATAGAATAGAATAGAATAGAATAGAATAGAATAGAATAGAATTAGAACATAGCATAGAATAGCATAGAATAGAATAGAATAGAATAGAATAGAATAGAATAGAATAGAATAGAATAGAATAGAATAGAATAAGGAATAAGGAATAAGGAATAAGGAATAAGGAATAGAATAGAATAGAATAGAATAGAATAGAATAGAATAGAATAGAATAGAATAGAATAGAATAGAATAGAATAGAATAGAATAGAATTAGAACATAGCATAGAATAGCATAGAATAGAATAGAATAGAATAGAATAGAATAGAATAGAATAGAATAGAATAGAATAGAATAGAATAGAATAGAATAGAGTAAGGACTAGAACAGAACAGAAAGGAATAGAATAGAATAGAATAGAATAGAATAGAATAGAATAGAATAGAATAGAATAGAATAGAATAGAATAGAATAGAATTGGAAGGGACCTTGGAGGTCTTCTAGTCCAACCCACTGCTGAGGCAGGAAACCCTATACCATTTCAGACAAATGGTTGTCCAAAAACTTCCAATGTTGGAGCATTCCACTGATTAATTGTTCTCACTGTCAGGAAATGCCTCCTTAATTCCAGGTTCTTTCTCTCCTTGATGAATTTCCATCCATCCGTTGCCCCTTGTTCTGCCTTCAGGTGCTTTGGAGAATAACTTGACTCCCTCTTCTTGGTGGCAGCCCCTCAAATATTGGAACACTCCTATCATGTCAGTGCTAGTCCTTCTTTTCATTAAACATGATTTAGTATGTTTGTCTTTCTCCTTTCTCTCTTCAGGCATCTGTTTTATATCAAGGTCAGTTTTTATTGCCAGTGTCTGCATGGCTGGTTAGCATTCTTTGTTCAACAATAAGAAAGAAATCAGGTCTGTTTGTGTCATTTCAAATCTAGGAGACATTATCACCCAAACGCCTCAGTAATTCAGCTCTGCAGAATAATATCTTGCAAGCTGGGTCAGTCACATTCTGAATAAACACAGGGGGTAATGACATCTTCTTGCTGGTCATCATAACAGGCAACAAATGAGGTCTGATCCCCCTGAAAGTCTTTCTCCATTCAGTCATTTCTTCACAATCCAGGTGAAGGTATCATATTTGCTATATAGCAAAGAAACAGGGTCCTCGATTACAAACTTGATATACTTGAGTTGTATTTTAACTGTTCCTCCTTTCCAGTCAGTATTGAGACTGAGACCCATGGGAGCGTATGCAGAGTTTGTGTGATGTAGCAATAAGTCTGTGGGATAATAACATTTTATTTTATTTATTTATTTCTTAAATTTCTATACCGCCCCTCTCCCGCAAGACTCGGGGCGGTTTACAGCCCAATTAAAACAGATAATAATAATAAATATTTAAAAATAAATTAAATTAATACATGGCTGTTACTAAAACCTGTTAAAATCCCAATTCTAAAACCCGAACAACCTTGTTTAAAAAATTTACATAGAGACTTACATAAAACCCGAGGAGGTCTAGGCCAGGCCGGCTTGATTGAAGAGATGAGTCTTCAGTTCTCTTCTGAAGGTGCGGAGATCATGACACGTCCGGAGTCCTGGGGGGAGCTCGTTCCACATCGTCGGTGCCCCCACAGAAAAGGCTCTCCCCCTGGGCACCACCAGCCGACACTGCTTAGCCGATGGCACCCTGAGGAGGCCCTCTCTGTGGGAGCAAACTGGTCGATGGGAGGTATTTACTGGCAGAAGGCGGTCTTGTAAATAACTGGGTCCTATGCCATGGAGCGCTTTAAAGGTGGTAACCAATACCTTGAAGCGCACCCAGAAAGCCACCGGCAACCAGTGCAGCTAGCACAGGATGGGGGCCATTCGTACCCACCAGGGTGCCCCCACTACCACCCGCGCGGCCGCATTCTGTGCCAGTTGAAGCCTTCGTGTGCACTTCAAGGGGAGCCCCATGTAGAGAGCATTACAATAGTCCAGTCTGTCTGGAAGTGATGAAGGCATGGGTGACCATGCGTAGCACGTCCCTATCTAGGAAGGGGCGCAACTGGTGTACCAGATGAATCTGGTAAAACATCCTCCCGGCCACGGCCATCAGATGGTCCTCAAGGGACAGCCGTGAATCTAGGAGGACTCCCAAGTTGTGAGCCCTTCCCGTGGTGGCCACTGACTCGCCCCCAATAGACAGCGATGGAATCAGCTGATTATACCGGGATGACGGTAACCACAGCCACTGGATGTAGTTATGTTGTTGCTCTTAACTGCAATCTTTCTAGAGTCTCAACATCTTTTTTATATGGCCCAAACTGGATGGCAATATTCCAAGTGTGGCCTTACCAAGGCATTATAAAATGGTATTAATACGTTGCATGATCTTGATTATATTCCTGTGTTAATGCAGCCTAGCACTGTGTTCACTGCTGGCTCATATTTAAGTGATTGTTTATTAGGACTCCAAGATTCTGGGTTATTTCCAATATAGTAACAAGACAGCCATTTAACCTCCCTCTTCCTTTTGCTTTTAAGGATATTTTTATTTGTTCTGTCAGTCTTTTCAGTCCAGGTTTAATCAGATACTCTGCCTATCCAATCTAATCAATTAAACCCATTCTTCACATTCAACCACATAGCCACAAGGGATATTTCTAAGTTCTTTTTTTTGGGATGGTCCAATGGTTCCATTTTCTTTAGTTTAAGCTGCCATTTGGCGAGAATACGTCTGTTCTGCTTTTGCTGACCAGCCATTGCTTCTCTGTTTTTGCTCACAGCGTTTACGGTCAATTTAAGTTTTGTGTTTTCATTTGGGTGATGTCCCTATGAGGAGTCATCTCTTATATTGTTAGAAGTTATTTGCTCTACACCAGGGGTTCTCAACCTTGGCCACTTTAAGACTTGTGGACTTCAACTCCCAGAATTCCTCAGCCAGCAAGCTGGCTGAGGAATTCTGGGAGTTGAAGTCCACAAGTCTTAAAGTGGCCAAGGTTGAGAACCCCTGCTCTACACACTGAATCTTCTCTAGCAGAACCGTATTAGATCGTTGTCTTCCGAGGCCAAATTTTGCATTGTTCCATAAGAGTTTTTCCTTCCAGCTGTAAGCATTCTAATTTCCCATAGCTAATATGATTTTATTTTTTTTAGGGGGTGGGTGGGGCGTTGTATCAATGAGGTGTTGCAAAAAGCAATAAAACCATTCGGCTTTAATGTGTGTGATTGCATTATGGACTCGTATCACTGTAATATTGATTGCCTTGCTCTTTACTTGTGTTGAGATCATTCAACCATGTATTGGGTTGCATCCAAGAGTGAGGTTAATACTGTTGAGTAAGTCCTTTCTTTTTTGCTTTCATGTCCAAGTTAGAAAATCTCACACCGATGTTCCACAGTAACCTACTCCAGTCCATTTTGGTTGGTTAATTGCCAGAATGACAATATTAAATTTTGACATTTTTGCTCTGAGGACACAAAGTTTGTCTCATCCTTGTGGCATTTTACACAGGAGTGGTCTGTGTATTTTAGCAGCATTAAATTAATCTCAGTCTGGAACTGACGTGAATAAGCAATGTTCTGGTTTCTTTCTCTTTTTTTGCTACATTTTTGTTTGGGAGGGGTTATCTGTCCTTCTGTCTGGGTGACCATAGCTTAAGGCAAAATGTTTATTTTTTTTCTGTTCTTGAATGTAAGTAAGGTATAATTTTGTATTCTTCAATGGAGGAACTTCACTCATTTTGCTGTTTGCGTGATCTCTATATTTTTGCTGGTCACGCCCTCTTTTGGGGCACAATCTTCAGCACAAGAAACCAAATTATCCATCTTGCTTTTTCTTAGTGCCATTTGCTAAGCACTAAAATGCATGGATGTCCTCTGTAATGCACCCCAAACCCCCCCCCCAAAAAAACCCTTCACTTTTTAAATTTCCATTACAGCATTTAAAACAAAACTCCAGCGGCCGGGTTCTGAAAATTTTGTGGATGCTGATTCCTGAGTCAGGAAATTAATTGAAAGAGCTCATTCAAATGTACATTATTGTGTCTGTTTATTTGCATCAGAAGCATCACGATTAAAATAAGGCACACTATATCTATATCTATCTGTCTGTCTGTCTGTCTGTCTGTCTGTCCGCCCGCCCGCCCGCCCGCCCGTCCGCCCGCCCGCCCGCCCGTCCGTCCGCCCGTCCGTCCGTCCGTCCGTCTGTCTGTCTGTCTACCTACCTACTTAACTGCTTACCTACCTATCTTGTCTGTCTACCTTGTCTGTCTATCTATCTATCTATCTATCTATCTATCTATCTATCTATCTATCTATCTATCTATCTATCTATCTATCTATCTATCTACCTAGCTACCTAGCTACCTACCTACCCACCCATCCACCCACCCACCCACCCATCTATATCTATCTATCTATCTATCTATCTATCTATCTATCTATCTATCTATCTATCTATCTATCTATCTATCTATCTATCTATCTATCTATCTATCTATCTATCTATCTATCTATCTATCTATCTATCTACCTAGCTACCTAGCTACCTAGCTACCTAGCTACCTAGCTACCTACCCACCCACCCACCCACCCACCCACCCATCTATCTATCTATCTATCTATCTATCTATCTATCTATCTATCTATCTATCTATCTATCTATCTATCAGTAATAATAATAATAATAATAATAATAATAATAATAATAATAATAATAATAATAATAATAATAATAATAATAATAATAATAATAATAATAATAATAATAATAATAAAGTTGGAAGGGATCTTGGAGATCATCTAGTAGAACCCACTGCTCAGGCAGGAAACTCTATACCATTTCAAATGAATGGCTGTCCAATCTATCTATCTATCTATCTATCTATCTATCTATCTATCTATCTATCTATCTATCTATCTATCTATCTATCTATCTATCTATCTATCTATCTATCTATCTATTGATTTTTCTGTTATTTATTATCTCTCTCTATATATATCTGCCTTTCTAGCTTCTATCCATTTCATCTATTCTCTGTCTTTCTCTGTCAATTGACCTTTTTGAATTATTTACTGGAATATGGCATTGAAAACGGGAGGGAGGGAGAGAGGGAGGGAGGGAGGGGGAGAGGGAGAGGGAGAGGGAGAGAGAGAGGGAGAGAGAGAGAGAGGGAGAGGGAGAGGGAGAGAGAGAGGGAGAGAGAGAGAGAGAGAGAGAGAGAGAGAGAGAGAGAGAGAGAGAGAGAGAGAGAGAGAGAGAGAGAGAGAGAGAGAGAGAATGAATTTGACATTGTGCAAAGTTCCTTGTCCATGTTCTATCACAGCTGAAACAAATGCAGAATTAATCAGATTCTAAGAGGACCTGCCTAAGGATGGTTGACAAAGGAAGAAAACAGCATTTCCTTCCTGAACATGAGAACTTAACAGCATATTTTAAATCTTCCTGAGCTGTTTATGAAGGCCATCTCCTGCTTTGCTCTAACACCTGTAAAATCAATTTAACAGTTAAATATCTGTTGTGTAAACCTTAAACTGAGCTAATCTGCCTCCATTTTCTGTTCGCTTTCTTAAATGAAAATAGTCTCCACTTTTGGACTTGATCTGTTTGCGTGTGAATACAATTGCATAATTTTGATGCCTTACTTGTCTGCACCATTTTTTGCTCTTTCATTTGTCTTCGCAATCCTGACTCTCATTTTTCATACCCTGACATTTAATTGTATTGGCTATTAACTGTATTTTTTCTCTGTCGTGGAAAGAGTTGAAAAGGAGGGACAGAACAGCAACAGGGAATTAGAACAACCAGAACAGATTTAGGAGAGGATAAAAGCGGTGATCAGAACTGCCCACTTTCCATCTATCGCAAGAACTCATGTCTACCCATCTCATCGTCTGGCTCGCTGTGTCATATTTTAAGATGGTGGTCATGGAGAGAGACATTCAAAAAAAATTTCAAAACAAATTCTAGTCTCTTTTCCAGTATTTCACACCTGGAACACTGCAGCCAATGTTGGTGACCCTATCACAAAAAAGATGTTGAGAGTTTGGAAAAAATTCAGAGAAGAGCAACTAAGATGATCAGGGGCCTGGAGATGAAAACATGAAGAACGGCCATGGGACTTGGGTTTGGCTAGTCTAAAGAAAAGAAGAAATAGGGAAGACATGATAGCCGTATTCCAGTATCTGAGGGGCTGCCACAAAGAAGAAGGGGTCACGTTATTCACCAAAGCACCAGAGGGCAGGACGAGAAACAATGGATGGAAACTGATCAAAGAGAAAAGCAACCTGGAATTAAGGAGAAACTTCCTAACAGTGAGGACAATTAACCAGTGGAACATCTTTGCCTTCAGAAATCAAGGGTGCTTCATCACTGGAGGATTTTAAGAAGAAGCTAGACCAGGGGTAGGCAACCTTGGCTCTTTTATGACTCGTGGACTTCAACTCCCAGAATTCCCTCTGCCAGCATGGCTCAGCTTGGAAACCTCTCCCTTTCCCCTCAGCATGGCTGACTCAGGAGTTCTGGGAGTTGAAGTCCACGAGTCATAAAAGAGCCCAGGCTGCCTACCCCTGGGCTAGACAGTCACTTGTCTGACATGGTATAGGTTCTCCTGCTTAAGCGACGGGCTGGACTAGAAGACCTTCAAAGTCCCTTTCAGCTCTATTCTATTCTATTCTTTACAGAATACAGGTAGTGCATGACTTACAACAGTTCCTTTAGAGACACTTTGAAGTTACAACGGCATTGAAAAAAAAGGGACATGACTATTTCCCACACTTACAACCATTGCAACATCCCCACAGTCACATGATCAAAATTCAGACGCTCATATTTATGACCGTTGCCGTGTCCCGGGTTCGCGTGATCCCTTTTTGTAACCTTTCTGACAAGCAAAGTCAGGGGAAAAAAAAACAGATTTGCTTAACAATCACATTGCTAACTTAACAACTGTGGATTCCCTTCATTGTAGCAAGAAAGCTCGTAAAATGGGACCAAACTCACAAAACAAGTCTTCTCATTTAGCAACAGACATTACGGGCTGAACTGAAGTCATAGGTCAAAGGTTACCTGTCCTTCTTAACCAATTCTGTATCTTATTTCTATTACCCGTGCTACAGTTGTAGAACAAGCAGGGAACAATATAAATATTTGCGGAGTTATTTGCCATAAAAAATGATACGGTTCTTAATATTCCCTCCCTCCTCAGGCTGATATGGTCAGTTGGCTCATTAGGAATTTACAAGAATACCGTATTAAGACACAGTTGCTAAGTGCCTGACATTTTTACACTCTGCCGAAAAATAGGTTTTTAAAACCAGATTACCAATCTCTTTAACTTGTTTTACAGTCGTATCTTTTTTCCCCCCCTCTTTATATGTTGCTAATTTTTTTATCCTTACTGGCAAATAATACAGAGGAGAAAACTGATACTAATTGCACAGCTAAATATTGTCTTTATGTTTGTCGGGGGGTGTGAATATAATTGTTAGCATGTCAAAGCCGCATTTCATTTCATAATATAATATTAGAGAAATCCAAGTGCAAAGCTGTTATTACAGCGCTAGGAATAGAATTGGTTTTCCTGCTGAATACAGGGGGCAGGGGGAGAGAATTCATCAGCTTTTGACATTGACGTGAATATGCTGTTTAACTTATGATGACTCTTAAAAAAACAGCTTGTGCAGAGTTCAGGAAAAGGCATCCAGAGTCTCTTTACAATAACCAAGTGGTTTAATACAAGGAATAGCTAAGTAAAAGTGAGCAGGACTTTAATCTGATAATACTATGCATCTTCCCTTGCAAGCAAAGTCTGCCCCAATGAAGGGAAATTCTATCTCAGTAAATAGAAAACTGAGTTGCAAACCCATTTGTGTCACAAATCCACACCATAAACACTTTCTTGGTGAAGAATTATGTGTGCAGGTGGTCCTTGACCACAATTGCGCCCAAAACATGTCTTGCCGAGTGAGTTTTGTCTCATTTTACGACCTTTCTTTCCACAGTTGTTAAGTGAATCACTGCAGTTCTTAAGCTAGTAACATGGTTGTTAAGGAAATCTGGCTTCTCTACTGGGTTTGCTTGTCAGAAGGTCCCAGAAGTTGATTGCACGACTGCAGGATGCTGTAACAGTCATAAGTACGAGTCGGTTCCCAAGCATCTGAATTTTGGGCACATGACCATGGGGATGACAAATGGTCATAAGCCATTTTTTTTCAGTACCGTTGTAACTTCCAACAGTCACTAAGTGAACTGTTGTAAGTCAAGGGCTATCTGTATCACGTTAGAAATACCTATTGTCGTGGAGAAACCCAATGGAAAAGCCAAGCGACAGCAACACAAAACAATCATTCTTACTTTAAGACTCAGAGGTTTATTTTGCTAATGATTTGGAGCATAGCAAGCATAATAACAGAACATCACTTACATTAACAATCCATTGCAATGAGGACCATACGGCATAGCAGTTTCCAAAAGGGCAGCTATAGGCCAATGGCCCCGAGCTACACTTAAACTGGCATTTTTAATACCTGTCTTCTAACGACTACCCATAGATTGTCATTATCTTGCAAAATCAGTTCCTTGTTCTTTAGTGCTGACCAGCAGTTTCCATATACACCCGTGTACATCTGAAACCTCTACCCATCTGTTACTTTCAGTTCCTTTTTTCCCACGGTTATACTACTCATGTTCCAAATATACACAGAATTACCTACTTTGCAATTTCATATTGCAAGAAGCTCAGCAGATTACAAATAATATGTCCGTATTGTGAAAGAATATAGAGTTTGAGTTAAAGCCTTGTTTAAATCACTACTGTGGGGCCTTTCTCAGGATTGCTCCAGCCTCATCATGTTATATGAGGAGGGGACTATATTTTCATCTCCCACACTACAAACAATGTAACAGAGGTTAATTTTGCACTGTACTATTAAACCAAAGAGGAAAGCTGAAATAATTTGATCGAACCATCAGGTCAGTATAACATAACAATGTCCTTCATTATCTTAAAATAGTAGGCATCCCCATGTCTTAGCTGAAGCTGTTTGAACATCTGTCCTAAACATCAGGAATGATGAGACCATCCGGCTTTACAGCAGGAGACCGTTCCACTACAGAAAAAGCACAGTCTTCATTTTTTCATATATATTGGATTTCTTGTGTTTTGTGTTAGGTCTGAGAGATTCCTTGCTTACAGCCAAGTGTGAATGTGTGAGGCTGTTATTGACAAGATCCAACAATTATTTCACTGCTGTCGATGGTGGTTATATCTGAGGGACAGTCAGAATTATGTCACTGCTGAGGCACAATTGATTGAGGTGCCATTTGATACTGGAGCAGCATTTCAGTAAATCCATGGAAGCAGAGAAAAACAAGAAGTTAGCCCAAGATCCTTATTATCTTCAGCTATCTCCAAAGACTTTTGATTCCTACAGCCTGGAGCTCATCACTTATCTCTGGTTCATAAGAACCTCTGAGGACCTGGATTCAATAAGCAACCAGAAACAGAAATAAAAGCATACAAGAGTAGATTTCTGGGTCTGGTCCAAAGTGATGGTCATTCCTTCTAAAATCTTAATGGCATAGCTTGTTTCAAGGAACCCCGCAACAAAAGGGAACCTGTGCAGAACTGAGTAAAGCAATAGATCTTTTCCATAAGTGGCCCCACTTCATGGAATTCATTCTTCTCAAGAGGTAGATATGGATCCTATCTAATTAACATCCCATAAGCCAGGTCAATATATGCCATTTCAAAACAGCAGAACGAGGTGAGATCCCATTTCTTGGGCCAATTCCTGCCAATCTAGTAATTCGAAAGCATGTAAATGCGAGTAGATAAATAGGTACCACTTCGGTGGGGAGATAACAGCTATAGTCATGCTGGCCGCATCTTCAGACAACACTGGCTCCCTTGGCTGAGAAACAGAGTGGGCACTATCCCCTAGAGCAAGGCTTTTCAACTTTTTCACCCATTGTATCACTTTTAGGATATGGCAATATCCGAGTACCAACAGTCACCTAACAAGATGTCAAAAACTTGATGACCCCCCCCAAAAAGGAAAAAAATGATGAAGTACAGGTGGTCCTTGACTTATAACAGTTCGCTTAATGACTGTTTGAAGTTACAATGGCACTGAAAAAGTGCCCCCCAAGCCACAGCCGAACAAGACACCCGCCTGCCCACCCGGCGGCGCTCTTCCTCCTGTCCGAGGTTTCCATTGTTGTGAGCATTTCTGTTGAGGATTGGAAGCGGGGGTGGGGTGGGGATGTTTGTTTTTTATTCCCCCTATCTGCTGGGTGGTTGCAGCAGGTTTTGGTCTCTTCACATGACCCTGGGACACTGTGACCATCATAAATATGAAGCAGTTGCCAAACATCTGAATGTAAATCACAAGACCCTGGAGATGCTGCAACATTCCAGCTAATCGGTGCTTCTTCTGGGCTCAGCAGAAGCACCAGGATCAGTGCTGAGCTCCAGCTGGTCGGTGCTTCTTCAGGGCTCAGCAGAAGTGCCAGGATCAGCGCCGAGCTCCAGCTGGAGCCTGGCACTGATCCTGGCACTTCCACTGAGCCCTGATAGCCCTGAAGAAGTGCTGGTCCTGGTGCTTCCGCTGAGCCCTGACAGCCCTGCAGCTCCAGCCATCTCTCGCTCAGGCTTGTGCGGTGCTGCCACCGGTTCAGCTCATTCCCCTCCCCTGCTACCACTTTTCTAGGATGGCTGCGTACCACCTGCCAGGTGCCAATGTACCACAGGTGGTACCCGTACCACTGGTTGAAAAGCCCTGCCCTAGAGTTAGACACAACTGTGCAAGAGAAACCTTTAGCTTTTTCATGGTGTGACTGTACCCAGAAAGAGTTTTCTGTCTAGCTTCCACAGAGCCTTTGAACAAAATTAATGTTTAGGGGAGTCTGTAAGGAAAACAGGTTCTATAGACTCTACTGCTGCTTAGAGGTAAAGTCAAGAATGATGAATTATAATCAAAATAGAATATCGGGTAGACAAAGGACCGTCACACATTTTCTTTTTATGTAAAAACCAAATCAAACTGTCAAACCAGGAAGGGATTCAAGAGAAGCTGTGCATAGCTGAGGAACTGATTTGAAATTTGATTTATAGAATGTGAGCATCACGTCAGATCAATGAAGAGTTACTAAGTCCTAAAGCTGATATTCATCTCAGCTTAACAGAATTTTAGAGGAATCTCTAAGTTGTTTTGGAAATTAGCTGGTGAGGAGACATGGGCCTTTTTATTCATGCATTCTAATTCTTATTCTCGACCATTATTTTTCCAATTTATGTTTGTAATGATAAATTAGTCCTTTAATATCTATGCTGAGCACTGCATTTCTGGCCAGGTTGCACACTGTAAAAAAAAAAGAATCATAGATTGTGATGACAGTTATTTCTAAGAGAAATGTATTCCAAAATGCATTATTTCATTTCTGCTATATTCTAACAAAGTATTTGGGGAAAGCCAAATACTGCAGGGCTACATATTCATGGTGAGGAGGTGTTGCTGGGACAGGCGAGTGAAAAATGATGAAGAAGAAGAAGAAGAAGAAGAAGAAGAAGAAGAAGAAGAAGAAGAAGAAGAAGAAGAAGAAGAAGAAGAAGAAGAAGAAGAAGAAGAAGAAGAAGAAGAAGAAGAAGAAGAAGAAGAAGAAGAAGAAGAAGAAGAAGAAGAAGAAGAAGAAGAAGAAGAAGAAGAAGAAGAAGAAGAAGAAGAAGAAGAAGGAGGAGGAGGAGGAGGAGGAGGAGAAGAAGAAGGAGAAGGAGAAGGAGAAGGAGAAGGAGAAGGAGAAGGAGAAGGAGGAGAAGAAGGAGGAGAAGAAGGAGGAGAAGAAGGAGGAGGAGGAGGCGTGGAATACAGAGAATTTGACGAATCTTTCAATGTACTCATGCTATCATTCTAATAAAATAATACACAAAAGTCAGATGAAAATTCATTTATAAATTTAGTAACCAGGGGAATTCTATGGAGTAGACAAGTTTTTACATCGCATGAAATAAACAATGGATTTCAATTAGCCATGTTTCAGCAGATTAATTGAAACCAATGGGCCAATTAGCTGTGACTAAATCAAGTCCCAGAGATGATAAAAGGTCTACCCTAAGCATAACTAAATCTGAATCCAATCAACGAGCTCAGAATGTACGCCATGTTTGTTAGTCTTTGACATTGTAAGGCTAAATTGTATAAATCACCCCCTAAATAAGATTATATGTAATGGAAATATATCCTTTCACAAGACAGCTTTAGGCTGGAATCTTCAACTCAGTCGGGAATAAATCCCATTGAACTTCTGAATACGTTTGGATGGTTAAGCACATTTATGAATATCCAAAAACCTAGAAGCAATTTAAAAAAACAACGATAAGGTGGGCGAAAAATTTTGGATATCGTATAGCATTAGAAAAATGGTAAAATCTTTGGGAAAGAAATTACAAACTGACAATGTCAACTTCTTACAAAGAAAACTTATATAAAATGTTCTATAGATGGCACTTGCCACCAGCAAGATTAGCAAAAAAATGTTTAAAAACATGTCAGATAGATGTCGGAAATGTACACATAAGTCAGGCACGTATTATCATGTTTGGTGGACATGTGACAAAGTAAAGAGTTATTGGAAAAAAGATACATACCTGGCTAGAAAAGATGTTGGGAGAACATGTAGATTTTAAACCTGAGCTGTTTTTTATTAGGTATAATGCCAGAAAAGACTAACAAACATTTGTTAGTTATATTTGATTGTGCATGTCACAATTATATTTGTGCAATATTGGAAAAATGAAGAAATACCATCAGATGAAGAAATAATAATAATAAAAAAATACTAGAATGCTCAGAGATGGACAGACTGACGATGAGACTGAAAGTCAAAGAAGAAATGGAATATTACGAAACTTGGGACTTATTTTATCAATGGCTAGAGGAAAGAATAAAGGATTAGGAATTAAATACGTATTAGCGAATGTAAACTCAGACAGCACGTTGGTTGAAAAATTATTACTGAATGTATGAAATAGAAAACTGGTAAAAAAACTTTTACAAAAAAAAAAGGATTGTATGTAATGGATAGCTTTAGGCTGCAATCTTCAACTCAGCTGGGAATAAATCCTATTGAACTTCTGAATACTTTTGGATGGTTAGCACACATTTACAAATATCCAAAACCTAAGAGGTAGAAAGAATCTTAGTAATAGTGTTAAGGGGAAAAAATGTGATTGAGAGCTAAACAACAGAAACACTTTTTAAAAAAGGTACATAAATGTTTGGAGTTATTTTATTTTCTATTGTTCATCAAGTTGCCTGCCTACTGCACACACTGTGTTCAATTCTCAGTGCAAATAAATTCAGTTCCAATGCATTTCATACCCTGGTTTTACTTGCTTCTTTCCCCCAGAGTCCTTTTTTTTTTAAATCTTGTAACCCGATATTGGTTTCCTTTACTTCATTGCTTTTGAGTATTTTATTTCCTAATTTTTCCACTGTGGAGATGAAGGAAAATATCTTGTCTGTCAGTGCTGTACATCTGAATAGGCAGGGTGGCGACGGTCTTGGGTACGGATCCAGCTGGTTGACTTTGGGTCTCTTATGCTGTCTCAGGCCTACAAGGTGAAGTTCAGCCACCTCCAGAACTATTGCCCTGAAAACTTCATGAAGTTATCCCTGATTCCCACGTCTATCATTTTTTCTATATTTATCACCACAAAATTACTTTTGAGTAGATTATGTATCAGAACAGCTCCAAAGAACCTTGGAGACAAGCTAACTAAATGGGCGTGGTGGAGAGCTTACAAACAGTAGTTAAATTAATTTTGTAAGTAGGGATCCTGAAGCTATGATTGAAGCATTCATTGATCTAGCTGGAATAATACTCAGACCGATGACCACTATTAGTATTGACACTTGATGATGATTAAAAGGTTTCTCTGTCCAGTTGTGTCTGACTCTAGGGCACGGTGCTTATCTCATTTTTTTTTCTCTGAGGGAGCCAGCTGTTGTGATTCCTCACCAGCCAGTGGACCTGGCAGCTGATTCTGAGGAATCAGAGGAGGAAGAGGAGGAGGGGCCTGGAGTGACATCAGAGTCAGAGGAAGGCTCTGAGGAGCTCCAAGACTTACAGACGGAGGAGCCTGGCCCCTCTATTCGTGCTGAGGCTGAGACACAGCTGTGCTGGGAGCCTGAGTTGGACAGTGATGAATCACAGCTGGGAGATATCCAGGATGCATGAAAAGAGAGTAGGACAGAGGAATGCAATGGGGCGGCTCCAAAGGCAAAGGAGAAGGCATTAGGAAGCCACGCCTTGGCTGAATTATAAAAGGGAAGGTGTGGGAGGTGCTGGTTGCTGAAGGCGGCCGTTCGTGTTGAGGAATTGAGTTTCTGCGAACTGTGTTTGTTTGCCTTGGATGCTGACTCAGGTCTGTGAATAGTAAAAAGGGATTTTTTTTCCTGCGGTTCCAGCCTGCTTGTTCGAAGACGGGTTTATCCTTGTGAGCATAACAAGGACTCACGTAGGCTGGGACACAACACCAGCATTGTCTGAAGACATTTTAGGTGGCCATGTGGCTGGCATGGCTTTATGCCAAGGCACACAGAATGCTGTTACCTTCCCACCGAGGTGGTACCTATTTATCTAGTCACATTTGCCTGGTTTCAAACTGCCAGGTGGGCAGGATGATGATTAGACTGGATAAATTATAGAAATAAGAGAATTATGATGCCATGTGTGTGTGAGAGAGAAAGAGGTTAAAATAAAACTGTACTTGTAATTAATATAACCGACTGTGCTATATTTTATAACCAGTTTTATTATAACTTATAAATTGTACTTTTAACTAAAGACATTTAGAAGCCATTTCTTTACATTTGTATCTCTTTTTTAACCTCTTTTTTATAGGTCTGTTTCAATTTGTTTGGGGCAGGAATGGTGGGCACTTAGCATACTATGGTTACATCTTTTTAAAGTGGGTTATGAGAATCTTAATGGTTAGAGCGGCGTGGTGGCCTATAGATGGAATTCTTGCCTCACAATCAGGAAGCACAATCAGTTCTATCAGATATTTCTGTCTCTGGGTGTACTGTGAACTCTTGCATAAGTGTCAGGAAGAGCTCCAGCCAGCAAATGCTCAACACTATTCAGTCGCCCTGACATCACCCCGATGCAACGGATTACAGGGTCATTAAAAGAAAGGAAACAAAATGAGACAATTAGTGCTGTCCAACACAGAAATCAGAAATAGTCACCAGAAATTCCCAGCACCATCAGAGGCTACTACTCTCAGGAATGGGCGAAGGGTTACAACCATCTGGGGAAGCTGTCCTGTCTCAGTGACCTTTGGATTAATTGGCCAATGCTAGCAATTAAAGAAGAGCTTTTATCAAGATATCATAGAGGGGGAATCAAAAGTTCCTTCCTGTCAACAGCGCTGGGTCAATCATTTCTGACGGATGTGAAATTGAGCCAAATCATTCCTGATAAAAACCAATTCGAGGCTTGCCATCTTCTCTTTTTTTTTCTCCCCCCATTGAATGTCCTTAGATTCTCCTCCTTCTAAATGTCACTTTGAATAAATTAACAGCTCAATTGCCAATATATGTGTGGGAAAGAGTTTGGGATATCTAGCATGCGATTACTCCAAACATTTTTTCCGATGGATTCTAGGGTGAAGTTCTTTCCTCCTTTAACACGATATTGAGGAGGAAGGAAGAGAGAATGTGGTTTTTTTTCAAAGCGTTTCACATCAGTTGAACAACATCACATTATTTATTTATTTATTTATTTATTTATTTATTTATTTATTTATTTGTTTGTTTGTTTATTTATTTATTAGAAATTCACTGGGAGCAAAGTAATCATACTGGGTACAGTAAGGTTCCAAGCAATCCTGCAATTCCAAGAGGTTCCCTCCCCCGATTATTCTTTTGATGTACTCACTATTTAAGTCAATGCCTTGAAAGGAATGAAGACAGGAAAATGTTGAAATGACTTGCCTGATACCTTGTATTAAATAGCCCTCTGTTGAAATAGCTCACTGGGTGCTTTTAGATAGCTTGTCCTAGTCTGATAACTTTGAAAGACTCCGGTACATAAATAAGCAAGCAATGAAGGGTGTCTAATCTAGGAAACTGGAAAGAAAAACACCGATTGGGGAGGCATTGCAAATGAGACTAACCCAACTATACTTGCAGTTCTATCTATATGGAAACTTTAAATACAATGAAAAAGCTGAACAGCCACTGATCTTTGCATTCTTCTGAGGCTGTAGCTTTTTTAGGCCATCATTTATTTTAGAATAGAAATAGAAATAGAAATAGAAATAGAAATAGAAATAGAAATAGAAATAGAAATAGAATAGGATAGGATAGGATAGGATAGGATAGGATAGGATAGGATAGGATAGGATAGGATAGGATAGGATAGGATAGGATAGAATAGAATAGAATAGAGTAGAATAGGAATAGGAATAGGAATAGGAATAGGAATAGGAATAGGAATAGGAATAGGAATAGGAATAGGAATAGGAATAGGAGTGGAGTGGAGTGGAATAGAATGGAATAGAATAGAATAGAATAGAATAGAATAAGAAATTAGAATAGAATAGAATAGAATGGAATGGAATGGAATGGAATGGAATGGAATGGAATGGAATGGAATGGAATGGAATAGAATAAGAAATTAGAATAGAATAGAATGGAATGGAATGGAATGGAATGGAATGGAATGGAATGGAATCGAATAGAATAGAATAGAATAGAATAGAATAGAATAGAATAGAATAGAATAGAATAGAATAGAATAAGAAATTAGAATAGAATAGAATGGAATGGAATGGAATAGAATGGAATAGAATAGAATAAGAAATTAGAATAGAATAGAATAGAATAGAATAGAATAGAATAGAATAGAATAGAATAGAATAGAATAGAATAGAATAGAATAGAATAGAATAGAATAGAATAGAATAGAATAGAATAGAATAGAATAGAATAGGGAATGGAAAAGAGAAGAGAAGAAAGAGAAGAGAAGAGAAGAGAAGAGAAGAGAAGAGAAGAGAAGAGAAGAGAAGAGAAGAGAAGAGAAGAGAAGAGAAGAGAAGAGAAGAGAAGAGAAGAGAAGAGAAGAGAAGAGAAGAGAAGAGATGAGAAGAGAAGAGAAGAGAAGAGAAGAGAAAAGAAGCAGGTTGAATTAGAATACTTCATAAGAACATAAGAACATAAGAAGAGCCATGCTGAATCAGGCCAAAGCCCATCGAGTCCAGCATTCTGTGTCACACAGTGGCCCACCAATTGTACATGGGGATCTTGAGCAGAAAGAGAAGGCAAAACCCTCCCTTTCCCTTGACCCCCAACAAATGGTACTCAAGGGAATCCTGCCTGCCTCAACCAACATAGAGTCGGCACATGGACATCCGTTTTAATAACCACCGATACACTTGGCATCCCTTCTAGCCCTGTTATTCTGTTTTCCAGACCAGGTGAAAGAAAATGCTTTCTTTTCACTTTGCAGCCAGTGCTAGTGCCTGATATACACAGAGTAGTTAAAAGTGACCCCCCCAAAAATTATACATTAAGCAAAGATAACAAAAATGACTCTGACTTCCTTTTAATACAGAGATAGTAGCAGTACAGCCCCCCTTCTTCCTAAGTTTAAACAAGTAGCATCAATCTATAAAATATCTTAAAGTACTAATGACCAACCTGCTA
The DNA here is from genome assembly GCA_034064705.1 of Bothrops alternatus. Taxonomy (NCBI): domain Eukaryota; kingdom Metazoa; phylum Chordata; class Lepidosauria; order Squamata; family Viperidae; genus Bothrops; species Bothrops alternatus. Next base: position 961,245 of record JARGCV010000505.1, on the reverse strand, counting down.
AAAAAACAATATTCATAAGATATTTTCCTCTTGATTTCACCTAAGAGGTAGTGAATTATCAGATGTAAATAACCTTATATTGAAATAGCTACAATATTTCTCTAGACACATCCAATCTAATCTTCAAACCCCAGGAGTCAAAAATCGATTTTAAATTTCTTCATTATTTCCCTTCCCTTTTGCCTTTATGTTAATTTGTATGTTAATGTTCGATGTTGACATTTAATAAAGACAGTGTATATAAAAAAATAAAATTAAAATGTAGACACACATATACATATACATCATCTATCTCTACCTCTATTTTTACACCTACACCCAAACCTACCATTATCTCTACCTCTATTCCTACATGTACATATGCATATAAATCATATACATGTATATCATATCCATCATATGATGTATATGTATACATATACATCATATACACATACACATATACATCATATACATATACACTACGTGAAGTATTAATACCGCTTTACAAGGCCTTGGTAAGGCCACACTTGGAATACTGCATCCAGTTTTAGTCACCACGATGCAAAAAAGATATTGAGACTCTAGAAAGGGTGCAGAGAAGAGCAACAAAGATGATTAGGGGACTGGAGGCTAAAACATATAAGGAAAGGTTGATGGAATTGGGTATGTCTAGTTTAACAAAGAGAAGGACGAGGGAGGACATAACAGCAGTGTTCCAATATCTCAGGGGCCACCCCAAAGAAGAGGGAGTCAAGCTATTCTCCAAAGCACCTGAAGGCAGGACAAGAAGCAATGGGTGGAAACTAACCAAAGAGAGAAGCAACCTAGAACTAAGGAGAAACTTCCTGACAGTGAGAACAATTAACCAGTGGAACAACCTGCCTCCAGAAGCGGTGAATGCTCCAACACTGGAAGTTTTTAAGAAGAGACTGGACAGCCATTTGTCTGAATTGGTGTAGGGTTCCTGCCTGAGCAGGGGGTTGGATTAGATGACCTCCAACATCCCTTTTCTTCAGCTCCGAGATGAATGAGAAGCGAAAGTTCTTCAAAGAAAAAACAAGAAAGTCCAGTTGCTTTGTGAAAAAAAACACCTTTGGGACATCTTTAAATACCTTTTGTGGACCACCAAGACTTAATTCAAAATTTAAATTGTAACATTTCACCAAGCCTTCGCGAACTCTGCGTGATGACACTGCGGCCGTCCAGGGCTCCTTGGGCCACAGGCTGAGAACCACTGATCTAGGCCATTTATCCAGTTAAGCACAGTGTCCGTTAGTTGGAGAAAATCTGCCTTTCCTCCTGTAGAAGTTCTCAAATGGCAGTTACTCATGGTAAGGTCCAGTGTCTGACAAGGAGCATCACTGCCTAACTCAGGGGAAGATCCTCTGCATCGCAGTGCCATTAACTATTCAAAGCCTAAGAAGACACTTCTCTGTCTGTTCGGTGCAACTCAATGGGCCTTTTTTCTGGAATTATCTGGCTTCAGATACAAAAAAAAATGGAGGATACATTCATCCTGGCAAGATTGATTTCCTCCATGGCACAATGCTCCTCATTAAAGCAAAAGACTTCTGCAAACCTGTTTTAAGGATTCTGTTCTTTTTTTTCCCCTTTCTGGATGCATGGGTAAGTCTTCCTATACATTTGTGAAAAGGCTAGGCATCCTGTACTGTAAAGCAGGCTAACTTCAATTCACTCCTTTAATAGCAGCCAATAAATTTGTATCCGGTTCCCTGAAGGAGATGGGGACTATTGGACTGGCAAAAATAAGCATCCCCAGACACTCTGTCTGTTTAGAAGTCTACCTGAACCATCAGGTCAACCTGACTGAAATGATTGCCACTAAGGTGTATAGAGTTTATTATTTCTGTTTCGCTCTCCTGATTTCTGCTCGAAGTGCATTCGTTTGCCTCCTCTTTTTTCAATAAAGGTAAATTTAAGGTAAAGGTTTCCCCATCCAGACATTTATGACTCTAGCGGGCAGTGCTACCGTTTCTTAGCCAAGGGAGCCAGCATTGTCTGAAGACACTTCTGCTGTCAGGTAGCTGTATGCTGAGGAACACAGAATGCTGCTACCTTTCCACCAAAGTGGTACCTATTTAGTAATAATAATACTAATAATACTAATGCTAATGCTAATAATAATAATAATAATGAGGAGGAGGAGGAGTCAGTCTTGACACCCAGATTAGGAAAGGAAGTTGGCGAGAAGTCAATGTTGCTTAGATGAAAAGGATGCAGGACTGTCCGTGCTTGCATTCATAAAGAAGAGGAAGAAGAAGAAGAAGAAGAAGAAGAAGAAGAAGAAGAAGAAGAAGAAGAAGAAGAAGAAGAAGAAGAAGAAGAAGAAGAAGAAGAAGAAGAAGAAGAAGAAGAAGAAGAACAAGAAGAAGAACAAGAAGAAGAACAAGAACAAGAACAAGAACAAGAACAAGAACAAGAACAAGAAGAAGAACAAGAAGAAGAACAAGAAGAAGAAGAAGAAGAAGAAGAACAAGAAGAAGAAGAACAAGAGAAGAAGAAGAAGAAGAAGAAGAAGAAGAAGAAGAAGAAGAAGAAGAAGAAGAAGAAGAAGAAGAAGAAGAAGAAGAAGAAGAAGAAGAAGAAGAAGAAGAAGAAGAAGAAGAAGAAGAAGAAGAAGAAGAAGAAGAAGAAGAAGAAGAAGAAGAAGAAGAAAGAACTGGTGGGATCATAAAATAGAAAATGTCATAGAAAATGATAAAGTTAAACTGCTCTGAGACTTCAGAATTCAAACAGACAAGCACCTGCAACATAACATCCCAGATTTAACAATTGTCGATAAGAAAAACAACAAAAAAAGTCTGGCTAGTGGATGTGGCAGTGCCTGGAGACAGCAGAATAGACGAGAAAGAACTGGAGAAGATAACAAAATACAAAGACCTACAAATAGAAATAGAAAGATTTGGCAAAGGCAAGCAAAGATAGTACCAATAGTAATAGGTGCCCTGGGTGCAATACCAAAACATCTGGAACACTGCTTGAACACCATCGGCATTGACAAATTCACCATTAGTCAATTGCAAAAGGCGGCCTTACTAGGAACTGCTTCCATCCTGCAATGATGTTGTAATATGTTGTAATGCATGAGGCTTGGAGAGGCTTGGGACAAAGAGACTGTACCATGTGACTTTACCATGCTGTTTTGGAGCAACAGGAAATGGAGGTGGAGCCAAGAGGTGGAATCCATTGGCCACAGCAGAGCCACATGCCATGTGCTTTGGAACAAAGGACAAAGGCCATATGGCCTAGGGACAGGAAATAAGGGGGGCTAAGAGGTGGATGGACGTTGTACCAAGATTTGAATCCATTGGCCACAGGGTGGCCCTGCAGTATAGCCTTGTCATTGGCTGAAGAAATAACATTGTCATTGGCTGTTTGTAACCATGTGATGCATTGTGTAACCGCCCACTGTAACAGGGAATAAAAGGGAAGGCAGCCTTTTGTCAGTGGTTGCTTCGCCCAGAGAAATGTGATCAGCATGTGTCTCTTAATTCGGCTATCGTGAAGGACCCGCCATTGATTGGGGCGCAATGAGGTGCCCCAAATCAGAATTGAAGCTTGCCTACGGAGGGCCAGGCTTCAAGTGGTGAACCCTGACGTGATTTGATGCAAAAGTCACATCCTTCTGGCAGCCCACCATTTACTACGTCTGGAATAGACCCATGTGCACGCTATTGGTAAGTGTGGGACAGAAGCTAGGCAAAAATTGGGCTGTGTACCTGAAAGAATTGCTTAGCTTAGTCAGGAGAGCAAATTATATTCAGAAACTTAATAATTAGACTGTTTTCCCTGTCACTCAAAAAGATCTATGTCTTTTATTGGCTTTTTTGAAAAAATCTTAGCAATTAGACCTCGCCACATGGCAATAGGTATCTGGCTCCATTGCTGAGAGCCCCGCCAGATTTCTTAGCCCATGACAGGCTGTATTTGTCCATGCTGACATTACACTATGCAAAAACAGCAAGCTAAATTGTATAATTCTCAGGCTTAAAAAAGCATAGCCCTGAGACAAAAAAATCTTACTATTTGACTCTAAATTTGGCCAACTGGAGGAACAAACCTCGTGGCGTTTCCTCAGCAAAGATCACCCCCCCGTGAGTATGTGGGTGGAATTCTCCAAGGATCAAAGGGGAGGGCTTGGTGTTATTGTCAGGACCTTAATTATGCAACTAACAAAGATTCACAAATGTGCCTTCACGTAAGGAGTTTTAAAAGTATTATTAATGTTTGTTTGGCATTGTCTCTCTTACATCTTAAAGGGACCACAAAAAATTGCTAATTGGATTAAAATTGGCTTGTGTGAGGAGCTCTCTGCTTCTTTCCAAATTCTCCTTATGTGAAAGAATTGTATGCACGGCTATTTCAAAAGGCTATCTGCCTTCCTTTTCTTCTCCTGTAGCTATTGGCTTGCAGGATTCTGTTTGTTTCTCCCTGTACCTTTTAACTTGCTAAAAAATCTTAAGTCTGTTTCTCCCTCTGACTCAGAGTATGCTTTTCATGGCGTCATTTCCTCCCAGTTCTTCTCCTGATAAAGACTTAACTGCCTCTGCTTATCTGGTTTGATCTTACTATGCTAATTCAGTCTTTACTGTCTTACCTTTCAACTTGTTAAAAAAAATCTGAAGTCTGTGTTTCTAATTCTTATAGTTGAAAAAATGGAAAAACTTTCCTGGTAAAAATGCCTTGTTCGCTTGTTAACTTTTCTTGACCTGAGAGCCTGCAGCCGCAGGGCCCCCTTTTTCTCTCCCCCCTTTTCTTTTTTCTTTTGCAGCAGAGCCATTTCCCCCTTGCCAGATCTGAAGAGTTTGTTTGTTGCAAATAAGACCATCAACTGGGCCACTTTAAAAACCAGCAGAACCAGTTTCCAAGGAAACGGATGGCTGTAAACGGAGACTCAATTTACATATGACTGCGCTTTATTGCTGGCCATCTCCAATCTGCATTTGAATCTCTCTCTCACCCCCCCTCTCTTATTTCTTTGCCAATTTTGCCCTTAATTTTGCCTTTCTGGTTTCTTTGCAAAATTTGTCTTTCTCATTTCTCTTTGCCTATTTTGAATTTTATGTTTCTAGTTTGTTAATGATTTTTATTTCTGTCCCTTTCTTATCCCTTTCTTATTTTTCTTTAATGATTTAATTTTTGTGACAAATCATTGCTGTTTTGCATTTTATGTCTCTCACCATGCTAAGTTGCTGAATGCATCCAATTGTGACATACATTCCAGCACAGAACAAACATGTTTTCTCCCTTTCATGGTCTGCCTTGCCTCACAACCTTTTCCTTAATATGTTCACATGGATGAATGAAATCAATCTCTCTCTTTAATTTTGAATCCTTCCTTACTTTGTGTTAGGCATTTAATCACACAGCTTCATCAGTTAGTAACAACTATCACTATAAAGCTAGATAATGAGACAATGACAACAAGAAAGCATGTGCTGATTCTGTTCCCTTGTTTGATTTTGGTGAAAACTTTGAAACCTTGCACAACTTCTCAAAAGACAATGTTCTCACATCTGATAAGGATTAGATCTTATGTGGAAAAAATGCACATTGGTCAATACCCCAGAATTGGTCTGGTACATTTACATTTCTGACAATACAACATTTCTGCCACAATTGCTCACATGGAAAATATGGTACAAAGCAATCCCTTATCACAAGAAACTGGTGCCTTGTTTGATTGACAGTTTATTTTTCTGACTACCTAATGCTGGGTGGCTCAAGGAATTGGGTTTTTAGTATCATAATGTTTCTAGTATTCTGTGTAACAATCTGTTGCTGTGTGCAAATGTATTCCTCCCCTGCTGAACCTGTGTAAGCCTCCCTCTTCTAACCATCTCCTGGAAAAGAACCAACTCCTGCCTCTGATGACTGGACAGAGATGTTTCTATGATGGCAGCCTCTGAGGACTGGACAGAGATGACAGCCTATGCCCTAGGATCGTGTACAGAACTGGACGGAGCATAGGTGGAACAACCCACAGCTGCTAAAAAATAAAATAAAAAAAGTTGATATGTTGTAATATGTTGTAATGCATGAGGCTTGGAGAGGCTTGGGACAAAGAGACTGTACCATGTGACTTTACCATGCTGTTTTGGAGCAACAGGAAATGGAGGCGGAGCCAAGAGGTGGAATCCATTGGCCACAGCAGAGCCACATGCCATGTGCTTTGGAACAAAGGACAAAGGCCATATGGCCTAGGGACAGGAAATAAAGGGGGCTAAGAGGTGGATGGACGTTGTACCAAGATTTGAATCCATTGGCCACAGGGTGGCCCTGCAGTATAGCCTTGTCATTGGCTGAAGAAATAACATTGTCATTGGCTGTTTGTAACCATGTGATGCATTGTGTAACCACCCACTGTAACAGGGAATAAAAGGGAAGGCAGCCTTTTGTCAGTGGTTGCTTCGCGCAGAGAAATGTGATCAGCATGTGTCTCTTAATTCGGCTATCGTGAAGGACCCGCCATTGATTGGGGTGCAATGAGGTGCCCCAAATCAGAATTGAAGCTTGCCTACAGAGGGCCAGGCTTCACAATGATATCTGTAATACCATCAAACATCCACATCTGCCTATCCCAGGTCCTTGGTAAGGACTCAATAGATAGACAAAATGCCAAATCCAGTCTGAACATCTGGCTGACTGTGTGATGGTCAACAACAACAACAACAACAACAACAACAAAACAACAACAAAACAACAGCAACAACAGCAACAACAGCAACAACAGCAACAACAGCAACAACAGCAACAACAACAACAACAACAACAACAACAACAATAATAATAATAATAATAATAATAATAATAATAATAATAATAATAATAAAGTCGAAAGGGTTAGGGTCTTTGTTTTTTAAATGAAGATGGACGGCTGAATCTTGTCCTGATGGATTTGTTCTCCTATGTTGTGCCAGGCATTTATGAAATGGTTGTTTCGTTTCCCCAATGTACAGATCTGCACATGGCCCACTGCATTGTACTGCATATACCACATTGTTCAGTTTGTGTCTGGGTGTTTTATCCTTGAGGTGGACATGCTTCTGCCTTAGTGTAATCTTGGGGTTTGAATTATGCATTGTGAATTATATGTTGTGTTGGCTGATGATCATTCTGAGCTTTTCCAATATTCCATACATGTCGAAGACAGCAAAGTCCACATTCTGGACAGGGAGGACCGCTGGTTTGAAAGAGGGGTCAAAGAGGCCATCTGTGTCAAAACTGAACAACCCTCTCTCAACAGACGGGGAGGGATACGACATCATCTATCTCCAGTCTACAACACAAATCCTTTCAGCAGCTCCAAGAAGGCTCCACACCCATTTGGACCACTCAGGTGACCCTGAGGACACAGGTAAGCCTCCAAGTAGCCTCAACGATTCTCTAAAAAGAATGCAAATGACCAGCTGTCTACAAGGAGTATAAATACTTCCATTCCCCACCATGCAGTCAGAATTGAAGAAGCTTCTTGGATGAGAAGCAAAACGTTTTGTTTTTTTAAAAAACAAGAAAGTCCAGTTGCCTCCTGAAAAAATGTACATTTGGGACAGCTTCCCAGATATTTCCTTCTTACCATTTTCAAGATAAGCCAGGATGCCCCCTTCTTCTTGCCACCCACCTTATTTCTTATCTGTTCTATTTGCAAGGTATTTAAGTCTCTCTTTTTTTCTTATTACATGGAGGAAAGCTTCCACCCGGATAAGTCAAAAATGAAAACTTTAATTGCTTCTTGGGGAATGGGTCAACTTTATTAGAGATCGGCACCCTGTGGTAAGATCAAGCACTAATAGATTTGAGAAGCATGAGAGGAAAGAGATCTTACTCACAAAGGAACATTGAGTTCAAATCACTCTTTGGCCTCAAGAGATTTAGCGGGTGAGAGATTAACCCTCTCTGAGGTATCTAATCTCCAAAGATCATCACCTTCAGTGAGAGAAAAAAACCCACAATGTTTCTCAAATGACTGCAAAGACAATAAAAATGCTTTTGGTTTCATTTATCTCCCCCAAAAGAAAAGTAATAAACTTTAAGTTCTTGCTCTTGGTAGATATGAGGGTCTACATAGTCCCTGTCATGCCTTCATTGGAGCCTGAATCTGTGGAGGAAAATGAGCTGGAATGGGACCCTATGGAGGGTCTATGGAGGTCGAGGGAGAGGTGTCTGTGGCTTCAGAGGAATGTGGGGAAGAACAGGCTGAGGCAGGCCAGGGCCCTTCAGGACTGGGACAGGAGGAACAGGAGAGGCAGAGTTCAGGCAATGAGCAAGGGCCACCCTCACCTGATCCTAGAGCACGGAGAGTGGAGAGAAGGAGGGAACAACACAGGCAGGCTCAGCTACTCAGGAGGAGAGCATCCTGCCCCTCTCCATAAGGCACACCTGGAGACTGAGATTTAAGGAGATGCTGTGGGGAGAGGCATTTGTTGGGAACAAATGCTGATTCCTTGGAGTTTTGTGTGTATTGTTGCTGATCTCTTGTTCTGTGACTTCTGCTTGGAAACCCGGAAATTCTGACCATTGGACTGGCTGACAACATTGCTTGGATGTTCAAAGATCTCGGACTGTATTTTGGCTTCCCTTTTGAAACTGCTTAGGCAAGACTCGTTAGGTTTATGATGTATGTGTCATTCCTTGTTATCTCTGTGGCCTTGAGTAAATTCCTCTGCTAATCAGACTGTATGTGAAACTACTTTCAGCCAGAGGTGGCTGAAGGTGTGTGTGTGTCTTCCTTTGTTTGGAAGAAACAAAGTTTGCCAGAAACATGGGAGCATTTGGGGAAAATTTGGAGCAATTAAAGGGCGGTTTGAACTGCCAGCTGACTGCATTGCCTCTGTGCTGTGCCCTGGGTCATCACAGTTTCTCAGCGTATACCAAATGCCACTTCTTCAGATTTGTTCCAAATATGATGCTTGATTAACTTATGTTCTTATGATCTGCTGCAGCCAATCCATTTTGGTTTTGAATCAAAATTTCTGGGATATCACTACCCATCTCCAATTATAAACACCAAAAAGGGCTAAGAATAATAAATGTGCCATTAGAGGACAAACATAGAATAGACCATACTCAGAAGGATTGGAGAAGACTAGTAACTTTGATTCATCACCCTGAAGGGAACTTCAATTCAACCTTTTGCTTCAAAGCAAACATGGGAGATTGTGCATAAGCTGATTAATTTATGTGCTGAACAAGGGACGATTGCCCTGTGTAAAAGCAACAAAACAAACAGATTGTTCTGTCCCAGCCTATATACATCCTTGTTACTTCACAAGGCAACCCCTCTTTTAACAGTAGACTGGAAAAATAAACCCTTTTTATTTGAGTTACAGACTTTGTCCACAAACAAAACGGAGCACGAGCCAAACAGGAAATAAATCACTGGTAAAATAAACAGACCATCATCTCTTGACACAGACGTTCTTTGCAAACGGTTGCCTCCAGCAACCAGCCCTGCCCATACATTCCCTTTTTGTTACGCAGCCCCTAAGGCGTGGCTTCTCACTGCTTCCTCCTTCTCCCCTGGAGCTGACCCATTGCCTCCCTCTGATTTACTCATGTGACTTGTCTACATTTACGAGGGTCTCTGAGGTCTTCCAGCTGTGCTTCCTCCGAGTCTGACTCATCTTTCCAGCACAGCTGGCTTTCAGCTTGATCATGAGTGGAGGGGCCAGGTTCTTCCTCACTTTATATGTCTTGTAACTCATCAGAGCCATCCTACGACTTTGATGGCTACCCAGGCCCTTCTCCTCCTCTGATTCCCTGGACTCAGCTGCTGGGATCACAGGCTGGCACGGAATCACAACAGAGATCAGGATTTCTCCCTACAAACACACACAAATATATATCTGTGTGTACAGTAGGGAAAAATCCTGATCTATATAAATAATTTTAGCCATAGTGTATCCACTGCAGGATGAAGGCCTGTATCCGCAAGTTTCCAACCCGTATGATCCCCAGCTTCCTTTTGCCAACTGGGCCCACAATATTTGTTGATATCATCCCTCCATCTTGTTTCAAGTCTCTTTCGTGGATGCTTTTTATCAAGTGGGGTCCATTCTATGACTGCCTTGGTCCACCGGCCACAAAATCATAAAGAGTCCAACACTTTAGCGATGCTGATTTCATTACCTGAATCCAACGATGCAGCTATTTCGCTAACTGGGAAAGGATTGTACACATAAAGCAAAAATCATTTTCCCCTTAGGGCAATTTCTTTATAATTTGGAGCAGCCTTACTGCTGCCGAAAAACAGAAAGTTAAAAACAAGGTGCCATTTATTGAATCAGCCCTTAAAAAGCACACACACAGCCTTGTGTTGCCCAGATTTCAAACTAGGAAAGTAATGAAAAAAAGTGCAGCTGGAGCCTAGACCTAGCCCTGACTTCTATGAGTCACATTCGTTTCCATATATGTTAATTTGGAGAGAATTTAAAGGCAAGTTCAAGCCATGTATTTAAATTATTGAAGCCACTTTCCCCTTCTGCAAAAGTAGATGCTTACCCTGTCCACTTCAGAATGGAATGACCTTTTATTCCAATTTATTTATTTATGTATTTATTATTTTGACTTGTATGCCACCCTTCTCCCCAGACTCAGGGCGGCTCACAGCAAATAATACAAATAGTACAAAATATAAATCAGTTAAAATAGTAGTATACAATATAAAAAACTATAAAACTATACCCACTCATACAACATACAGTCCCAATCAAAGGCCCAGGGGCAGAGCGCAGCTCACATGCCCCAAGCCTGTCTGCATAGATGTGTTTTTAAAAGTTTTTGGAAAGCTAGGAGGGAGGGAGCAGTACAAACCTCTGAGGGAAGTTGATTCCAGAGGGCTGGGGCAGCAACAGAGAAGGCCCTAACCCTAGGTCCCTCCAAACGACACTGTCTGGCTGACGGGACCCGTAGGAGGCCAACCCTGTGTGCCCTAACCGGTCGCTGGGATTCATGGGGCAGAAGATGGTCCCGCAAGTATCCTGGCCCATTGCCATTTAGGGCTTTATAGGTCACAACCAACACTTTGAATTGTGTTTGGAGACCAATATTGATCAGCTCTAAAATTCCCATGTTTGAAAAATGGGATGCTTTCCAAATGGAATGTCCTCGCAATCCTGTGGTTGAATAATAGCCCTAATTCTATTCCCTTTGGTTCTCGGAGGAAGCTTGCTAATATCCAAAGCAAACTGTCTGAATTAAATCGGCTAATCAGATTAGTTTGCTTGCATTTTTTCATTTTCTTACTGTATTTTTTTAAAATTACATACCTATTTACGAGTTGCAACAATCATTACACATATGATTTATTATGACAGTTGTCAAGAAAGGAGAAAAATGAAATAGTCCAGAAACTGCTGGAAACCATGTCCAGTTCATGGGTGTATTTCTAAATGTGTTTAAACAGCCACTGGATGAATATCTGACATTTTCTCAGCATGATAGCCAAGGAAAACTATGCTTATCCATGACATTGGTACAGTTTAGAGAGGCTAAGCATCAGCACCAAGGACAGCACTGACGTTTCTATGAAGTGCTTGTAAAAGGAAATTTTGTTCATTGGGTTCTTCCCTCCCTTCCTCTCTTACAATCTGCAAATATATACATATCTTGCTAAATTCATTGGCTCTTCTGTTCTCACAGAGACAACCAGGCACACACACATGCATGCGGGAAGTGCTTCCGTTCATCATATGAGCCACTTCTCCAAGCAATCTGGCATGGAGAATAAGGAGAAGAGATAGATGAAAAGAAGGCAAATATAAAATGAAACACACACACACACAGAGAGACTAAACACAAGCATAGCTGTTGTTTAACTGTGTATTACCTACTCCAATATGGTACAAGATTATGTAGCTTGTAATCATTGTTAAGGAAATTCTGAATGCAGTCTGTATCCCGTTTTACTTTGGGCCATACTGATAGGAAATTCTGAGATTTGTATTCCTAATGCATCTGCAAAACTCCAGGGCATATAAGAATAATGTGCTGCTACAGTTCTGAGTAGTGAGTAAAAAAAAAATGTGGTTCAGACATTGTGCCATGCTAATACTATATATTTACTGGATAAAAAACTGCTGATTTTTTTTAAGCCAGTGTTTAGTTTGTTGAGGGTTGTTTTCCTTGCTTGCATGCTTGTTTTATACAAAATGTACCCCCCCAGACTTTAAATCTTAAACAGACTGAACTGCCTGGGTGGCAGTAGCTTTTAGGAAAGGTTACATCTCATGTTCATAGTTCATGGGCTAAAACAGACATGTTAAACACAAGGCCTGGGGGCCGGATGCGACCTACAAAGTGGTTTCATGTGGCCCGTGAAGCTATCCTGGAAACAGTGAGGGAATGGCCCCCGCTGCCTTGGCCCTGACCCAGGCCGGCTGGGAGCCAATGTACAATTTTGTGGTGGCCATCTATGCTGAAATTCAGTCTTAACTCCACAGGGTTGTCTGGAAACAGCGAGGAAGCAGCCCCTGCCGTGTCGGCCCCACCCCCTGGGTCACCCTTTGTGAGGAATGAAGAAATGCACCATGCCTTGGCGCTTGCCCCGGTCCCACCCCCTTCTGCCAGAGACCCTCAGATCTGTCCCACTCCTACCCAGGCCCCCACAGGCATCCTTGACGCGAATGATGCAGAGCTGGTCATGCCCACCCAGTAGGCCACACCCACTCCATCCACACCCACCCAGTAGGCCACATCCACCCTGGCCACACCCACCCAGGTGATGCAGCTCTCAATGAAATTGAGTTTGACACCCCTGGGCTACAATGTCACTTATGAAAACCTATATACTTATAATGCTCATATAGTTCATATTTTACAATAAGTTTTGAAACAGCTTTTATAGAACAAAACTCTAACCTGTCCTTTAGCTGTTGAAATGAACAAGTTTCAGTCTCTTGAGTTCTCAGCTGGAAATGCTCAGGGATTAAGTCACTCAGACACAGAGAAATCTGACAAACTTGGTTAAATAGCTAAGAATCCTGAGGCAAGAAATCCAACGACAGACACACATAGCCGTAGCATGAATAGTTCTCTCGGCAACTAGCCCCTCCCACGCCTTTCCTCTTTGTAGTCCAGCCAGGCTGTGGCTTCTTAGAGTCTTCTGCTTTTCCTGGAGAGTTACCCGCACCACCCTCCACTGTCCTGCACACCGTTCCTCCCTGCACATCCGTGCATCTGGAACAGGCCCCAGCTGCTCCTCATCTTCGCTCAGTTCAGCCCCCCAGTCTCTCTGCCTGAGTGTGAGTAGATGGGCCTGGTGTCACATCTAGCTCCAAGTCTTCATGCTCCTCAGAGCCTTCCACAGACTCCAGTGTGACTCCAGGCAACCCTTCCTCCTCATCTGATTCATCGGACTCGCCTGCCAGATCTGCTGGCAGGCGAGGACTCACAACAATAAGAGGCATGGCTGGTTTATAGAAAGACCTTCCTATTCAGATGATGACAATCCTTTACCTTACGTCTGTGAAGCCACGTGCCCCTGTTTTACCATGACATTCAGCTGACGTGGTTTCTAAATGTTCAGTCATTTTTTTTTTTAAAAATGAACACAATAGCCATAGCACTTAGATTTATACACTGCTTCATGGTGCTTTACAGCCGTCTCTAGGCGGTTTACAGAGTCAGCCTCTTGCCCCCAACAATCCGGGTCCTCATTTTACCGACCTCGGAGAGAAAGATGGAAGGTTGAGTCAATAGCAACAGCACTTAGACTTATATACTGTTTCACCATGCTTTACAGCCCTCTCTAGGCGGTTTACAGAGTCGGCCTCCTGTCCCCAACCATCTGACTCCTCATTTTGTCAACTCCAGCCCTCCGTGAGCTGCACTGGCTACCAATTGGTCTCCGAACACAATTCAAAGTGTTGGTTATGACCTATAAAGCCCTTTATGGCAATGGGCCAGGATACTTGCGGGACTGTCTTCTGCCCCATGAATCCCAGCGACCGGTTAGGGCACACAGGGTTGGCCTCCTACGGGTCCCGTCTGTTAGGCAATGTCATCTGGCGGGGCCTAGGGCAAGGGCCTTCTCCGTTGCTGCCCCAGCCCTCTGGAACCAGCTTCCCTCAGAGGTTCGTACTGCTTCCTCCCTCCTAGCTTTCCGAAAACTGTTGAAAACACATTTATGCAGACAGGTTTGGGGCATGTGAGCTGCACTCTGCCCCTGGGCCTTTGATTGTGACTGTGTGTTGTATGAATGAAATAAATTACCTAGTTTTTATACTGTAAATTGTAATTTTAATTGATTTTATGTTATGTTTTTTATACTTGTATTCTTGTTGTGAGCCGCCCTGAGTCTTGGGAGAAGGGTGGCATATAAGTTTAATAATAATAATAATAATAATAATAATAATAATAATAATAATAATAATAATAATAATAATAATAATAATAATAATAATAATAATAATAATAATAATAATAATAATAATAATAACTTCAGAGCCAGTCAGGATCGAACTGCTGGCACCGAGCAGCAAATTAGCCTGCAATACTGCATTCTAGCCACCGCGCCACCACAGCACAAACACATCACTACTCAGAAATAATTTATCAAGCAGATCTACCCAGGGAAGTCAAAGCACTGAGTACCTTCTTTTCAAAATATTTGGATCCAGAAGTAGGTTGTTTTAACCTTGAATCCTTTTTTTTTACAGAGTTCAGCTAAGGTGATCTCCCATTCTTTTTGTACTTTTGTACTGCAGCTTTTGACATTTTTTCTTACTACAGGAAGTTCATCCATAGAGAAAGTTCATCTGTCTGGAATGGTATAGGATCTCCTACCACAGGCAGGTGGTTGGACTAGATGACCTCCAAGGTTCCTTCCAACCTTATTGTTCTATATTCTGCCTGAGAAGCTGGAATGGCTGCCTACCTTTGGGAAGGAAATTCTAGCAGCCTAATCAAAAACAGTTCAATTTAGAAGAAAGGGACTTTAGATGAGAAGGAGGGCAACTCTTTGGTGCTTATAATCAAGAACTTTCTTTGTTTTCTTTGATAAAACAGCTTTGAACTTGATCAAATATCTTTCAGAGTTACTGCTGATGATGAATCGTATAGCGTCCCGTATGAATACTGATTCAAAAACGATCAGAGATTATCAAGTCAAGTACTGGCAGACTCATAACTTGTAACTTTGAAAGCAAAGTACCGAGTCAGCACAGCTTCTGAGTTTTCTATTTGGCTCCTGATGAGTGCAATTACACAACAACAACAAGAAGAAGAAGAACAACCAGGAGATAGAATATTAAATTTCTTATTCATAACTGTTTACTCTTTGATTCTGAAAATAATCAAAGAAGCAGACTCAAGCAACAAATACATCAAGATTGAACTCTCTCTCTCTCTCCCTCTCTCCCTCCATCTCCCTCCCTCCTTCCTTCCTCTCTCTCTCTCTCTCCCTCTCTCCTCCTCCCTTCCTCCCTCTCTCTCCTCTCTTTTTCCCTCCCTTCCATCCTCTCTCTCTGTCCCTCTCCCTCCCTCCACCTCCCTTCCCCTCTCTCCCTCTCCCCTGTCTCTCTCCTTCCTCCCTCTCTCTCTCCCTCCCTCCCTCTCTCTCCCTCCCTTCCTCCCTCTCTCCTCTCTCTTTCTCACCTCCCTCCCTCCCTCCGTCTCCTCTCTCTTTCTCCCTCCCTTCCACCCTTCTTTCTCCCTTCCCCCCTCCCTCCCTCCCCCTCTCCCTCCCTCCCCCTCTCCCTCTTGCCCCTCTCCCTTCCTCTAGATAAAAAGAGAGAGAGGGAGAGAGAGATCTCAGGCTTTCTTGCCATCTCAAATTTCTTCAGGGAGAGACAGAAGCTATTTAACTGGGCTGTAGGGATGTTATCTTCCCAGCAGGAGCTCTAGGTAAACAGCATTCTACATCTCCGCTGCAAATATCCTAGACAAGTAATTTTTCCCCCTTAAATGGTGTGTATGCATCCAAATACCGAATGTGTAGGTGCATCCAAATACTGAATCTATCCCTAATTTACAGGGGAAAAAAGCACGGCCTCTGTTGGTCTGGATTCACTCCTATCAATCCCATCAGTCTGTCTTTAACTGAACAAGATGCTGAAGGGCTCTCGCCACGTCAGGGGCGCTTCTGTACTAACTCCTGCCAACACACAGGGAGAACGGCATTAGCTTGGAGAAAGCGCTGCATATAAATATCATAATTTTGTGTTTGTTGAAGTGAAAAACAATGTTCACTTAACACAGAGCAGCAGGACCCGGGCTCAGCTGCATGGTTTCGCTCGCATATTGTCAGTTCTTTAACCCATAAAGAGAGAGCTCTTCACTCAAGTGCGTGAACGATCGCAAACAACCTCTGCAGTTTCGTAGGCTGCCAGTCAAGTGTTGAGGGAACCAAAACCATCAGCAGGAAAACACTGGATGATCAGAAGATCAGCCGTGCAGAGAAGGTGTGAATAAATCCCAGAAAAGGGTGGCCTAGAACAGATATGTCGCAGCCAAGGGCACGGGAAGGTCTAACTTCTCACTGAAAAGACCAAAATCATCTAATTCATAGGTCTTTATTCCTGCAAAGAGAATAATAAAGGGTCATTTATTTATTTATTTATTTTAAAAAATCCTGTTACATCTCCAAGTTATCACTGTTTTTGGCTGTGCAATCATGTCTTATTCTTGAAGGCTCCCTGGATACGTTTCTACAGTTCTCTTGCAAAGGTTTTTCAGAATTGTTTTACCATTGCCTTCTTCCGGGGTCTGACAAAGAGTGACTGGCCCATGGTCACGCAGCTGGCTTGGAAGTGGAACTAGAACTCACAGCCTCCTGATTTCAAGCCTGATGCTTTATAACCACTAGACCAGGGGTAGGCAACCTTGGCTCTTTTATGACTGGTGGACTTCAACTCCCAGAATTCCTGAGCCATCATGGCTCAGCTTGGAAACCTCTCCCTTTCCCCTCAGCGTGGCTGGCTCAGGAATTCTGGGAGTTGAAGTCCACGAGTCATAAAATAGCCAAAATGGCCTACCCCTGCCCTAGACTAGAGGTGGGGAGTGATGGCCCCTTTTTATGACTCGTGGACTTCAACTCCCAGAATTCCTGAGCCAGCATGACTCAGCTTGGAAAACTTTCCTTTTCCCCTCAGCGTGGCTGGCTCAGGAATTCTGGTAGTTGAAGTCCACGAGTCATAAAAGAGCCAAGGTTGCCTATCCCTGCTCTAGCCCTAGGCCACTTTATGACTCGTGGACTTCAACTCCCAGAATTCCTCAGCCAGCCTCCATTTTGTTTGTTAGATTTAAGACAGGAATCTTCAAACTTGGCTCTTTTATGACTCGTGGACTTCAACTCCCAGAATTCCTGAGCCAGCATGGCTCAGCTTGGAAACCTCTCCCTTTCCCCTCAGCATGGCTGGCTCAGGAATTCTGGGAGTTGAAGTCCACCAGTCATAAAAGAGCCAAGGTTGCCTATCCCTGTGCTAGACCAAACTGGGTCTCTTCCCAAAGTTATACCCTTCCAATTTTGTCTCCCCAGTTTCTTCATTAGCATCTTAGCCTACTTTCTTTTATTAAAAATGGCACAAATTGTGCACCTTACAAATTCCCACCTACAAGCACTTGTTTACTTTTCATATCTTGCTAGGTGCAATGTGCTCTGTGGAGTCGTCCTGCTCTGTCACCCAGCTTTTCCTTTCTGATAGTAGCATTAGTATCCTGTCCCCTGGGCTAACCGATGGATCCACCAGCTCACCAGAGGTTGATTGCTTATAAGGAGGATGGAAAGAAGGAAGGAAGGAAGGTAGGTAGGAAGGAAGGAAAAAGCCAGGCAGATAGGAAGGAAAGAATGGAGAAGAAAGAAGGATATGGAAAAGATGAAAAGAATGAAATGGGGAGGAAGGCAGGAAAGAAAGAAAAAAGGAAGGAAGGAAGGAAGGAAGGAAGGAAGGAAGGAAGGAAGGAAAAAGTCAGTTAGACAGGAAGGAATGGAGAAGAAAGAAAGATATGGAAAGGATGAAAAGAAGGAAATGAAGAGGAAGGCAGGAAAGAAGGAAGGAAAGAAGGAAGGAAGGAAGGAAGGAAGGGGAAAGAAGTAAATTGAAAGGATGGAAGAGAGGAAGGAAATGAAGAAGAAGGAAGATGGGAAGGGAGGGGGGAAGGAAGGAAGGGAAAAGTCAGGCAGACAGGAAGGAAGGAATGGAGAAGAAAGAAGGATATGGAAAGGATGAAAAGAAGGAAATGAAGAGGAAAACAGGAAAGAAGAAAGGAAGTAAGGAAAGAAGAAAGGAAAGAAGAAAGGAAAGAAGGAAGGATAGAAGGAATGATAGAATGAAGGAAAGTGAGAGGAAGGAAGGAAGGGAAAAGAAATAAATGAAAAGGATGGAAGGAAGGAAGGAAGGAAGGAAGGAAGGAAGGAAGGAAGGAAGGAAGGAAGGAAGGAAATGAAGAAGAAGGAAGAAGGAAAGGGAGGGAGGGAGGGAGGGACAGGGCTCCTTCTCAATATATAGGGCAAAGACTATTCATAGACATAAAACAATAAAAAAGAGAAGATGCAGATTATACAAAAAAGCCACAAAGTCTGCATTTTTCAAAGCCTAACTCAGCTCCAGAGAAATATGCCAACAGTCTGGGTCATTAGTCCCAGATGGTTGCAATGCTCAGCTAACTACCAATCAATCTAAGTTTTCCATCTGAATTGCAGAGGGCAAAGGAAGACAATATTTTATTTCAAGCAGAAGCTGAAAACTTAGAAATCAGTCCCCCAAAAAAGGTGGTCGGGCTTAAGAGACATAGTAGCAAAGGTCACATCCAAAGCAAGCCGATTCCATATAGATATAGATGTAGATGTAGATGTACAATAACATTGCTGTGGGAACCCAAGGACAAGCTGATAATGTTTTGGCGGGCTGAGGAGCTGGGGAGGAAGCCCTCACTTTTAACTAATTGGAGAATGTGATTTATGACAGTTGATTGAGGGTGGGAATTGTACTTTGTTATTTTGTATCCAGGGGAAGGGAATTTAGTTTTGGGGTTCAACTATGTAGTGCCGATACTTTGTTTCCTGAATAAAAAGTTCTTTAAGGAAGAATTTTTGCCTTGAAGGTCTTTTGATGGGTTTCATCTATCAGAACCATGACATTATTATAATGTTGTATTTAACATATACTTTCAGCTTCACTTTTCCATAAGAGTCTGAGGCCATAAGAAAAGCAATTAACAATAACCACAATAATAGGAATGGAATAGTTATATGGTGAGTCTCAAACAAAGTTTACCCAGGATGCCATGCAGACAGTTTATGCAGAAAGAAAGATTCATTGTTTATGATGATGTTATTACGGATGAATGACAATGAGTGGAAAGCATATTTTTTTTAAAAAAACACAAATATTTGCACCGATAATACAAAATTGTATTCAGATGAGATGTACTGTATTCATGCCATTGGATCTTTCCAACCACAAGCTTTCAAAAATCATGCATATTGTGTACAAACCACAATTTAAATCTAATCAATAGTATTCTCTTAATTAACTACTTGGTGCTGTATCAAAAATCCACTAAAGATGAAAATATAGCTATTATTCTTTATTTCATTTTTTAAAGGCACCATTTCATGCTTGCTTAGCTAGCTCACATATTTTCTCTCTTCTGTACTTGATTGCCAAATTGCCTATACATCTGTCTACCCCAGTGACCAATATTTTTGAAAATCTCATTTTTATATGGATGGGGGAGGAAAAAACGTCTCAGTGCAATTCTATTATTTTCTGCTTTGACATTTTTTTTTAATTTCCTAGTCCGTATCAGGGTTTTCATTTCAAACCAAACCTTACAATCAAAGTCCACAGCTGCAGTGTGGGACGTTATGCTGCCAACAATAGGAGGAACAATGTGCAATTTCTACTCTGAATTTCTACAGAAACAATTTGGCAGGGGAGGAATGCTGAATTGAATAAACAAGCATAATCCTTTTTCAACCACTTCCATCTTCCCTCCCATTTTTCTGGCCCTCACAATGAAAATATTTTGATTTCTGATGAGTACGTTCACATTCAGAGTTATTCAACTAATCTTAAAATTATGGAAGTTCATGGAAAATGTCGTCAACTGGGCTTTGCTTTGGAATTATTCTATTTTCCTAAGACCTATGGCTTCCTATCCTTTGGACAATTATTTAAAAAAGATATACTGAGATTCTAGAAAGAGTGCAGAGAAAAGCAACAAAGATGATTAGGGGATGAAGAATAAGCCATACGAAAAATGCTTGCAGGAATTTGGTCTGTCTAATTTAATGAAAAGAAGGACTAGGGATGACATGACAGTAATCTTCCAATATCTAAGAGGCTGCCACAAAAAAGAGGGGATCAATCTGAAGGCAGGACAAGAAGGATTGGATGGAAACTAATCAAGCAGAGAACCAAGCTAGAACTAAGGAGAAATTGCCTGACTGTTAGAACAATTAATCAGTGGAATGTTTTGTCTTCAAAAGTTGTGGGTGCTTATGTCATGGTTCCAATAGATGAAACCCATCAAAAGAATTCAAGGCAAGAATCCTTCCTCAAAGAACATTTTATTCAGGAAACAAAGTATCAGCACTACATAGTTGAACCCAAAAACTAGATTCCCTTCCCCCCAGATTCAAAGTAACAAATTGCAATTCCCACCCCCAATAAGCTGTCATAAATCACATTCTCCAATTAGCCTGAAACACAGGTTTTTCTCTCCAGCTCCTCATTATCAGCTCACCCTTGGGTTCCCACAAAGCAGTGTTATTATTATGGCGAGCTGAGCTCAAGTGTTCATCCCAACGCCTTTACTGCATCTGATCTCCAAATACCAGAAAAAGCATGTTAAAAGCAAAGCGAAAATGGCTGCCATTTTTGCCAGTTGCCAGAGCGGGAACATCCAATGTTTACACCGTTGACAGCTTCATCACTAGATATTTTTGTTTTTGTTTTTTAAAAAGGCTGTACAGTCACCTGTCTGAAATGCTTGAGCAGGGGATTGGATTAAAAAAACCCCAAGTTCACTTCCAGCTGTATTTCTTTAATTGAAATTAAGCAACATCCCCCCCCCAAAATGAAACTATGGAAGATGGTGCCAAATCTTTTAGGGAAGTAGATTCATTTTTCCCTATTCAACGTACCAGTGCATTTGTCCTCTACTTTTCTAAAGAAAGGCATTTCCAGCTCACTCCACCATAGACTCTGTTTTGATTTGTGTCCTCATTTTTTTTCTTGGCCATTCATTCTTTGGGCTCTCCGTTTCCACTGTCTGACTGTGTTATCTTGGTTTGGTCTCTTGAGGAGATCCTGTCCTTTTCAACTTTTGAGATGCTTCCCCTTCAATTGGGGTTGACTCCAAGACATGTTCTATCTAAGAAGCCAGGTTGTTGTTGTTGTTGTTTTGTAATCCAACTAATCAACTAATTAGCCATTTATTTCCTATCCTTCTGACATCCATTAACACCAGAGAAAGTGTTAATGTTTTGCAAGAAAGAGAAAACTGTTTTCTTTACATTTATGGTATATTTATTCCATAAGATTTATTTGACTGATATATTTGGTGCAGCGAGATGTGTAAAATGTTTATATCACGCTTTTTATAGGTGAGTAGAATGGCACCATTTGCTTAAAGGAGTCTGTTTATTAACACATCCTTAAAATATATAGCTTCAAGAGATTTTTTTTAAAACAAATTCTTTGAAAAGAGTTTTGCACTTCTATATAATCAGCAAGTGGGGGAGATCTATCAGTGGGATTCATACTCATTGAATAGCATCTCTGTTTTTTTAAAAAAATATTTCTTAAAACAGTTGCAAGAAATGATTATGTAACAAAGATAAAAAGTACAATTAAAAACTCCAAACTGAAATTTATTTCTAAAAAGCTTTATGTTGAGGGTTTTTTTAAGATGATCTATTGTTAACTAAATTAGGCTCGACTGAAGTTTCCCTTGAAATATTTTGACTCTGTTATATTCTTTTAGGTAATTTATGCTGACCTTGATTCATGAAAATATCAGGATAAACTTTCATTGTCTAAATGCTTTAAGTGCTTAATCTAGAATAGAATAGAATAGAATAGAATAGAATAGAATAGAATAGAATAGAATAGAATAGAATAGAATAGAATAGAATAGAATAGAATAAGGAATAGAATAGAATAGAATAGAACAGAACAGAACAGAACAGAATAGAATAGAATAGAATAGAATAGAATATGGAATGAAACAGAATAGAATAGAATAGAATAGAATAGAATAGAATAGAATAGAATAGAATAGAATAGAATAGAATAGAATAGAATAGAATAGAATAGAATAGAATAGAATAGAATATGGAATGAAACAGAACAGAACAGAACAGAACAGAACAGAACAGAACAGAACAGAACAGAACAGAACAGAACAGAATAGAATAGAATAGAATAGAATAGTAGAGCTGGAAGGGACCTTGAAGGTCTTCTAGTCCAGCCCCCTGCTCAAGCAGGAGAACCTGTACCATTTCAGACAAGTGATTGCCTGGTTTCTTCTTAAAAAACCCCCAGTGCCTTAGGATTGAAGAGATCCAGATTTACATCTATCTTCAACTATGGAAGTTCACCCTGAATGGGGTTCAACTGCTCATTCTCTACCCAATTTTCATCAAAGGGATTGTCAAGCAAGAATATCTGATGTTAGCCTCAATGCCTCAAAGTTCTTTGAAGAGCTTCTTCTTTTGGAACCATGACATAGATATTGTCTTGAGATCCAAGGATGAGAAATAAATGGACAAACTGTTCTGCTATCACACCGGCTCTGGCAATATCCCTTTCTACATATTTTTTTTAGAAAACTAAAGATAATTTGTATGGTATATTTGTAGAACACAGAACATAGAATAGAATTGGAAGAGATCTTGAAGATCTTCTAGTCTACTTGAGGAGGAGACCTTATACCATTTCAGACAAATGACTGTTCCATGAGTTGATTGTTCTCACTGTCAGGAAATTTCTTCTTAGTTCTAGGTTGCTTCTCTCTTTGTTCAGTTTCCTTCCATTGTTTCTTGTCTTGTCTTCTGGTGCTTTGGAAAATAAGTTGACCCCCTCTTCTTTGCTGTGGTTCCTCAAATATTGGAACACTGCTCTCATGTCTCCCCTAGTCCTTCTTGTAAGTAGATTAGACATACCCAGCAACCATTTTTAATATGTTTTAGCCTCCAGTCCCCTAATCATCTTAGTTGCTCTTCTCTGCATCCTTTCCAAAGTCTCAATATCTTTTTTATAATATGGTGACCAAAATTGGATGCAGTATTCCAAATGTGGTCTTACCAAGGTATTATAAATTGAAGAGATGAGATAAAATGTGCTTCTTCATGCACAGGTCTGGAATTTCTCATGAGCATCATCAATGTCATCCAAATGTTAATATTAATCATGGCATTTCTTGTCAAATGGCCAACTCTCCACTTGACCTGAAATGAAACTGGGTCAAATGATTAAATAGAGGCAGTAGAAATTTGAGCTTGTTGTATAGCTGAAATGCTGGATTTAATTGAGGTGGGGAAAAAAAAAACACACTTGCAATACCTTGAAAAGAATTGGACAGTATTAACTGATTCATCAACAAAGCTAATTGAAATACAACAGGCCTAAATTGCTTTTGGAGCTTAACATAAAGTGGTTCATTAATTTTAGCCATATGAAATAGCTAGTATTATTTATTTATTTATTTATTTTATTTTATTAAATTTCTATACCGCCCTCTCCCGAAGGACTCGGGGCGGTGTACAGCCTAAACATTAAAAAACATATAAATATACAAAATTTAAATAATTAAAAATAAATTAAATCATTTGGCCAAAATCCTAAAACCCAAAACATACAAAATTTAAAATCTTAAAAAATACTCAGAAGCTTCTATGCCAGGCGGCCTGTCGGAAAAGGAATGTTTTTAGTTCCCGACGGAAGGTGCGTAAATCTGTTATTATACGGAGTTCGGGGGGGAGCTCGTTCCATAACGTGGGAGCTCCCACAGAGAAGGCTCTCCCCCTGGGGGTCGCCAGCCGGCACTGTCTGGCCGACGGCTCCCTGAGGAGGCCCTCTCTGTGGAGCGTACCGGACGGCGGGAGGTATTTGCTGGCAGTAGACGGTCCTGTAAGTATCCGGGTCCGATGCATGGAGCGCTTTAAAAAGTGGTCACTAACACCTTGAACCGCACCCGAAAGACCACCGGCAACCAGTGCAACTCACGCAGGAGCGGTGTTACGTGGGAGCGCCACGACGCTCCCATCACTACCCGCGCGGCTGCATTCTGGCAAGTTGGAGCTTCCGGATGCACCTCAGTCTTGACACCCAGATTGGGAAAGAAAGTTGGCGAGAAGTCAATGTTGCTTAGATGAAAAGGATGCAGGACTGTCCATGCTTGCGTTCATAAAGAGGAAGAAGAAGAAGAAGAAGAAGAAGAAGAAGAAGAAGAAGAAGAAGAAGAAGAAGAAGAAGAAGAAGAAGAAGAAGAAGAAGAAGAAGAAGAAGAAGAGGAGGAGGAGGAGGAGGAGGAGGAGGAGGAGAAGAGGAAGAAGAAGAAGAAGAAGAAGAAGAGGAGGAGGAGGAGGAGGAGGAGAGGAAGAAGAAGAAGAAGAAGAAGAAGAGGAGGAGGAGGAGGAGGAGAGGAAGAAGAAGAAGAAGAAGAAGAAGAAGAGGAGGAGGAGGAGGAGGAGGAGGAGGACAGAATGACACAGAAAGGTAACCAACATTGTTAAGCCACCATAATATTCCTTTTTTTAAAATTTGTGTTCTGTTGAGTAATGAAAAATGAAAACAAAAACAGCAACACAGCATTTTTGTTCCTTGTTAGAAAAACCACATCTCTTTGGAACATTTGAAAACACTTCTTAGATAAAGAAAATCTTTCCACACACACACACACACACACACAAACAGAGGAGTTACGTTATTTGCAGCGAAGGAAGCTTCCTTCCCATTTTATGGAGCTTGACATCCATGTTCCATAATGTTCTTGACGAATGAAGCAACGCAAAGGATGCATTCACCAAACAGAGAAAGAACGAGAACACCTCCAGTGCGTTATGGCGATATGAGGATTGCAAGAAAGTGAGGAATGTCCCCCCATGGAAGCCTCTTTTGCACCAACTTCATTTTCACTCAATCTATCATACCCTTAATTTTCTCCGAACGCTGAACGTTTTTCTCAGGGGAAAACAACAACAACAACAACAAGAAAGAGAAAACCATCTGCTAATTTGCAAAGACAGGTCAACACGCTAGAAAAAAAGAAGAAGCTTTGTCCATGTCTTTGTCAGTAAAGAAGTATATCAATTACACGTAAAGAAGATGACTTAAAAGGTGATATCCTTTCACCCCAAACAACAGTAGGACTTTCTCTAGAATAATAACCTCACCTAGACGAATGAAACTGTAATTGTGCAATCCACAGGAGAAGGCATACCTGTGCTATGGGGGGGAGTGTTTATGAGCGTGTAATCAGACGCTGGCTCGCATCCTGAACGTTTGTGCTTTAATTAACTTCTTGGAACAAAGGTTGCAAGCATTAACCCAGCAATTGTTTAAGCAATGAAGAGGACGAAGGCAAACAGAGTTAGCCAGAATTCAGTCTCCTGCTGGGAATCTGGCAAGGTAGACAGAGAGGCCACTATCAGGACCCTGGACAGAGCCCAGGAAGAGAAGGACTTGTTTGGCTGTACCTCTGAAGTCTTAATTAATTAATTTATTTATTTGTTCGGATTTGTATGCCGCTCCTCTCCGAAGACTTGGAGCGGCTCACAACATATACATAAAACAATTTCAATCTAAATCCAAACAAAAACATTAAAAATAAAACCCCACACATACTCATCAATCACACCACAATCAACAATCATCCCCAGGCCTGCCGGCAGAGGTAGGTTTTAAGATTCTTTTGGAAGGCTGGGAGAGTGGGAGAAATGTGGACTTCAGGAGGCAGTTGGTTCCAGAGGGCGGGCACCACAACAGAGAAAGCCCTCCCCCTAGGACCCACCAGACGACATTGTTTCGCTGACGGGACCCGGAGGAGGCCGACCCTGTGCGCTCTCACCGGTTGTAGGGAAGTATGTGGCAGAAGACAGTCCCGTAAGTATCCTGGTCCAATGCCATGGAGGGCTTTATAGGTAATAACCAACACTTTGAATTGCGCTCGGAGACCGATAGGCAGCCAATGCAGCATGCGGAGAGTTGACGAAATGTGGGCATGACGAGGAAGGCCCACAATTGCTCGTGCAGCTGCATAATGCTTCTTAATGCTTCTTAAGATCCTTCTCCAGCTTCATACCTTTGCTGAGGAACGATTCCAACATAATTAAATGAGCACGTTTGCCCTTTCAGCTCCTCTGGAGAAGCAAATTTTCAGCACTGTTACACAGACTAAATGAAATAAGAAATCTTTGCGGTCAGCCTTGGAGCTGCAGTGCAGAGGATCAGAATCCGATGCTCGACTCTTTGCTCAATGCTATCAGCGGGTTTCTCCTGACTCTCTAAAACATAATTCTATCCTTCACCTTCCTTGTCCTTGGAACATGGGCACCTGTCAGTGAAACAAGTGTACAGCCTACCATTGGCATGTTGTTGTTGTTTTTTAATTTTGGATTTGTTTCTATGGGAACTCATAGAAAATGAGGAGTCGTAAGTTACTGCTATGCACTCATAAATGCCATTCAGTGATCTTACACAATATATATATATATATATATATATATATATATATATATATATATATATATATATATATATATATATATATATATATATATATATATATATATATATATATATATATATATATATATATATATATATATATATATATATATATATATATATATATATATATTGTTTAAAATTGTTGACAACATATATATATTTGTGCTTGCAAGATGGCTCTGGGTTGAGCTGAAACAAGCAAAAGGAAAGAATGATTCCTTCTTCCCATATTTGGGTTTACAGGGTGCAATCTAAAAAATAAACACTTGACATATATATATATATATATATATATATATATATATATATATATATATATATATATATATATATATATATATATATATATATATATATATATATATATATATATATATATATATATATATATATATATATATATATATATATATATATATATATATATATATATATATATATATATATATATATATATATATATATATATAAAATGAGCTGAAACTTTGTAAACTCACTGCTAGAATCAGTACATTTTGCAAGGAAATGGTAGTTTAGCTGTATTTGACCAATTCAAGGTTAACTGTACACAGAACACAAAGATCTGATAATTGGAGAAAGCAAAAACAGAGGGCACTCACACACACACACACACACACACACAAATATGTTATCCCTTGTAATAATCTTTCCACAATTAAGCATTCAGGAGTTTTGTTGCTGTACCACTAAACACTTCATATGTCACATTATTTATTTCTCCAGTCCTACTGTCACTGCTGAGGGTCACTCTATGAAAGAGATGGGCAGTCTCTAAATAGGACAGATAAATAGGACATAGAATAATAGAGTTGAAAGGAACCTTGGAATCTCCTAGTCCAACCCCAGGAGAGCACATATCATTTCAGACAAATAGTTGTCCAGTCTCTTTTTGAAAGCTTCCAGTGATGGAGCACCCACAACTTCTCAAGGTAAAATGTTCTATTGGTTAACAGAGGGATAGAATCAAGACCACATTAAGTTCTAGGACCGCTTTACAAAGCCTTAGTATGGCCATGGAACAATTTGCCTTCAGAAGTTGTGGGAGCTCCATCACAGAAGGCTTTTAAGAAGAGACTGGATAGTCACTTGTCTGAAACCTGGAATTAAGGAGAAACTTCCTAACAGTGAGGACAATTAACCAGTGGAACAGAAGTTGCCTTCAGAAATTGTAGGTGCTTCATCACTGGAGGTTTTTAAGAAAAAAAACTGGACAGCCACCTATCCAAAATGGTACATGGTCTTCTGCTTGAGCAGGGGGGTTGGACTAGAAGACCTCCAAGGTCCCTTCCAACTCTGCTATTCTGTATTTAGATATGGGACTTCCTGTGAGTAAAAAAAAGCAACAATTTTTTTTTTTTGCATTTGATCCGATTGCTATGAATTGCCATGTGGATGCTTTTATGGTTACAGCCTACTTATATAAAATGCCTGCAAAACATAAAAAAAAATAAAATAAAATATGCTGCCAGACATAATAAGGCGTGTAAAACATTAACTTCCTTTAATTCAACACAGAGGGTCCATCCTCCACCTTGGAAAGTTTGAACATGATGACTTTTGAGGATGCAACCTTAACTTAAAAGGCAAGAAGCATCAGGTCAATGCTTAGATGAGTTCCGCAAGTTCCATAGGTTATGCATGGAGGATTTTCTATGTAATCTTCTGCAATATAAGGAGTTTTTTTTAAGGAACTTTCTTTTAAGATGCAAATCCCCAGGAAAGCTTTCTCAAAAATGCTCAAATTGCACTAGATAGATAGATAGATAGTGTTGTGAGTGTCCCTAGACCAGCTTGGGAAGTGTCAGAATATGAGGATCAGCAGCCAGGCCCCTCTGGGTGTTTTCCCCTCCCAGCAGCCGAGGAGGAGCAGCCAGGTCCCTCTGGGTATTTGCCCCTCCCGGCAGCTGAGCTAGATAATGAGGAGCTCTGTATGCATTCTGAATCAGACTCTCAAAATGATGAGTCAGATTTAGAACAAGAAGATAAATGGATTGATCCGAGGTTCCGAAGGTTTGATAAGCGCAGGTGTCAGTTAACTGGAAAAAGGAAGTAATGGGGGGAAGTGACATATCGGACACTATATTAGAAGGGGAAAGAAAGACTACGCCTTTGTCACGAGCAACGTTAATCAAGGAGAGGCTTGAAAACTTTTGCAGTGCGTTGGAATTCTGGTGTTTTGAAAACCTACCGAAGAATAATGAGGTCTTGGACAATGTGATAAAGAAAGAGTAAGTTAATTGGGAAGTAGGAGGAGGAGAGCATGTTTATCTAAATGTAAATAGATCTGATTTGGTCGTTCCGGCCAACAAAAAAATGCCAGCAGCTTGCTTTGAAATGAATCCTTTTGAAATGTGTTAAATAAACCTCTTAAAGACATATTTACGTGGATTTTAATGAGCTGAGAGAGACCAGACATAACAGATTGCTCGTGACCTATAAAACAAAAAAAAGACTTTGTGGACAAAAACCTGGCCAGGGGTTTCATTCGTCCCTCCTCCTCGCCTTTGTCAGCTCCTGTGTTATTCGTGAAGAAGAAAACCAGAGATTTACGCCTATGCTGTGACTATCGCAAGCTCAATGCCATCACGGTGCGCAACCGGTACCCTCTGCCTTTGATTCCTGATCTCATGGACCGTCTCCGATCAGCGACCATCTTCACCAAGATAGATTTAAGGGGTGCTTACAACCTGGTTCGCATTCGAGAGGGGGACGAGTGGAAGACCGCGTTTGGAACCAGGTATGGTCATTTTGAGTATACCGTTATGCCCTTTGGACTCACCAATGCTCCGGCCGTCTTTCAACATTTCATGAATGACATCTTCCGGGATTTATTAGATCAATTTGTGGTGGTTTACCTCGATGACATCCTGATTTATTCCCCGTCACGAGCCACTCATCTTCAGCATCTCCGGCGAGTTTTGCAACGCTTGAGAGAGCATCACCTTTACACCAAGTTAGAGAAATGTCAATTCTATCAAACCACCATTGAGTTTCTGGGACATGTGATTTCTCCACAAGGCATCGCCATGGACCCTGGCAAGGTTGAGGCCTTGCAAACCTGGCAACCACCATGTAAAGCAAAAGATGTCCAAAGACTTTTGGGATTTGCGAACTATTACAGGATATTTATTCCGAGATTTTCTGCCTTGACTGCGCCCCTTACTCGACTGTTACGGAAAGGCGTTAAGTTCCAGTGGGGCGATGCCGAGCAACAGGCGTTTCAGACCCTCAAAAAGGCTTTTGTTCAGGAACCCATTCTCAAGTATCCAGATCCTTGTCGTCCCTTTGTAGTGGAGGCCGACGCCTCAGATGTTGCTGTGGGGGCCGTGCTTCTTCAAACACGCCAAGATGGCGGCCCCCTGTTCCCGTG
This sequence comes from Bothrops alternatus, assembly GCA_034064705.1. Classification (NCBI taxonomy): domain Eukaryota; kingdom Metazoa; phylum Chordata; class Lepidosauria; order Squamata; family Viperidae; genus Bothrops; species Bothrops alternatus. Next base: position 931,173 of record JARGCV010000505.1, on the reverse strand, counting down.
TGCTTATTACTCCAGGAAACTGAGTCCCTCCGAACGCCATTATACCATTTGGGAAAAGGAACTATTGGCCATCAAGACTGCTTTTGAGACCTGGAGACACCACCTGGAAGGAGCCCGCTACCAAGTTGAAGTTCGGACTGACCATAAAAACTTGGAATTTTTGCAATCTGCCAGGAAATTGAATCAACGTCAAATCCGTTGGTCTTTGTTCTTCGCTCGATTCAACTTCAAAGTCACCTACATTCCGAAATGGTACAACAAAAGAGCAGATGCCCTGTCCCGTAAACCTGAGTATCTACAGATCAAGGATCCCTTACCGCTTCGAACCATTCTGCCTATCGAATCGATCGCAGCCGTGCATGATCCAGTAGATCTATGACGACAGATTCGGGAAGCACAACAACTAGATGACTTTGCAATACGGAAGAGACAAGAGGTGGGTCCCGACTCACCTTGGACCTTGTCCGAGGGACTATTACGCTTCCGCAACCTGTTATATGTTCCAGCAGGCCCACTCCGAGGTCTCATCCTGACTCAATGCCATGATAACCCTGCGGCAGGTCATTTTGGTTTCTTTAAGACTCTTCACTTAGTGTCTCGAACTTTTTGGTGGCCCAGACTTCGCCATGATGTGCAATCCTATGTGAATTCATGTGTACGGTGCCGTCAGGCAAAACATGCCACAGGAGCCCCTCCGGGATTATTACAGCCTTTACCCACGCCGGAGAGACCCTGGGGAGCTATTTCCATGGACTTCTTGACTTGTCTACCTGTTTCTGCCGGCTACACCGTTGTCTTTGTAGTGGTGGACATGCTGACCAAAATGGCACATTTCATTCCTTGCCGAAGAATACCGACAGCCAAGGTCACTGCTCAGCTGTTCATTCAACATATCTTCCGGCTACACGGTTTGCCTGACAAAATAGTGTCTGACCGAGGAACCCAGTTCACCTCGGAGTTCTGGAGAGAACTCATGTCTGCGCTTCAAGTCCAAGTTAATCTAGCCTCCACGCATCACCCAGAGACTGATGGGGGTACAGAGAAAGTGATTGGCATTCTGGAGCAGTATTTGCGTTGTTTCATCAACGACCAACAGAACGATTGGTCCAAATATCTCTCCGTGGCCGAATTCGCTTTCAACAACTCTCAGCATACTTCCACTCAGACCACCCCGTTTTTTGCCAACTACGGCTATCATCCCAGATTTTTCCCGCTCACGCTCCTCGATTCTCCAGTTCCAGTTGCAGAAGACTATTTAACCGAACTGCAGTCAGTCCACGACATGGTTAAGCAGCACTTGACTAAGGCCAAGGAAGACTACAAGCGGGTTGCAGACCGCTCGCGTCGCGACACGCCGCCGTTAGCTGTTGGAGATCGGGTTTGGCTCTCCACCAAGTACTTGTTTCCAGGGAGAATTCACCGCAAGCTTGATCAACGTTTCCTGGGTCCTTTCCCTGTGGAGACGGTCATCAATCCGGTGACCTATCGTTTGACTTTGCCTAGGTCTCTTCGTGTACATCCCGTGTTTCATCGCTCCTTGCTTGTTCCTGTCAACCCTGATTCTCCGCTTCGACCTCCTGATCCGGGCCCGACAGCTCGCCGTGCTCACGTTCCCGTTTCCCGGTTGGAGGTGTCCGGCATCCGAGATTCCCGATGGCTCAACGACCGCTTCCAATATTTGGTTGATTGGACCGGGGGTGGGCCCGCCACTGGCTCTTGGGTAGATGCTCAGGATATTGAGGCTCCTCGGTTAATTTGGGATTTTCATTCTGCGTTTCCCTACAAACCACATCCCCTGCGCCGGCCCCAAGGGGAGGGGCCTGAGGGGGGGATAGTGTTGTGAGTGTCCCTAGACCAGCTTGGGAAGTGTCAGAATATGAGGATCAGCAGCCAGGCCCCTCTGGGTGTTTTCCCCTCCCGGCAGCCGAGGAGGAGCAGCCAGGTCCCTCTGGGTATTTGCCCCTCCCGGCAGCTGAGCTAGATAATGAGGAGCTCTGTATGCATTCTGAATCAGACTCTCAAAATGATGAGTCAGATTTAGAACAAGAAGATAAATGGATTGATCCGAGGTTCCGAAGGTTTGATAAGCGCAGGTGTCAGTTAACTGGAAAAAGGAAGTAATGGGGGGAAGTGACGTATCGGACACTATATTAGAAGGGGAAAGAAAGACTACGCCTTTGTCACGAGCAACGTTAATCAAGGAGAGGCTTGAAAACTTTTGCAGTGCGTTGGAATTCTGGTGTTTTGAAAACCTACCGAAGAATAATGAGGTCTTGGACAATGTGATAAAGAAAGAGTAAGTTAATTGGGAAGTAGGAGGAGGAGAGCATGTTTATCTAAATGTAAATAGATCTGATTTGGTCGTTCCGGCCAACAAAAAAATGCCAGCAGCTTGCTTTGAAATGAATCCTTTTGAAATGTGTTAAATAAACCTCTTAAAGACATATTTACGTGGATTTTAATGAGCTGAGAGAGACCAGACATAACAGATAGATAGATAGATAGATAGATAGATAGATAGACAGACAGACAGACAGACAGACAGACAGACAGACAGACAGATAGATATAGATAGATACAGACAGATGAGAGAGATGAGAGATAGATAGACAGATAGATAGATAAAGAGAGAGAGAGAGAGAGAGAGAGAGAGAGAGAGAGAGAGAGAGAGAGAGAGAGAGATGATAGACAGACAGACAGATAGATGAGCGATAGACGAGAGATAGGTAGGTAGGTAGGTAGATAGATAGGTAGATAGGTAGATAATGATAGATAGAAAGATAGACAGACAGACAGACAGACAGACAGACAGACAGACAGACAGACAGACAGACAGACAGACAGACAGACAATAATTGGACTTAGTGTTGTAGGACTAATATATAGTCAATTGTTTAGCATCTATTCCTAAATCCTGCTTGTTCCTCCATGCATATTTTCTGAGTTTAGCCATTCTAATTCTCAGTGTTTGTGGCTCAGATATATGACATATAATTTACTAACTACACATAAGGTGATTAAATTTTAATCAGTGACTGTGTGTTGACTGTGGTTGTATGCTGTATGAATGTAATTAATTTTATTGTATTGTTATTGTAAGCCGCCCTGGGTCCTAGGAGAAGGGCGGCATATAAGTTTAAATAAATAAAATAAAATAAAATAATAAAATAAAATAAAATAAAATAAAATAAAATAAAATAAAATAAAATAAAATAAAATAAAATAAAATAAAATAAAATAAAATAAAATAAAATAAAATAAAATAAAATAAAATAAAATAAAATAAAATAAAATAAAATAAAATAAAATAAAATAAAATAAAATAAAATAAATAAGGGCTTTAAGGTGACAACCAACCCCTTGAATTGCACCCATCGCTCCATTGTCAAGTATTGACAATTCCTGTCTATCCTAAACCGTCTATTATTCAATAATTGGAGAACCCTTCAGAGTTGCCCTACAGAGTGAGGGCATAAAGTACGTTGCCTGGATAAAGGAGATTTCTGAATGCCAGACTTCCATTATATTTGTATAGCTCTGCCTGAGAGAAAAATACAGCTTATCACAAAAGAGGTTAATATGGAGACCCGAAGATAAGACTTATCTCGGACAAAGATTACAGAGACTCATGTTTAGTCCTCATTGTCAGTCAGGACCATATCAGAAATTCCCCGATAGTCATCTTGGCATGGCTGGCATGGGCTGTAGGGTCAAAGTCAGCTTAAGGTTCTGAGACATGGAGCACAGCTAATAAATAAAGCTTTTTGACACAGTAGAGCAAAAAGAATTGACTGCTGGCTGTCAATATTAGGATACAATTCCCTTTTATGTCTACTGTAATTTAATTCCTGTTCTTCCCATTTTATCATGCCTCTGTGGACCTGTCTCCTTGGCCTTGATGCTGGAGGATGCTGGGTTGTTGACAATACGCTGATTCTGAACTCCCATGTGAATCAGAACGTTCATGGGTCATTTTGAGCTGGCATTGTCTCTCCATGAAACCAAAATGGTGTAACCTACAGGGAAAGCAAAATCATTTACAAATGGGATAAACAAATGCCTGTTTTCTGATATATATAAAAAAGAATATATGGAGCTCAGAGTTGAACTGTGGTATCCTTGAGGCTCTCTGAGTTTCGTTGTTTGGTTGGGTTTATGGAGGGGGAGGAGAAGGAAGCGGAGGAAGAGGAGCAGAAGGAGATGGAGACAGAAGAGGAGAAGAACATTCTCTGTCTATTAAACTTCTGTTTAACTTCTATGAAGAGAAATAAGTACAATTTTGTAGGGGTTCCCACATGTGTTGGACGTGTCTTATTTTTTTCCCTAGCACAAGTCATGATGTTTAAATTATTATACTTCATTTTCCTCTTTATACATATCTGAATTCGTCTTTTTTTAAAAAGGGAGATATTGATTGTCATATTTCTGGTAACTGGCAACCTCAGGATATCTAACTATGTTTATTTGTTCGTAAAGAGGGCTAGATTACAGCATCGGTAGAGAAGCAGTAATATCTCTGGGATGTATTGCTCACCAGAGGAAATCCCACCGTTTAGAGCCAAGAGGTGGACAACTCAAAGACCAACCATCTCTTATAGAAATGCAGAAGAGTTTTGTATCTTCTGTAATGTCTCTTCTGTGTGTCCAGGAATGTTGGCATGCAAAAACTACTTTCGGTAAATGAAGTCACAATTAGCATTGCAGAGTACAAAGAAGGCTTTCAATTTTCGCTGTTGGATTGTTGTTGTGTTTGTAGCATTGCTCAAAACAGCCTGATCCAGAATTCACTTCCCAGTATTTAATTTTTTTTTTTTTTGAAAACTTGAGTCAAAAAAGGCCAGACGGTATACTGTTATGAGACTTCATCATTCTCTCACAGTCTTAAAGAGGAAATCAGGCTTTCGTATGAATACAATTCAGATGATGACAAGAAAAGTCCTAAAATGGGGCGAACTCAACAAATGTCTTGCTTAGCGACATACATTTTGGGCTCAGTTGTGGCTGTTGTTGAGAACTATCTGTATTACCCATATAGCATCATTGTAGCACACAAAACAACTGAAGCTGTCCAAAACATGTAACCCAAAAGATCCAGTAGCCCAAGAAGAAGAAAAAAAATAGGAGTCATACAATGCAAGGACCGTAATGGACACTGTGTAGGACAAACAGGCAGAAGACTAGCAGAGTGCATTCATGAACACCAGGTAACAGACAGAAGACATGATGTAAACTCTTTAACCTCACAATACATGGACAGACTCAGCTATACTTTCAGCTGGGAAACTGTGAGCATCCAAGACTTAGCTAAATCCAAATATGTTAGGAAATTCCTGGAAGCTTTGCACGCAGACAAATTAGCCATCAATAGACACATAGAGGTAAACTAATTTACACACCACTCAAAGGAGACAATAAAAAAAAAGCTGAGAAGGAAAAAAAAAAAACCAGAACACATCTTCTCCATAAATCAGCAGTGAGATAAGCTGGGATTAATACCAGACAAACAATCTAGCCAGAAAACAATATCCTAATCAAAGAAGCACTGGCGTGAAAAATCACACCTCCACCAATATTGGCAGGGAAAGTTACTGTATATAAACAGAGAGCAACTTCACTTTTTTCTAGCACTGATGATATTACCTAGCTAGGTAATGAAATGTCTACAAGGAAACAAACAAGCTCAAAAAGCACTAAGGACTCCATAGTCCTCGTCCTCGTCCTCCTCGTCCTCCTCCTTCCTCCTCCTCCTCCTCCTCCTTCTTCTTCTCCTCCTCCTACTCTCCTCTTCCTTCCTCCTCCTCCTCCTTCCTCCTCCTCCTCCTCCTTCCTCCTCCTCCCTCCTCCTCCTCCTCCTTCTCCTCCTCCCCTTTCCATTCTTCTTCCTCCCCCTCTGAAATTAAAGTTACAATCCTATATGTGTTCAACTGGGAGTATGCCTCCAGAAGTAAATCAATGGGATTTACTTCTAAGTCTTCATGCATGGAGCGGTATGGTTTGGCTGAAATCCCACACACGCTTACTTTGAAGTAAGTAAGTTCCATTTGAATGATTGTATTTTAATAGTTTAATTTTCATATTCCTATCCAGTTAATTGGAAAAAAGCTAATTAAAAAAATGTTAATAAAGATTACATTGCCCCTTAGGCTGGAACATTCCTGCAGAGGTGCAGTTTA
>JARGCV010000505.1:905000-920000 GCA_034064705.1 Bothrops alternatus | reverse complement strand
TCTGTCAGATGGCTATCCAGAACACCGTTAGATGTCCTACATCATAGACAGTTCTCCTATTCATGGCTTGAACTTCCTACCTTTTTCCTCACAATGCTCAAGTGAGTTCAGTATTTCTATTATTCATGCTTATTATTCTGTCACAACTTTTTTGGTTTCCCCCACTTTTTTAGATACTTGAAAAGTGTCATCCTACCTATCTCCCCTCCATTTTCTTTTCTCAAGGTTAAACAAATGCAATCTAGCCTTTGTTTCTTACTTTCTTGTTAGCCTTTGTTGTCCTCGCCCGAACCCATTACAATTTATCAGATTTTTTTCCCCCTTAACAGTAGTGACTAGAAAATAGGATAGGCAGGAGACATAAAAACCCTGTAACACAGAAAAAAAAATGTTCGCTATGTGTTAGAAAAGGAAATGCAATGCTAATTTAAACATTCCCTTCAGAAAAATGTTAGCTACGAGAGTGAAAATAACTAGAACTCTGAGTTTTGTTTTTAAGAGAGCAGATTCTGCATCTTCTCTACTTTTCTGCAATTTTCTCGCACTTTTCTTTTATCCAAACTTTTCCATTATGAACTTTTGAATGTTTTGCATGCTTATGGAGATTATTAAAGGAGCAGGAGAAAAACCACTATTCTATACAAAGGATTGTAAACCATCCAATTTGCAAAGCAAAAGAACAGCAACTTTCAAGGCTTTTGAAGGCCATAAAAGATAGGCTTTATTGAATACACATCCCAGAACTGAAGAAGCAAAACCAGCTCTGGTTTTCCCATGTGAAAATTCATTTAGTTAAACAATAACTTCCCTTATCCCAGGGGTAGGCAACCTTGGCTCTTTTATGATGTGTGGACTTCAACTCCCAGAATTCCTGAGCCAGCATGGCTCAGCTTGGAAACCTCTCCCTTTCCCCTCAGCATGGCTGGCTCAGGAATTCTGGGAGTTGAAGTCCACGAGTCATAAAAGAGCCAACCCTGCCTACCCCTGCTTTATCCTTACCCATAGAGTATTCACATTGTCCAATCATAGAACTTTGTTATGAGAACTGCCCACTTCTCCATCAGACGCCTGCATTAGTGACCTTGGCATTCCTGTCAGCTATTGAGGTCCATGGACGGCTTCTTGGAAATCCCGTTTCCTCCCTATGCTTTCTACCCCTCCCCCTGTTTCTATGGCAAGTTGAGTAGTGATAGAAGTTAGCAGGCATCTTAGCAATTCAACCTTGACAACAGCACAATCAGACTTGGGATATTCTCTTATTGTAGCCAGTCAAAGTAGTTTTCACTTTCTGGTGGAGTCGATCCCCACTCGGACCTTCCTACTGGGAGTGACCCAGATGGCTAGAAGTAACTATCTGCTCATTTTTCTCAGCTCCTATGACACACCTCAAGAATTTTATTCAGCTTCCAAAGAGCTGGTGTTATCACTGGAAACCTAAAATATTTGGTTCAGGAGAACAAGAATTTTCTCCCGGATGATAACCCCAGCTGGGAAAATACTTCAAAAGTTATATCGCTCACACTTTTACATGTGCTTTGAACACAGCACCTTTCTGGCAATTGTAGTTACACCCTTATCCTGTTACCGGTAACAAGAACAGCAAACTAGGGTCTCACGGTCCAGGAATGGCTTCTTGGGAACCCCGTTTACTCGCTATGCTTTCTACCCCTCCCCTCTTTTTCTATGGCATGTTGAGTAGTGATAGAAGTTAGCAGGCATCTTAACCATTCAACCTTGACAATGATTTAATTCCTATATTCATTATTTCAGCTGTTCCTATGCAAAAATCGAGAGATAAGTCTATGATACACAAGGTATGATTTCTGAGATGGTTACATTTAGGGGACTAGTGGATTAGTGACATGCTTGGCTCACTATGAAAACACCCTCCTTACAACCAGACAGCAGCAATGGGAAGGGGAAGGGAGGGCAGTGGAATGCAGGGGGAGATATGGGGAGGCCAACGGAATGCAAGTGTGCTGACTTGAAACCTGAGACAAATCCAGTACCCCAAGGTCACTGGCTGGGAAAGACCGAGGCAGGGAAAGACCATTCCCAAAACAAAATGAGTGCATTGATTGACTAGATCAGGGGTCCCCAACCCCCAGTCTGTGGACCGGTACGGGGCTGTGGCATGCCAGCAACCGGTCCACCCAAACAAGCAAAGCCCCATCCGTGGGATGCAGGCAGCACACAAAACCACGCATCCTCCAGTCCCCAGAAGAACGTCTCTACACAGAACTGGTCCCTGGTGTCCAAAAGGTTGGGGACCTTTGGGCTAGATCAGCGGTTCTCAACCTGTGGGTCGTGACCCCATTTGGGGTCGAACGACCATTTCACGGGGGTCGCCAAACAACGCAGTCCGCCATTTTTTCCCCTTTTCCTTACCTGTGCTACGCCAGGTCGTCGCGCCACGCATGCGCAATGCAGGCCATCGCGCCGCGCATGTGTGATGCAGGCCGCCGCACCGTGCATGCGCGAGGTAGGCCACCACGCCGCACATGCGCGATGCAGGCCATCGTGCCACGCATACATGGCGCAGGTCGGGGTCCCAGCCTGAAAAAGGTTGAGAACCGCTTGGCTAGATGAATGGACAGTGGGAGGACCAGGGGAAAGGGGAAAGTTTTCCTATGCTGTTTGTGCATGAAACCATTAGAATCAGCTTTTCTACTTCTTTTTTTTAAAAAAAAGGTTTTATTGAGTTTTATAGAGTTGGGGATAAAATAGGATCAGGGTTGGGATTAAGGTTTAAGGTGGTGTTGGGATCAGCATTGGGGTTATCCCCCAATAACATTTTCAATCTTTAGCAAACAGACTATTGTCCGGGTGCATATGTTCAATTAACAATAATTAATATAGTGACAGATAACTGTAGTAAGTGTAATAAACAATAATCATAAACAGTATCAATTAATCAATGCATATCATTCTTGTTACTAATATATATTCAAAATAACATATCACAATTGTTTCTCACTGGTCCGTTCTCCTAACCGTTGGTACAAGTTATCCCATGTTCTAAAGTAAACTGAATCTTCTTTCTCTTTAATCTCTAAAGTCAATCTATCCATTTCTGCACATTCTAAGATTTTCTTAATTAAAACCTCTTCAGCTGGTATGTTTTCATTTTTCCAGTACTGGGCAATTGCTATTCTCGCTGCTGTCAACACATGCAGTATTAAATATTCATTCTCCTTCTCATGATTAGGTCCTAATATTCCTAACAAAAACAGTTCTGGTTTAAATTCTATCTGCTTTTTAATCATCTTTTCCAACCATGTATGTATCTTAACCCATTTTAATTTTATTTTTTTTGCTTTAGGACATGTCCACCAGATATGGTAGTAAGTACTTTTCTCCTTCTGTACCCATATGGAATCTTCAGTAAACTTATTTCTTGGTAAAAAGATGTCCCAGGAATTTTGTTTGTTGGTTTAGCCAACGGGACAGTTGATATTTCGAAATCCTGAAGCTGCTGGCTGAATAATACTAAAGCACAGGAATTTTGAATTTCCGATCCCTTAACACAGCATACAATTTCACGTGAATTTACGAATATGTTTTGTGTCTTGCATTTTGAAAAAAAAAAGAAGCAAATTAAGTAGTTGAGCATCATTATTAGTTTATTGGCTTCACTCTAGGGTTTGTTTTTTTTTGTCTCTGGGGAACTCTAAGCGGATTATCAAATGCTATTTCAGAACTGTTATGCCAAGAATAAGAAAACGTCTACATTGCATAGTTAAAGCTGGGTGCACTTCATACAAGAGTGGCTTTGAAATTAGGATTGTTTGACGGGGATGGAAACTGCATCAAACTATTACTGGCCTCTCATTTAGCTAGGTTTCACAAAACCATTTGGGAAATTCCACAGGCACTACAGAACTAGTGTGAATTGGTACTATTGGAGAAGACTCATGAGAATCCCTTGGATGGCAAGGAGATCCAGTCAGTTGATCCTAAAGAAAATCAACCTTGACTGTTCTTTGGAAGGACAGAAACTGAAGCTGAAGCTCAAATACTTTGGCCACCAAATGAGAAGAGAGGACTCATCGGATGTAGGGAAAGACGGAAGGCAAAAGGAGAAGTGGATGGCGGAGGATAAGATGGTTAGATAGTGTCATTGATGCAAGGAACATGAATTTGGGCAAACTCTGGGAGACAGTGGAGGACAAGAGAGCCTGACATGCTGTGATCCATGAGTTGACAATGAATGGTCAACTCTAATTTATATGGAGATCAATAGCATGATTCCAGTATCATGTCATCTTTCAGGTTGGAATCCTAGTGGTTATCCTTCCAGTTCCTTCAGCCGGAAAGGATATTCCACAAGATTTAATTGCAGGTTTATTGCCATTGTCTCTTTTGGGTTTTGATCCTGATAAGGTGAATTCCCTCTCTGTCCCTCTCCCCCCCCCAAAAAAAAATTGGGAATATTTAAGCACTGTACGCAATAGCCTCTTCCCTCTCAAACTCCGTCTACTAAAGGAAATAATTAGAGATTAGGGATGTTGTGGGCAAGGGTCAACGTCAACCATGAAATAGTTTTTTATCCCGATGTGTTTGGTTGGCTCACAAGAGTCAACCATGATGAACCACGCAGTGTTTCTGAAGAGCTGAAGTCTTCATTATCATAGAGCGGCATGTTTCATAATTCACTGGTGCCTTTACACATCACAGGCACCAAATGAAACTAATAAAATACGGTTTTGATCTTTCAAAGGAGTAATTAAGCAGAAACGCAGAAGGGAAAAAATATTATACGATGAGGAGAGCGCACGGGCCTTTCACAAAGTCAGGCGCATTATTAGATCGCAAGGCGCCAAGAGGTTAATTTCCGTAGTCGGTGAGGAGTTTTGAGACCCCGTCTTTGTTTTTAATCAAATTTTGCTTTATTGGAGATTAGAGAGTAGATATCTTTTTTTAAATCAGATTTTCCTATCTAAAGCAATTTGCTTAATTACTAGACTGAGATTTGAATAACAGTGATTGAATTAAAATGACTTGAATAGAGTGAAGGATATTGAATCATGAAGAAGCCAGGGATGGGAGAGATTTCTCTTTGATTTTTGGTCATAAAAACTAAATAAATTGTCTACTGTTGTCATGGTTGGTGGTCGACGGGAGGAAACCTCAGCATGTAGGTCTTAGAAAGCAATGTTTCCCTCGTTTTCCTAATCTGTTAAAATGCTTGAACTTGAAGTCTTATTTGTACAGGTAGTCTTTGACTTAGGATTACAATTTCTGTTGCTAAGGAAAACAATTGTTAAATGAACTTTGATCCATTTTATGACCTTTCTTGACACAGTTGTTAGGTGAATTACTGTACTTGTGAAGTTAGTCAAACGGCTGTTAAGTGAATCTGGTTTCCCCATTGACTTTGTTTGTCAAAACAGATTAGAATAGAATGAATAGAATAACAGAGTTGGGAGGGAGCTTGGAGGTCTTCTAGTCCGACCCCCTGCTCAGGCAGGAAACCCTATTATACCATTTCGGACAAATGGCTGTCCAGTCTCTTCTTAAAAACTTCCAGGGTTGTACCACCATAGAGACGAACTTGATTTTGAACTTGATTACAGCAGCGAGACTGTTGGTGGGACAATATTGGAAGAAGGCAGAAGTACCATCTATCGAGGAATGGATTTTGAAAGTTATAAATTTGGCGGAAATGGCTAAAATATCTGCATATTTGAAAGACTATTCGAATGAAAAATATATGTTAGAATGGAAAAAGTGGATAGAGTATATTCAAGGGAAATATCAATCTAAGAAATTGTATTTAGCATATAGTTAAATTTTTATTAGGATTTATATAATAATTTTGTTTAATCTAGGGGGGGTGTTTCTTTTTCTTTTTTCTTTTTACCCTGTATTCACACTGGGAAGTGGGGGGGTGGGTAGGTGGGGGGGTTTAATAACGTACTGAACTGTAATACTTGTAATATATAAGAAAGAAATGTTTACTTATAGATGAGGGGTTGCTCGGACAGTACCTCTGTACTACATCTGGAGGGGTCGTGAGGGAGGAGTGAAAGAGGGGAGGGAAGTAGGATGGTTGGAGGAGAGGAGGGTGGAGAGAGGTAGGGAGGGAGGTGAGGAGGAGGGAAGTAGGAGAGGGAGATAGGGAGAAAGGGGATGTGGTGGGGGGATGCTGCCGAGCAACACCCATAGTTATTGTATATATGCATTTAAAAGAATGTATGTTGGTTTTTTGTTTACTGTGGGAGAAAGTTGAAAAAGAATGTATTAAGTTGAGTTGTCTTGTTTTTCTCTTTTTGTTGTTTAAAATTATAAAATCAATAAAATATTTTTTAAAAAAATTCCAGGGTTGGAGCATTCACCGCTTCTGGAGGCAGGTTGTTCCACTGGTTAATTATTCTCACTGTCAGGAAGTTTCTCCTTATTTCCAGGTTGCTTCTCTCCTTGGTTAGTTTTCATCCGTTGCTTCTTGTCCTGCCTTCAGGCGCTTTGTAGAATAGCTTGACTCCCTCTTCTTTGGGGCAGCCCCTGAGATATTGGAAGACTGCTATCATGTCCCCCCTCATCCTTCTCTTCATTAAACTAGACATACCCAATTCCAGCAACTGTTCCTTATATGTTTTTTAGCCTCCAGTCCCCTGATCATCTTTGTTGCTCTTCTCTGTACTCTTTCTAGAGTCTCAACATCTTTTTTACATCATGGTGACCAAAACTGGATGAATCCCTGCCATTATTAAGTCTAAACAGAGTGATTCAGTGAATCTGGCTTCCCCATTGACTTTGTTTGTCAGAAGGTTGCAAAGGGGCATCACGTGACCCCTGGGATGCAGCAAACTGTCATAAATATGAAGCTTCTGAATTTTGATCATGTAACCTTAGGGATTCTGCCAAAGTCGCAAGTGTGAAAATCAGTCATAAGTCACTTTTCTCAGTGAGGTTGTAACTTTGCACAGTCACTAAACAGACTGTTGTAAGTTGTAAGCTGGTACGACAGCTGTGGCAAAAGAAAGCAAAGCAGCATCCAGAGTAACAGGCATCTTGAGTGCAATCCCAAAACAACTGGAGCGCCATTTGAACAATACCAGTCAATTCATAAAAGCCCAATCCAGTCTAAACATCTGGCCGATTTTGAAATGCACTCATAATATATGAGACTGAAAATCAGGTTTGTCGGATGCTATACTTTTTCTATCCTTCTCCATGGAGTAGAGAGCTGGTCTCTGACAGAAGGCCACCTGAAGAGACTAGAAGCCTTTGAAATGTGGATTGACAGGTGGCTGTTACGTAGAAGCTGGGTTGACAAGATCAGAAATGAGGAGGGGATCAGGCACATGGGAAAGTCAAGGGAGATCATCAAAACAATTAAAAAATGAAAGTTAGAATATTTCGGACATGTGATGCGACACCCAGAAAAATAGGGCATACTCCATTTAATCCTCCAGGGAAAGATGGAAGGCCAACGAGGTCCAGGCAGAAGAAGAACATCATGGCTTCAAAATCTAAGGGATTGGTTTGGACAAAACTCAGCAGCACTTTTTCGTGCGGCTGCTGATAAAAACAGGATCGCCAACATGATCGCCAATGTCCGATAACGGATGTGGCACAAGAAGAAGAAGAATGGTAAGAGAGGGGAAGTCAGAGTGTCTAGATGAGGGGAGAAGAGAGTTTCACTAGCCTTGGGCGTCCTTCTTGTGAGGGTGAGGGTTGAGGGAATTCAGGAAAGAATAGCAAAGAGTCACAGTGAGAGCACTTAGACTTATATACCGCTTCACAGTGCTTTACAGCCCTCTCTAAGCTGTTTACAGAGTCAGCATCTTGCCCCCAACAATCTGGGTCCTCATTTTATCAACCTTGGAAGGATGGAAAGCTGGTCAGGATCAAACTGCTGAACTGTCGGTCAGGATCAAACTGCTGAACTGGTCAGGATCAAACTGCTGAACTGTTGGCGGCCGGCAGTCAGAAGTAGCCTGCAGTACTGCATTCTAACCACTGCACCAACTCAGCTCTTTGGTGGTTAAAAGTCATGGAAGTATATTTTACTGGAAATAAAATGGGCAGAGTGTCTTCTGGTTACTCTGTTTTATTCTTCATTTGGTTGAGTAAAACTGTCCTTCATGGAATCACAGAATCATAGGGCTGGAAAGATCCCTGGAGATCTTCTAGCCCACCCCCTGCCCGATGAGGCTAACGGCTGTCCAATCTTATACCACCCCAGACATATGGTTGTCCAATCTTGTCTTGAAACCCTCCAGTGATGGAGCACCCACAACTCCAGGGAGGCAAGCTATTCCATTGATTAGTTGTTCTAACGATCAGGAAATCCCTTTCTCATTTCCAGGAGTGATCTCCTTCTGACAAGGGTCCACCCATCGCTTCTTCACTGTGAACACAGGGAGCTGCTCCCCTGAATGTGGATGAAGTGGTTGTCCATATGATTAGATTCACAGCAGTATGAAAGTTAATTCCAGCATCGGTGATGGATTACATAGGAACCTGAAGTCTGGTTCTCGCATCCTCTGCGATGGAAATCAAGCGTCAACTTCAATTGATTTTTTTCTGGATTTGGGACTTATGGAAAGTAGGCTTCCTCCAGGGGTATTGAAACAGACAGGAGACATTTCATGGTTTTGAAAGCGGACTGTAGCCGGTGCCAAACAAATTCTAGCTAATCATTAACTTGTGGATCACAAAAACGGGAGTGGGTTCTACTAACTGCTCTGCCGATTTACAGGCAGGTTAACATTCTCAGGGGGAAATATAAAGGCTAATTGCTGATTATTCTCTTCTACTGGAAGATATTTGTTCTTATTAAAACTGAGGACAGATTAGTTACAAGTTGACTAATGCAAATGAATGAGGCTTTTGTCATTGGCCAAGATCATCTGGGCTGCATTTTAATTGATGATCTTAGAGCTTTCTCCAGGAAATGCAAACATTCACAATTTGATCTGAGCCTGGTTGGTTCTATATTTGATTCTATAATAACACCACAAATGGTTTCTGGAAGAACTCGGACAATGTTTCAAATGGAGGAGTTTCTGATTCAGAACATATTCTATTCTATTCTGTTCTGTTCTGTTCTGTTCTGTTCTGTTCTGTTCTGTTCTGTTCTGTTCTGTTCTGTTCTGTTCTGTTCTGTTCTGTTCTGTTCTGTTCTGTTGTTCTGTTCTGTTCTGTTCCATACTCTATTCCATACTCTGCTCTGCTCTGCTCTGCTCTGCTCTGCTCTGCTCTGCTCTGCTCTGCTCTACTCTATTCCATATTCTATTCTATTCCATGCTCTGCTCTGCTCTGCTCTGCTCTGCTCTGCTCTGCTCTGCTCTGCTCTACTCTACTCTACTCTACTCTACTCTACTCTACTCTACTCTATACTCTACTCTACTCTACTCTACTTTACTCTACTCTACTCCACTCCACTCCACTCCACTCCACTCCACTCCACTCCACTCCACTCCACTCCACTCCACTCCATTCCATTCCATTCCATTCCATTCTATTCTATTCTATTCTATTCTAGTACCACTTTATAATGGAACTTGGAATGCAATATCCAGTTTTGGTTGCCATAATATAAATAAGAGGTTGAGACTCTAGAAAGAGTGCAGAGAAGAGCAATAAAGATGATCAAGGGACTGGAGGCTAAACCATATAAAAATGGTTGCTGGACATTGTAATATCAGTTGGTGGGAAGCATGAGCATAAGACATGCAGCCTTAGTCAGGAAAGCCACCTGGATGGATGAATTCTAGTCCCGCCTTTGGCATGAAAGCCAGCTGGGTGACTTTGGGCCAATCACCAGGAGACGGTGAGTTCTAGTCCCGCCTTAGGCATGAAAGCCAGCTAGGTGACTTTGGGCCAGTCATTTTCTCAGCCCAATCCACTTTGCAGGGTTTTTGTTGTGGAGAAAAACAGCAGGATGCGAGTAGGATTGCAAATGTCCAGATCTAGCCCTCTATTCTTTCATTAGCTGCAATAAGTGTTGATCGTAAAATAAAGAACACGAATCTTTCAGAACTGAAATATAATTCCGCCTCTGCAAAACAATTTTGTTCTCCGTCCATTTCCTTTCTCCGACTGTTGATACAGCATAAGAAATTAAATTGATCTTCGCAGCAGAGACGCTTACAGAAGCCCCAAATCCCTTTTGCTCAAAGCACAAAAGAGATTTGGCCTCTATTAATACTGCAGAAACGTTTTCATGTAGGTATGTAAAGGTAACCACAAAAAGGTTCTTAAAAAGAGCTGGATTTTTCAAGTTTAGGCAATGATCATTGGTTTGTTTCCTTCCTTCCTTCCTTCCTTCCTTCCTTCCTTCCTTCCTTCCTTCCTTCTTTTCCTTCCTCTTTTTTCACAGTTAAAACAACAATGGAATAACTAGAGGACTCCATGTTTCAATATTGACTTCAATACAATGTAGGGATGCTAACTGGAAACAAGACTTGTCCTGGCAATTAGAGTGGAGAAGATTATTCTTCTTCTTCTTCTTCTTCTTCTTCTTCTTCTTCTTCTTCTTCTTCTTCTTCTTCTTCTTCTTCTTCTTCTTCTTCTTCTTCTTCTTCTTCTTCTTCTTCTTCTTCTTCTTCTTCTTCTTCTTCTTCTTCTTCTTCTTCTTCTTCTTCTTCTTCTTCTTCTTCTTCTTCTTCTTCTTCTTCTTCTTCTTCTTCTTCTTCTTCTTCTTCTTCTTCTTCTTCTTCTTCTTCTTCTTCTTCTTCTCCTTCTCCTTCTCCTTCTTCCTCCTCCTTCTCCTCCTCCTCCTCCTCTTCCTCTTCCTCCTCCTCTTCCTCCTCCTCCTCCTCCTCCTCCTCCTCTTCCTCTTCCTCTTCCTCTTCCTCTTCCTCTTCCTCTTCCTCTTCCTCTTCCTCTTCCTCTTCCTCTTCCTCTTCCTCCTCCTCTTCCTCCTCCTCCTTCCTCCTTCCTCCTTCCTCCTTCCTCCTTCCTCCTTCCTCCTTCCTCCTTCCTCCTCCTCTTCAAATTTCTTGGTGGCCTCTTCTTTTAAGCAGCCCTTACTCTCCTTATTTTTTCTAGCTTTGCCAAATCCAGTGTATAAGGTGTCATGTGTTTCAACAGCAAACATAACCTTTATCTCTATGCTAAGTAGTATTTAATCTCCTGATCTTTCCAACTCATATTAAAAGCAGAGGGGCTGGAAAACTAGTTCTGACCCCACCCACAGCCATTGAGGCCGAGATAGCAGAATGTTGTTCCCTATACAACTCTGAACATGCCCCTTTGACCTGCAGAAATAAAGTGGAAGCATTTATTTTATTCCCCGGAGGGCAATTTGCCATTATAACCATTAGGCCCCATCTGTGACTGACCAGCTTTTCAGGTGAGCAAATAACAGGAAACAACATGTGTCAAAAATATTGGATTGAGTTCATTATCTCCCGAATAATACTGTTTTGCTTGATTTAATTAGAGGGCAGTAAACCAAAATGGTTTTTGCATTGCTCAAAAGTTCCTTCCATCCTTGCTTCTCAAATCAAGGAAAATCTATTATCCTGTAGAGTGATCACCACTTCAGATGAATTAATTCCCCCGGGGCAAACTCACATTGGTAATCTGTTAGTAGACAAGATATATTTGTTTGTCTGATGACAAGTCTGATTGGCAGTAACTTGACTACACTCTTTTATCCCAAAATGGATAATAATAATAATAAAAATAAGAATTCCTAGTAAAAGAATCTCAATTTCATATATATATATATATTTTCTCAATATATAGCCCCAGAATAAATATTTGTAAAATGTTCTGACAGCTGATGTTCAAAGATTTATGTAAAGGATTGTATTTGACTGGATAGAATTGTTTGGAGAATGGGAGAGAGGGAAGATTAAGAGACAGATTCACAAGAAATGGTTTTTTTTTAAATTGCCAAATAATCAAAGTGAGGGAGGCAAGAAGGGAGGAAAGGGGAGGGGAGGACGAAAGAGAGAATGAAAGAGAAAGCAAGAAAAGAAGGAAGGGAGCAAGGAGAGAGGAAGAGGAAGAGAAGAGAAGAGAAGAGAAGAGAAGAGAAGAGAAGAGAAGAGAAGAGAAGAGAAGAGAAGAGAAGAGAAGAGAAGAGAAGAGAAGAGAAAGAAGGAAGGAAGGAAGGAAGGAAGAAAGGAAAGAAAGAAAGAAAGGAAAGAAGGAAGGAAGGAGGGAGGAGGGAAGGAAGGAAGAGGAAGGAAGGAAGGAAGGAAGGAAGGAAGGAAGGAAGGATCTCTTGCCCATTGAACAAAAAGGAAAAAAATAATTCAGTTTACATCAATACCGAAGGTCATAATGCAACGGTGATATATTTATTTAGCTCAATTGCTACAATTTTAACCAATCATTTCAATGAGAGAAGTGCCCAGAAAACTTCAGCAACATACTTATAAGTGGAAGCAACTAATAACACCCAATCTTAGTTGATTTTTGAACAGTTTGAAAGAATCAGACCTTGTTAAATACTTGGATAAGAGGTCATGAAAAATATCCTGGCTGGACTGAAACGTTGAGGCGTGGGGAGGAGAAAATCCATAGAGGGAAGCAAACAGCAAAACTATTCTAGAGAAGACGAAAATGACATAGATATGTCTGTGAAATCACCAAGACTCCTGGTCCTGATGCAAAGTTTAATCTAAGGGAGATGTTGTCATTTAAAAAAAAAGAGAGAGAGAGAGAGAAAGAAAGAGAAACAGACCAAAAAGGTTTTAGCAATTTAGCAAACATCTTTGACTGAAGGTAACATTTAAATGTCAGAGATAATGCAGAGTGCTTTGCTAATCTATTCTCTGGTTGCCAGTCACAAAAATGGACTTGGATGATGCTGGAGCAAAGTAAAATGCAAAATTTAGTCCATGTTATCTAAAAGGGAGATATTCAGATTCTGGGGCTTGCTATCAACAGGTAGCCAAATCCCATTTCCCTTATTTGCAAGAATTGTAGCCTTTGAACTATGGTGCTGGAGAAGACTCCTGCGAGCCCCCCTGGACTGCAAGGTGATCAAACCGGTCAGTCCTAGAGGAGATCAACCCTGATGGCTCTCTAGAAGGCCAGATCCTGAAGTTGAAACTCAGGTACTTTGGCCACCTAATGAGAAGGAAGGACTCACTGGAGAAGAGCCTCATGCTGGAAAGATGGAGGGCAAGAGAAGAAGAGGACGACAGAGAATGAGGTGGCTGGATGGAGTCACTGAACGAGGAGGCATGAGCTTAATGGACTCCAGAAGATGGTAGAGGACAGGAAGGCCTGGAGGAACGTGGTTCATGGGGTTCGCGATGGGTCGGACAACGACTTCACAACTAACAATAACAATACACTTAAGATGTCAAACAAGATTGATGCTCACCTAGATTAAACCCTGGGAACATGGAGTAAAGTGAGAGGCTTTTGAGGACGATACTGTCACCCGTGATTTTGGAAAGCTGGTGAACCCTGCCCTCATGTTCATTTACCATGAATGGGCTGTGCTTTTTTGGAGATCCTAAATGCATTCCCAAAAGTGCTTTTTTTTTTTTTTCAAAAGTCAACTGGGCTTTGTTTTTTCCTTGAAGATATTTCGGTTCTCATCCAAGAAGCTTCTTCAATTCTTCAGGATGAAGTGAAACGACTTCAAGGAGAAACAAAGGAAGTCCAGTTACCTTTGAAAAAGCACCGTTGGGGAAAAACATGACCTGGATGACTGAGAATCTCCATACACACTTAAAGGACAAGGACTGTGTCTTGCCAAAACACATCCCCATCAACTACACAGAGGAAGGGGCTTTGGGGAGAGGGAAAATCAGAAGCTGGATTCAGGTGGCTAGACCTGATTCAGTTCAGCATCTAATCCACAAAGCGAAGCAGGCTACAAACTAATTAAAACAATATTAACAGCCTTGAGGAAAACATAGATGGCATTTCAAACATCTAAATCCCTTAAACCGATCACAGTGATATTAATTCTCTAGGGTGTTGGAGGCATCTCTACTTAGCTTAACTTCTTCCATATGGTGAAAGTTGGTTCCCCATTTTTTTCATATTTAGTTGCTTTACAGTAGTGGCCAACATTGTGGAAACCTTTTGGGGAAAATGTATTTTTGAGGTTTGATGGCTAATAACACTTTTTTTTTAGTAGTAGTACCATAAAATTATATATCAATGGAAAGATAATTTAACCAAGAACGTAATACAACAAAGTTTGTTCAATTATCTGTACTGTATTCTATGAAAAGGCATAGCCAAATAGCCAGAAAAAGGAAGCACCCACTCGCTTAGGTTGATCTCAGATAGCTTTCCTTCATCTGATTGTAGCCAATGAGCATGAGTGTTTAGAGAGCCAATCAGGTGTCATCTTGTTTTGGCCATGAGCCAATCAGATCACAGTAGGAGTCAGTGATTGATGTCCTGTATTGAAGGACATTTGTCAGTATGTTATGTGATTGCAATCAAGTTGGTTGAGGTTTTTTTTGTGTGTGTGTGTTCTTTCCATTGAGTGAGCTTGTAAAATGTAATAAAATTAAAGTCATGGGGCAAAGAGTTGACTGGTTGCCCAGAAAGTGATGTAAAATAGTATTATTAAGTGAACAAGGCTACAGTTATAAAGAAAATGAGAAGAAAAAATGGGTGGAAACTTAAGCAAAGGGGGCATTTCTACTGCACACTTTCCCCAAAAAGGTTTCCACGATTTTGGCCCCCTACTGTAATTAATTGACTCATACATGAACTCTTATCTCATTCTTGCTGAACCCTTTTTAAAAAGCTGCATTTTTTATGAACTAATATGGCTACCATAGGTAGAAGGGAAACATGTGTAGGGTGCTGATAGGCTTGACTTCTGCATCTTTTGTCCTACTCCAAATTGCCTATTCGTTTTTTTGACTCTGGATCCCTGCAGTATCCTAAACCTAAGTGAAGGCAACAGACCACAAGAACAAGTTCATAGCAAACAAGTGTGACTAATTACAGAGGGGATTAATTACTGATTAGGCAAGCCTAGGGACTGTGCTGTAAATATCTACAATGAAGCTAATCTTTTCTAAAAAAAATAATAATAACAACCCAGGTCTAGCA
>JARGCV010000505.1:857500-902500 GCA_034064705.1 Bothrops alternatus | reverse complement strand
TTTCTGTATTCTTCAACCACTTAATATTACTGGCTGCCACATGGTGGAGGAGGGAGATAAAATATAACTAGAAGCACCAGAAATAAATGCA
The DNA here is from genome assembly GCA_034064705.1 of Bothrops alternatus. Lineage (NCBI taxonomy): Eukaryota > Metazoa > Chordata > Lepidosauria > Squamata > Viperidae > Bothrops > Bothrops alternatus. Next base: position 902,409 of record JARGCV010000505.1, on the reverse strand, counting down.
AATTGATCAGAGAGCATGAATGTGAGTCTCTAGCCTGGAACAGGGGACAGAGGATGGGAACATGATTATGGTGAGCAAAGCCAGAAGAAGCCTAAGAAAATAGAGATAGAAAAATAAGTGTCCTTCTCTCAAAGATTTATAGCCAGGAATGTTTTAATGAGGTTGAGTGAAAAGAGATACAGACCATTAAGAAGAAAGAAGAACTACGCCAAAATAAGCTCAGGAACGCATCGCTACCCTGATGATGGCCACTAACATGGATGCCATTAAAAAAAGGATTGATAGGTAGATGGTCTATCAAGGGTTATTCATCCTGAAACCAGCATTCCACATGGTTTGGGTATGGACAACAAGACCAGGAGATGAGTAAGTATTATCCTGTTAAGCAGCAGCCCAGAACTACCTGGTTCATTATTGTGAGAAACAAAAAGCTAGACTGAACTTCGACCCTAATCCATCAAGACTGTTCTCATATTCATATTTATAACTTTTGGAATTCTAACCCAAGACAAGTCTTAGGTCAAGATGCTAAGCTATTTAAAATTGTGCTCCTGCCATAGTTTTCAGTGAATCTATTGATCTTAAGAGAACATTTGGTTTGCCTATTCCCCCATATTTTCAGTGCTGTACGTCCAGTGCCAAGGTCTCTCCAATTCCAAGACATTTATCACACAAATGACGGGGCTAGTGACTTAATCTCTATTTTCCATCACCTGAAGCTTGAAAAAATTCACCATCCCAAGCAAAACAGGAAAATAGGAGAGAAAGCAATTTGTAACTTGAGAACAACCTAGACTTAAGTGGCGGGCTCTATTTTTGTATCTCATTGGGTGAAAGTTAATGATCTCAGCCAATCATCTCAGCCCAACCTGCCTCACATGACTGCTTTCAGTAGGAGGCAACAGAGTTCCTAGTAGGATATCAATCTAATGAATAAACAAATGAATAAAAAGGACACAAGGACAGTTTTTTCCCCCCATTGCCATCATTCGTCTCAGAGCCCCATAAAGGTCCACCCACTCCCAATTCCATTGGTCAGCTGTCCCAGAACTGCATGCTGTTGTTGGTTCTGGTCAACATTAAACCACCAGTCCAAACAGCTAGCCCTCCATTTTATTTCCAGCATCTTAGTCTCCATTTTATTTGCTCCCAGCTTGGAACTGGACCTGATGATTTTTTTCTTCCAACACCCTTTTCTTTCTAACACTGATGATGTTGTTATCTAGTTGGGTCGTGAACTATCTGTGAGAAAACAACTAAGGTCAGAAAACACACAAAAAATAGGGCAGAGCTTTGATCACAAGTTTCTTCTTGCCTTTCTTGACTCCCTCACAGATGCTCCTGATGGTAGGTAGAGAAATAGCCTGGGGTGGGGTTAGGGTGGGGTGGGGGGAAATAAAGCAACGAGAAATAACTTCCGTACCTGCTGCTAAGAAAACAACATGGGTTCTAGCTATAACATCAGCGAGATCTATTTGAAGGAAACATTATTTATGCTAGTTGCACAATAATACGATGGAAAGATGAAAGCCAGCTTTAACATAAAACTGATTGCTGAAGTTTTAACTTCCTGGAACTGTGGGAGTGCTACGAATATCTCCAACTCCTTGACGGTTGCTGTATTAAGATGGCCCACATGGGAAAACTGATTTTAGCTTTCAAATGCCAACAAATTACACCTTCCTCTTGAGGAGCTTAACGCCTGGGCACTTAAAAACAGAGGGGACGTGGGCAGGAGGCCTAATAAAAAAAAACATTTGGAGTTTATTACTTTTTATCGTGTGCAGGTAACTAGGAAGTGGCGTTTCAGTGGCAAAGACAGAAGCCTGAATCGGAAGCAACCATGTTCGTGGATGAAAAAGAAAGAAAGAAAGAAAGAAGAAGAAGAAAGAAAGAAAAGAAAGAAAGAAAAGAAAGAAAGAGAAAGAAGAAAGAAGGAAGGAAGGAAGGAAGGAAGGAAGGAAGGAAGGAAGGATGGAAGGATGGAAGGAAGGAAGGAAGATGGGAAGGAGGAAGGAAGGAAGGAAGGTTGGAAGGAAGGAAGGAAGGAAGAAAGGAAGAAAGGAAGAAAAGGAAGAAAGGAAGAAAGGAAGAAAGGAAGAAAGGAAGAAAGGAAGAAAGGAAGAAAGGAAGAAAGGAAGAAAGGAAGGAAGGAAGGAAGAAGAGAAGAAAGAAAGGAAGAAAGGAAGGAAGAGTTAGGAGAAGGAAGGAGAGAAGAAAGGAAGGAAGGAAGAAAGGAAGAAAGGAAGGAAGGAAGGAAGGAAGGAAGAAGAAAGAAAGGAAGGAAGGAAGAAAGGAAGGAAGGAAAGGAAGGAAGAAAGGAAGGAAAGAAAGGAAGGAAGGAAGGAAGGAAGGAAGGAAGGAAGGAGAGAAAGGGAAGAAAGGATGGACAGAAGAAGGAAGGAAGAAAGAAAGAAAGGAAGCGAAGGAAGAAAGGAAGGAAGGAAGGAAGGAAGAAGATGGAAGGAAGGAAGGAAGGTAGGAAGGAAGGAAGGAAGGAAGAAAGGAAGGAAGGAAGGAAGGAAGAAAGGAAGGAAGGAAGGAAGAAAGGAAGGAAGGAAGGAAGGAAGAAAGGAAGAAAGGAAGGAAGGAAGGAAGAAAGGAAGAAAGGAAGAAAGGAAGAAAGGAAGGAAGAAAGGAAGGAAGGAAGGAAGGAAGGAAGATTCTATGTCTCTCTTTATACAACCCATAGATTAACTCTAAGGTCAACTTCAGACCAACAATCAAGTAACGAGTACTCAATCAAGAAAGAGCCGTTGGTAAACAGCCGAACTGTACAATCCCTAAGACCACCTCCACTCACCCAGACAGGGAAGACACCAAAATATAAACCGACAGCAAATAACACTCTTTACTAACACTGATGGTGTTATCTAGTTGGGTAATGAAACATCTGCAAGAAAACCAGCAAGATCAGAGTACAAACGACCCTCAAAAGGTTAAGCCATAGTCTACCCACCACCTTCTTTTTTCCCTGGCATTATTTTTCTTCTCAATCAATTTGGTGACCGTATCTCATCAACTATCAACCCACCTCCAGTGGTTCCTCTAAAACAAATGAGGAAAAAAAATCACCTTCTGTTTATCCAGCCTATGTTATCTAGGCTCTTAGATTTTTGTCTTTGCTCTGGTTAATGAAACAGCTGGATTTGAGTGACTGGCTCCACTTCCTCTGTTTCCATACCTTTCCAAGGAACCTGACACAAACAGTAGTTGAAAATGGAAAGCTCTGTTACTGCTTGATTAGTTTGGAAGAAAGGGGATTGCCCATCACTATAATTATCCTTGTAAATGGCTCCATTTACTTACAGGCTCTAACTGGGAACAAGGAAGTGTTTCTAAATTATAGATCAAAAGTACCGAATATTGAATATTCACTCAATGCTTAAAGTAAGCCCCAGTCTGGCAGGTATTGGATGCTCGCAAGGAAAGTAAGCCGGGTCTACTATACAGTAGTGGCCAAAATTGTGTAAACCTTTTGGGGAAAAATGTATTTTTGAGGTCTGATGGCTAATAAGACCACTTTTGTTTTGGGAGTAGTACCATAAAATTATATACCAATGGAAGGATAATTTAATCAAGAACGTAATGCAACAAAGTTTGTTCAATTATTTGTCCTGTATTCTATGAAACATTACAGCCAAATAACCAGAAAAAGGAAGCACAACTTGCTTAGGTTGATCTCAGGGAGCTTTCCTTCATCTGATTGTAGCCAATGAGCAGGAGTGTTTAGAGAGGCAATCGGGTGTCATCTTGTTTTGGCCATGAGCCAATCAGATCACAGTAGGAGTCAGTTATTGTTGTCAGGTATTGAAACTGAGAGGAGGACATTTGTCAGTGTGTTATGTGATCGCTATCCAGTTGGTTGGGGTTTTTTTTGTGTTTTTTTTTTCATTTAGTGAGCTTGTAAAATGTAATAAAATTAAAGTCATGGTGCAAAGAGTTGACCGGTTGCCCAGAAAACGATGTAAAATAGTATTATTAAGTGAACAAGGCTACAGTTGTAAAGAAATTAGAAGAAAAAAATGGTGGAAACTTAACCAAAGGTGGCATTTCTACTGTACACTTTTCCCAAAAGGATTCCACAATTTGGGCCAGTACTGTAGTTAGTAGCTGAATAGAAGGATGCTGCGAAATCAGCTGCCAGGACTAGGAAGATCAAAGATCATCTCGAACAGAACAGTGGCAAACCGTTAGCCTACTGCGGTTTTATTTTTATTGATGTAGCATTTGCTATGCAGGTAGTCCTCAGTAACCTGTGATCCTGACTTCCCCCTTTGGCTTTGCTTGTCAAAAAGTCACAAAATGGGATCACATGACCCCAGGACATGGTCACCCTCATAAATCTGAGTCAGTTGCAAAGTGTCTGAAATTTGATCATGGAGGATGCTACAATGGTCGTAAGTGTGAAAAAAAAACCGGTCATTTTTTCCCCAATGCTGTTGTGACTTTGCACAGTCACTAAACGAACTGGTGTACGTTGAGGACCACCTGTAGTAACTTTATGCCCTTTAATCCAATGATTCTGAATGCTTTACTCCCAATAGAACTTCATGGATGTGTTCAAATTCAACGGAAGGGAGGCTCTACTCTACCTTTTTGTTCCAGCTAAACACGTGAAGTAATTACAGTCTGTCAAGCAGAACAGTAATAAATAGGTAACTCTCATGCGTTACTAGAATTGCTGCAATTAAAGCAATTATTCTTTTTTAAAAAAAATGTTCCGCTTTTCTTCCACACACTTATTTCCTGTTGTGCAATTTGAGATTGAGTTTCATTTGTGGATGACTATAACAAATCTAACTAGACAAAGATTAGATGAGGCCAACAGAAGAATAGCAGATTTAAATATTGTTTGAATGCATTTCACTGAAATTATTAATTCATTTTATTGGGAATTCAAATAGCTTTCTGAATAACTGAACATACGGTAACATTAATATAATTACAGTTATATTCTTTATCTGTCTCAATAATGTTTTTCCCTATCGCTAGGAAATGGATATATTCCGTCACAACTTCATATTTAAAATTAATTTTAGAAATGTAAAAAATAATTACCAGTTCCTGATTCTTTGTCTCTCTCTAACTATTCCTTCAATAGACTTTTTTTTAAAGCAGAAGAATATTTTTTTCCAATCAAAGAAGCATGGAATTGGAGGATTTAATAGGATTATTAAGAGAAATACTATTATTGCCAAAATATTTTACAAAAGGTCACAAGTTATTATTTAGTTTAAGATTAGATGAATTCTATCATTTTTAATGGCTTAAGAGATCAGTTGCTATCAGCTGTGACCGTTGCTAACCTTTGAAGGACAGTATGTATCTACTTTAATTAAAATTAAGGAAATCTCATCAATGTTGTATAAAAATGTATTATATACAGAATAAAGGTGAATAATGTTGCAGGATTCAAGCATGATTGAACAGGAGTTTTCAAACTCAGACTGGATCCTGCTATATACAGAATCTCTTAAAAGTTACAGAAAGCGCTATGTGGAACTCTCCATGGTACTGAATGTTATTTCAATATTTTGGTGGGGGCACAACGGCACATATCAAAAAATGAAATTTAGTTGCCCGCTCTCAAAGTGAAACACATACATGACACACACCTAAACATCTATCAAGATAATGACTTGAGATGGCAGTGTGTGTCATGGAATCAGGGTCTAGAGTAGAGGGAGGTGTAAAGATCAAGTCTAGCTTGGAGTTACTCCATGGAGGAAGCAACAGAGATCAACCCAGGAAACTCATGAGAGAGCTGTTTGTGTTGTCTGAACAAAATGAAGGACGTTCTTAGCAAATCATATAAGCTCCCTTGAGATCCCCCCCAAAAAAAATCTATAATATAAATAACATGAATAACAAATCAAGGAGCAGTGGTGGAATGCCAATTAACAATCTATTATCTATATCTTGATAATGACTATGGGGAATGATTGCCAGGCATTTGATATGGACTGTCACTGAAGATGGTTCTGAAATGTCATCTGATGTTTATGTTTATGTTTATTCGCACTTATATGCCGCTCCTCTCCGAAGACCCGGGGCGGCTCACAACAAAAACACAACAACAATTTAAAATCAACCACATTCATACCCCACACAAACACAATCAATTCACAAGCACTGATGGCGGGACACTCTTAGGGCCGAGGGGCAGAGTGCAGCTCACACGCCCCAAGCCTGTCGGCATAGATGTGTCTTCAATCCTTTCTGGAAAGCTAGGAGGGAGGAAGTAGTACAAACCTCTGAGGGAAGCTGGTTCCAGAGGGCAGGGGCAGCAACGGAGAAGGCCCTTGCCCTAGGCCCCGCCAGATGACATTGTTTAGCAGATGGGACGCAACCCTGTGCGCCCTGACCGGTCGCTGGGATTCATGGGGCAGAAGACGGTCCCGCAAGTATCCTGGTCCATTGCCATAAAGGGCTTTATAGGTCATAACCAACACTTTGAATTGTGTTCGGAGACCAATTGGTAGCCAGTGCAGCTCACGGAGGGCTGGAGTGATATGAGCATGTCTTGGGAGACCCAAGACAGCTCGCGCGGCCGCATTCTGGACTACTTGCAGTCTCCGGACATTCTTCAAAGGTTGCCCCATGTAGAGAGCATTACAGTAGTCGAATCTTGAGGTGACAAGGGCATGGGTGACTGTGAGGAGTGACTCCCGGTCCAAATAGGGCCGCAACTGGCGCACCAGTAGGATGTGGTCTGAATGTTGGACGAATTAGGAAGGTAAATGATATCTGTCCTGAGTACAAGACCAATCTGAAACATTTGCTTAGGAATTTGGACCAACTAACTTGAAGAACTACCTTGAAGAGTATCAACGGGGGAATGTTCTTATGGATTAAACAATTTGGCGTAGCTGGGACAAAGGAGAAGGCTTCTTCTGAACTGGCCGCTCGTGTGGAATCAGATTCCTCAGAATCTTCTTAGCAAGCTCTGAAAATGTTGCTATTTTCTGTAGCTTCCCCGGGAATGGATCTGACAGCCATTGGGGGGGGGAGTCTCTGATTTTATTGCTCTGATTTTATTGTCTCTGATTTTATTGCTCTTTATTTGTCTGGCAAATGAGAAAATGTCTGAATATCTTCAAGGCTGGTGTTTGTTAGTGCTGTTGCAATTATTCACATGGCTTTCTTTGCTGACCCATGGGGATGGCGAGAGTAGATGAGGCTTAAATGTAGTCTAGTAAGATTTCATATAAATGTGCACATGCGGTGGGGAATAAAAAGAACGATGTGAATTTAAGCCATAGGTGGTAGAAGTGCATTTCTTGGTAAATCGTTTCATGCAAGCCTTTTTTTTTTATTAGCGGTTCTTTTGTTGGAGAAGGACTGCAATGTTTATTTTTGTTTTTCCCCATTTTGACCATCTGAAGGCTGATTTGCCCTACTAATCCCACTTAGGTAAAATTGGTTCTGTTTGATCCATTTGCAGGGACACTGTTGCCAGAGAACTATAAAGCCCTATATGGCAATGGGCCAGGATACTTGTGGGACCGTCTTCTGCCCCATGAATCCCAGCGACCGGTTAGGGCACACAGGGTTGGCCTCCTACGGGTCCCACCTGTTAGACAATGCCGTTTGGCGGGACCTAGGGTTAGGGCCTTCTCTGTTGCTGCCCCAGCCCTCTGGAATCAACTTCCCTCAGAGGTCCATACTGTTCCCTCCCTCCTAGCTTTCCGAAAACTCTTAAAAACACATCTATGCAGACAGGCTTGGGGCGTGTGAGCTGCGCTCTGCCCCTGGGCCTTTGATTAGGGACTGTATGTTGTATGAGTGGGTATAGTTTTATAGTTTTTTATATTGTATACTATTATTTTAACTGCTTTATATTTTGTACTTGTATTATTTGCTGTGAGCCGCCCTGAGTCTGAGGAGAAGGGCGGCATATAAGTCAAAATAATAATAAATAAATAATAAATATTATCTGGATATTTGTATTCCCACCCCACTATTAATTAAGTCCTTGATTTATCCATAATTTATGTTCAGAGAGAATTCAGTTCAGAAGATGGGCCAAATAGGTTGATGCTGATATTTTCTCTCATTAGCATTTTTTTTTCTTTGGGATTATGTATGCCTGATCATCTCTGCAGTAAAAGTCGGTCCATAAAAGTAGATAAAACTGTCTGTTATAGAAACATAGAAAAACTGACAGGCAGAAAAAGACCTAGAAGTCCATCAAGTCTGCCCTTTGAGTTTCTTTTTTCTTTTTAATTATTTTTTTCTCAGATAATGGACATGTAAATCGTATGTTTCACATGTCTTCATCTCCAGGGGCTAAAACATATAAAGAATGGTTGCTGGAATGGGGTATGTCTAGTTTAATGAAAAGAAGGACTAGGGGTGACATGATAGCAGTCTTCCAATATCTCAGGGGTTGCTACAATGAAGAGGGGGTCAAGTTATTCTCCAACGCACCTGAAGGCAGGACAAGAAGCAATGGAGGAAAACTAACCAAAGAAAAAACCGATCTACAAATAAGGAGAATTTTCTTAATGATGAGAGTAATCAACTAATGGAACAACCTGCCTTTAGAAGTTGTGGGTGCTCCATTACTGGAGGCTTTCAAAAAGAGACAAGACAATCATTTGTCTGAAATGGTCTAGGGCAGGAGAAGGCAACCTTGACTCTTTTATGACTCGTGGACTTCAGCTCCCAGAATTCCTGAGCCAGCCATGCTGAGGGGAAAGGGAGAGGTTTCCAAGCTGAGCCATGCTGGCTCAGGAATTCTGGGAGTTTAAGTCCATGCGTCATTAAAGAGCCAAAGTTGCCTACCCCTGGTAAAGGGTCTCCTGCTTGAGGAGGGGGTTGGACTACAAGACCGTCCAGCTCTATTATTCTGTGTTCGATGTGTTGATCCAAAGCATGTGGTGATGATCGTCAGATGATTAACCCACTACCTCCACTGGAATTTGGGTTCCAAGCTTCCACTACTATTTCTGTGAAGTCATACTTTCTAACTTTCTTACTTGTGAACTTTTCTTCTGTCAGTTTGAGGTTATGCCCTTGTGTCCTTGATTCTTTTTTTTTTTTTTGCTTAATATTGAAAATACTGCCTTCTAGGACCTTATTCACACCCTTAGAATATGTAAAGATTTCAATCATGTCCTCCTTTTTCCTTCTGACCTCTGGGCTGTACACATCAATTCCCTCCAATCTCTTATGATACGTTTTGTCCCACAGAACTTGCACCATTGTACCACTGGTTGCCCACGTCTGGACTCACTCAATCTTATCAATATCTTTTCTTTCTTTTTCTTTTTCTTTTAACCAATTTTATTTATAATACCATTAAAAGAAACATTGAACATAACGTGACATTTGAGTATATACATTCTTATCAAATTATTTCACATCGGACAATCGGTTCTTCGTCTCTGAATATACATCTAAATTTTATATACAATACTTAATCTATTTCTCTATTTGCTAACCTAAAATTACATATATTAACGCTAGCCTATAATCCCAACAGTCCTCCTTGAATCCCTCCAGCAGTAAAAAGTATCCCAGTTGTTGAAATAAAGTGATCTACATTTGTCTTTCAATACCAATATCTTTTCTTAAAGTGAGGTCTCCAGAACTGGACACCATATTCCAAATGGGGTTTGACTACAGAACTATATAGCGGGATTAGGACTTCTTTTGGTCCTTTAGAATACAGTAGAGCTGCAAGGGACCTTGAAGGTCTTCCAGTCCAGCCCCCTACTCAAGCAGGAGAACCTATACCATTTCAGATAAGTGACTATCTAGTCTATTCTTAAAAACCTCCAGTGATGGAGCGCCCATGATTTCTGGTGACAAGCTGTTCCACCGGTTAATTGTCCTCACGGTCAGGAAGTTTCTCCTTAATTCCAGATTGCTTCTCGCCTTGATTAGTTTCCATCTGTTGTTTCTTGTCCTTCCTTCTGGTGCTTTGGAGAATAATTTGATCCCCTCCTCTTTGTGGCAGCCCCTCAGATACTGGAAGACTGCTATCATGTCTCCCCTATTTCTTCTTTTTTTAGACTAGCCAAACTCAAGTCCTGCAGCCGTTCTTCATATGTTTTAGTCTCCAGGCCTTGGATCATCTTAGTTGCTCTTCTTTGAACTTTTTCCAAAGTCTAAACATCTTTTCTGTAGTATGATGACCAAAATTGGTTGCAGTATTCCAGGTCTGGTCTTATTAGAGTTTTATAAAGCGGTACTAATATTTCACATGCCCTTGATTCTATGCCTCTGTTTATACAAACCCGGATTGTATTAGCTATTTTTGGCTGCTGCTGCTGCACACTGCTGGCTCATATCCTTCTGGTGATCTCTCTTGTAATGCATCCCAGAATTGGATGTTTCTAACAAAATCACATGCTTGAAACTCAATGCTCCGAAACCTAAAATGACAGGCTTCATAACATATTTACAGGCCTGTGTGCAAGTGTAGCCAGGAAATCGCCTCTGTTATTTTTGGATTCAACTGCACAGAGTTCCAACAGAAATTAGAGCACCCCTTAAAAGCAAAATATCTCCATAATATTATAGATGGAGATAGAGCCTAACCATGTTGACTAGCAGATTTTGCTAATGGGCTATGACAATGTTCATATGCTTGGGGTTTTTTTTGGGGGGGGGTGTTTGTTTTATGCTTATGGTGAAAGGAGGAAAATAATGCATTAAGGATACATGGGGAAAAAAACAACCCTGTTGTGATTTTTTCTATTTATGCACCCGCTCTATTTGAAATATTTAGGTTTCAGAATTAGCAGCCTATTTATTTCCTTTCAAGAGCCACATTCTGAATGCCGTGCTCATTATTTCTGGCAGGTTTACCCTGGTTTGCCTGGCTAAATACGGACTTTTCGTTCTTTTCTTTGGAGAGCAGGCAAAAAATCTTTCGCTGCTCAAGAAGCTTTGCTCAAAGTTAATGAAATGTTGCGGTGACCTTTCCCCCAACACACATTGAGATATTTTCAGTTGTTTAGAATTTTTTTTTGCTCCAAATTTACTGCCGCGCCATAAATCTAGACGAGTGTCCTTTCTTTCATTCTGTTCATGCCTGGCTGCAGTTCCATTTAGAAGAACACCATTATATCCACAAATTTATTATGCACATATTTATGCACACATTTAAGAGTACCATATCCATGATATATTGGGGTTATGCATGAAATCCGGAATGGCAATGCTAAAAAAAAAAAGAAAAAAAAAACCCTCATCAGCCAGGGTGAAAGGAAAGCCACCGAGGGAAGTGGATGTGACTGAATTTCAGTCTTTGCAGAAATATACAGCAAAGGGGAGTCAGAAGCATGGATGTGTAGAAAAATATCTGCATATGGAGGGCAGGGGGATAAAATAATATCCAACTGGCTCTTTGCCAATTAGACTTGGAATAATGCATTTATTTATTTATTTATTTATTAGAAAAGAATTGGAAGGAGCAACAATTAAAAGGGCAAGTTGGGTTTAAAAATAACATGTCAGCTTTATTCTACTTTCCAAAAGACAATTGGACTTTCTTGGGTTGTTTTTTTTTTTTCCCTTGAAGAAACATTTTGGAACATTGCCCTGATACTTCTAGGAAGCGTCTTCAATTCTTCAGAGAACTGAAAAAGCTTCTTGGATGAGTGGTGAAATGTTTTCAAGGAAAAAAAAAAAACAAACCAACCAGAAAGTTCAGTTCCCATTTGGAAAAGCACTTTTGGGACAATCATGACTTGGAAGGATTGAGAATCTCCATGGGCTTTTAAAAAATATAGTTGTAGGAGACGATTAGGCTAAGCCTGAAGGCGGGGTCAAATGAATCATTAGTCTGGAATCTCTACACCCTGTAAGAGATCTAATTCCAGCCCCCGTTAAAGTCCATTGATTCTTACCTGGAGCCAATTCGCCTGGACTGTTAGTAGATCAGATTCGGGTGTATGGGTATTTATTTATTATTTATTTATTTATTTTATCACATTTATATGCCGCCCTTCTCCGAAGACCCAGGGCGGCTCACAACAGGATACAACAACAATTTTAAAATTTACTACACTCATACCACATACAAACACAATCAGTTCGCAGGCGCTGATGGCGGGACACTGGAATCAACTCATAGTACTTTTGAACTCTATCCTGTTTCCTGACTTCTTGCACCTGACATTAATGGGTCCATGTGTGGGTCCAGGGATGTGCTGAAGGAGACTTATAGGAGACTTTTGTTAACTTTGGGTGGATTATTAGAACCTCTTTTTGATGTATTGTTATCACAGTATGTGGTGAAAGTGAGGCTTGATATACTTGAGTGTTGAGATGCTTGTGAAGAGATAGGGAACCCTGGTGGCACAGTGGTTAGAATGCAGTATTGCAGGCTAATTCTGCCCACAACAAGGAGTTCAATCTTGATCAGCTCAAGGTGTAATTCGGCCTTCCATCCTTCTGAGGTCAGTAAAATGATGATCCAGATTGTTGGCGGCAATGTGCTTACATTTGTAAAGTGTTCAAAGAGTGCTATAAAGAACCATGGACTGGTATATAAGTCTAAGTCCAGGGTCTTCAAACTTGGCCCTTTTATGACTTGTGGACTTCAACTCCCAGAATTCCTCAGCCAGGCACGCTGGCTGAAGAATTCTGGGAGTTGAAGTCCACAAGTCATAAAAGGGCCACGTTTGAAGACCCCAGGTCCAACTGCTATTGCTATTGTGGGAGGATCTATTCACATCCAAAGGAACAAAGAGACTAAGATACAGGCTAAATCTCAAGGCTCCAAGGGATGTTAAGAAGATGAGGTTTTCAGGAAGATCTGAGAAGAGCTGAGCACATACACTGTTATCTGATATGTTCATTACTCATGTGTATCTCAACAAACTGTGATCATTCACTAGGACCCTCTCACAGTTACTGTTTTTGAGCCAGGTCTCACCCAATCTGTACTTGTACCTTTGATTTTTCCCGTCTAAGTGTAAAACCTTGCTTTTCTCCATGTTAACTTTCATGTTGTGGTATCCCATTGTTCAAGTTTGTCAAGATCTTTTAGGATCCTGATTTCTTGCTATTCCTTTAATATCTCTGGGAAATCATGCAAAAAAAAAGGGGGGGATTTTGCTGCTCAAAGTTTGGATTAGACTTGGAGAACAGTAGAAGCGCACAACCAAATGTTACAGGATGAGTTCCAGAAAACTCCAGAGATATTCATTCCTCTTCTGGACCATGTGTATCTAAACCGTAAAAAGAAGAAAGAAACAAATAACTATATCACAAGTCAGAAATATTTATGGCATATTTCATTACAATCATCCATATCCAATAAATGTCAGATTGTGATTCATTAATACATTGTCAATAACATTGACTCTATAGACCTTTGACTTGTCGCTGACTTTTGCTTGTAGTTGAGGTCATGTATTTATCTCTCCCATGCTGAAGAATTAATCTGTTAGCTATAAATAGGGCATGGAGAATCCACTTTCTGTGCCCGAACATAGTTCCAAGGAATAGGAACAACTGAGAATATTAAATCTTGTCTCAATGTTGAATTAATACCTGTAATAACATTCTCCTAAATGGAACAAATGGACGCTGTACAAACATAAGTTTGAATGAAATGTTATTCTCATTGCATTTCCCACAAGATTTACTCAAGCTCATTTTCTATAAATGCAATGGTGTCCGGTAAGTGTGAATTATTATTTTTGTTGAATAAGATGTAATTTAAGCTCTGCTGACATTTTGGTTATTGATGTTAATGCCTCTTCCCATTGTCTAGGAAAAATAAGGTCTCTAATTCTTTATTTCATCCAGCCACTAAAGTTTGCATGTCAAATTGATTTTCGACCAACCAACATTTATAATTTTATAAAGAAGAATTGTAAAGGGATGGATTTAATAATTGCTTACATTATTATAACAATCTGCAAACTATTATACAGGATGAGAACCTGGAGATAATTGGTGTACTCAATAAAAACAGGAAACTGAGAGTGAATATATGAAGGGATGTTACCTATTGACCTTAGTTTAACTTTCATCCTAGTTACCTTGCAATTTATTCCAAACATTTACGAAGTGCAGACCTAGATAATAACATGTAACTGGCACATAGTACTAATTATTATTCTAAAAATTAAGATATGGCCCACAGGTATTGTAATCTGACAGCACAAGCTATGACTTTCAAACTTTACTTTATAATATGGAAGAGTGAAAAAAAAATTACCACCAACTTTACTTTAGGTGTGAGGGGGACATATAGAATCTGGGCCCAATCTGTAAATTCTTCAGAAAATCCAAATTTATTTACTATGCTAATCCTATACCTTTATTTATCTATGTCCTCAAGATCAAGATTGCACTACTAAGGTGACCCCCCCCAAGGACACAGATAAAATTCCAGGTGGCCTCAACGACTCTTTAAAAGGGTGCAAATGGCCAGCTGTCTGCAAGGAGTATAAATCTTCCATTCCCCTCCCATCCAGTCAGAGCTGAAGAAGCTTCTTAGATCAGAAGTGAAACGTCTTCAAAGAAAAACAAAGAAGTCCAGTTGCCTCTTGAAAAAGCACCTTTAGGAGAATGTAGTGTTTATTCCCTGTTTATATGAAGTAGTTTGCCCTGCCAATGTTCTGGGGGTGTAATTTTATCCTCGATTGTATTTTGATACAAGGTTCCTTGAATTCAGAGTTTCCAAGGTTGGGATCAACACTGAGGTTAATATTAGAGACACGCCTACAATAAGACTTTAGAAACATTTGGAGAAGCCCTTGAAGAATTTATGAGAAGGTTGACAACCTATCTATCCTTGGACTGTGGGCCATTAAGTAGAGATTCCATTTATCTCTAATTGATTGTGATTTTCCCCAGAGCGAAATGCAAAGAAAGGGTAGACTTCACCATTCCACTGCAGTTTTCCACACACCTGTAATTGGTGAGCCACTCCCAAAGCTAGCGAAAACTTCATTTTCTTTCTCCTTTCTCAGGCTACCAGCCCATGAAAGGCATCGCCAAAATATGCACTCAGATGACACAAGGTTACAATCAAAACCAAACAGCTCATTGTGTAATAAAAAGCAGCATTTAAATAATAATCAGGATAAAATAGCTGAAGTGCAGATGGCTGATTGACATTCATAGTCTGCCTAGTGATTTCATTGAAACAGCTACCTATAATTGTAAGATTTCAGAGATCGTCAATTGCCAAGCTGTGTAACATTTCACACCGTCAGATTTATTATTAGTCAGACTTACAAGACTTCACAAATTATCTCAATGGCTGGAGGGTGTGTGTGGAAGAACCCAGGTGATATTTTATCTTGTTTGAAGATTAAAAAAAAATATTACCTGCAAACAGATCTAATAAAATCATTTCAATGGTACCCAATTCATTGAAATGGGTATTTAGCGGACAGATTAAGCTGGGAAAAGTGGCACAGAAGCTGAAAGAAGAGCCAGTTTGTTAAGGAAGATCCAGATTTTCTTATTTTATTTTATTTTATAAATGACCTTCACTTGAGATAAGAGGGAGATAGGGTGGAACTTTTTGACCTTACGAACAAGACGGTATCTTCCTAAAAACATGCCTACAGGCCAAAGAGAATTCAAGAGCCTTAGAGGGTTTTAAATAGCTAGTTTCAGTACTTTAGTATTCACAGAGAATCTAAATGCCACAGTATAAAATTAAGATTAAACTGCTCAGAAACAATAAATTCTTCTTGACCAATGAATGAACCACACAGAGACAAGTTGGCTTAATAAAACCACAAGAGATGTTAGGAATACAGACAGAAAAATAATATATGTATCATGAATGTCTCATCTCTAAGAGTCCTTAGAAAGGAACTGTCAAGTCCCACCATCCGAATAAGGACCTTTAAAGTATGGGCGATTCAGAAAGTTGGGTTTGTAAGGATGGCTAAGATTCACCTTCAACTCTGCCTCATCTCAACTGCATGCGTGGAAATGTTAATTCCTGCTCTGTGTGCTTAGACATTTCTGCTTTTTACATTATGTCAGCTACACTATAGTAGTGACCAAAATTGTGGAAAACTTTTGGAAAAAGTGTACAGTAGAAATGCCACCTTTGGTTAAGTTTCCACCATTTTTTTTCCTAATTTCTTTATAACTGTAGCCTTGTTCACTTAATAATACTATTTTACATCTCTTTCTGGGCAACCGGTCAACTCTTTGCCCCATGACTTTAATTTTATTACATTTTACAAGCTCACTCAATGAAAGAACACACACAAAAAAACCAAACAACTTGATAGCGATCCCATAACACACTGACAAACGTCCTCCTCTCAGCTTCAATACATGACATCAATCACTGGATCCTCCTGTGATCTGATTGGCTCATTGCCAAAACAAGATGACACCCAATTGGCTCTCTAAACACTCACGCTCATTGGCTACCATCAGATGAAAGAAAGCTTCCTGATATCAACCTAAGCAAGTTGTGCTTCCTTTTTCTGGCAATTTGGCTATAACGTTTCATGTTAACCTCCTGTTTCTGTCCCATAATCATTGCCAATTATCTAGGTCAATACTAGAACCAAAATTTCTACTCCAGGCTAACATTGTTTCTTTTACCTGTTCGTCTAACAAATCTTGTTCTAATAGATGATGATATATCCTTTTTATCATTTGATCTTCTACCAGTATTTGTTGTTGATGTAAATATATTTCAACCCTTACAATTCTTCCTTCTTCATCTGAGTATATTAATTTAGAATCTATTGTCATTTACATCCATTTCTGCTTTTTTATTTCTGCAGATAAACTGGCATGCTCAGCATTTTTTTTTTTTAAATGGTGGAGCAGTAAGAGAAAGGCAACAAAGATGTTCAAACTAAGATCTACTGAAATTGCTTAGCATCTTAACCTTTAGTAAAGATGGTCAGTGTGGGAGGAGACACAGTAGCCCTTTTAAGTACCGGAAAGCAGTACCTACAATGAGATCAAGACCTATTCTCTCACATTTCAGAGTTCAGGACACAAAACTTTCAGTAAACTGATTCTAACCAAAATTTAGAGAAACTTCCTAACAAACGGAAACAGTTTGGCCTTGTCACCAATGACCCAAATGAGTAGTGGACTTTCTTTTCCTTATCCTGCTCAAGCAGAAACTAGCCAAGGATGCTTTAAGTTGAACCTCTTAGCAGTTCTTACTACGTCTTTACTGTCGGAACCTGGATGCATTTAAGAGCCCGGGTGGCGCAGTGGTTAGAATGCAGTACTACAGCCTAATTCTGTTGACTGCCGGCTGCCAGCAGTTCGACAGTCCAAGTCTCACTGTCTCAAGGTGGACTCAGCCTGCCATCCTTTCGAGGTTGGTAAAATGAGGACCCAGATTGTTAGGGGCAAGATGACAGCTCTGTAAACTGCTTCGAGAGCGCTGTAAAAGCACTGTGAAGCAGTATAGAAGTCTAAGTGCTATTGCTATCTTCCATGTTCCCTGAATGCCTCTGGACAGAATGAGGAATGCTTAGGATTCATCCATAATTCTCAACCATTTTTTTTCTCCTATGAAGTGGAAGTGCTTCAGCAGGGAAAGGATTTGTGAGTTATATCACGTGAAGTATTACCACTTTACAATGGCTTGGTAATACTGCATCCAATTTTGGTCACCACGATGTAAAAAAGATGTTGAGACTCTAGAAAGAGTACAGAGAAGAGCAACAAAGATGATCAGGGGACTGGAGGCTAAAACATATAAGGAACAGTTGCTGGAATTGGGTATGTCTAATTTAATGAGGAGAAGAACAAGGGGGCACATGATAGCAGTGTTCCAATATCTCAGGGGCTGCCCCCAAGAAGAGGGAGTCAAGCTATTCTCCAAAGCACCTGAAGGCAGGACAAGAAGCAACGGATGGAAACTAACCAAGGAGAGAAGCAACCTGGAACTAAGGAGAAACTTCCTGGCATTTAGAACAATTAACCAGTGGAACAACCTGCCTCCAGAAGTGGTGAATGCTCCAACCCTAGAAGTTTTAAGAAAAGGCAAGACAGCCATTTGTCCGAAATGGTATAGGGTTTCCTGCCTGAGCAGGGGGTTGGATTAGATGACCTCCAAGATCTCTTCCAACTCTATTATTATTATATTTATATTATTATTATTATTATTATTATTATTATTATTATTATTATTATTATTATTATTATTATTATTATTATTATTATTATTATTATTATTATTATTATTATTATTATTATTATATTTATTATTATTATTATTAATCACCGTTGCCTGGGGGAATGTCCAGTTGGAAGCTCCTTTTGTGTCCCCATGAAGTTGTCTACTGAAGTGCTACCCATTAGTCTACCTGCAGTAGCCTCTTTTGAACTGCTGGGTCTGCAGGAGCTGGAGCGTGTGACAGGAGCTCGCCCCTCACCACAGCAGCAACAGGTCTCAAACACAAGCCTGCCAATGGGCAGCTGAGTGTTCTAATCTCACGAGTCGCCACGCTCCTCTCTCAGCGATGAAGATATACATTAATTCTTCAGGCTTGCATGGGGATATGACATGTTAACATATTTCTCGATCTTAGTGTTCGTCTCAGCTATGGCTAAATACTAGAATTTGTAGCGTCCCTGCCTTGCATGCAAATATATTTGGCTACCTTGGGACAAACTGCAGCTCTGCTCTGCATGCTAATGCTTAAATCCCTGGGATTTATAGAAAATTCCATTTGGAATAAAGGATGTAAGACAAAAAAGAAGGACATAAAATATTATGATGATGTTTTCTCTCTGCTCAAGCTATTTGAAGATTCTGCAAAGTCAAAGGTTTAATAATGTATTTATTAAACATTAATGAATGGTGCTAATGCTTTAAAAATGCATAATTTAAAGAGGCCTTTGTGTTGGGTGTTAATGAACAAGATTATCCTCCGAATTGCCAAAGAGAGTCTAATGTCTGCTTTAAACAGATGAGGCTAAGAGCTCTTGCCTTAATGTAGCAAAAATAATTCTTGATTTCTCTATTCTAGATTAATGTGACAATTATTCCTGGTCATTTAATTTTTTGGCTACCTAAAACTAATATGACACTTGGCTCCAAGTTGTGTGACAAATTACATCGTTCAGAAAAAAAAAGAGAAAACTGTTTTGTTATAGGAATCGTGAAACAAATATTTCATATCCAATTAAATTAACACATATAAATAGCTTTCCCCCCCTTCCTGGTATAATGATGGCCGAGAGATTGCATATATATTCAGTTGTTGACTGCCTAAAATAATCCAACAGCATTTTGAGCTACATTCTCTTTTAATGTGACTCGCCTCTGAGAAATTATGGGGTTATGTCCACTGATGTTATGTGTGTAAAGCTTAATTTTCAGCCCTTAAGAGGATATACAAACACTGAAATCCCCATTTTTTTTAAAAAAAAAATAGGGTCATATGGGGCACCGGTGGCTTGTGAAACAGATTTGGGCCCAAAACAATTGTCCCAGGCTATTCTTCATCCATTTGGAATCAAAATGTGGCTTAAAAAAAATGCTTTGACTTTATTTTGGAGAATTAGATGAATGTGGTAAGAAGTTATTTCATGAAACAATCTTTATTCTTCAGTGTACCCGTGCCAATTATAATACATTCTTTTGACAATGCAAAGCCTGATATATTGTATAAACGTTGTTGTTAGTTTTATGGTTGGTCACAGATTCAGCCGGACTGAATATAGCATTTTTATCCACCTATCAAGTCCTTCCCAGGAACCTGAGATAGGCATATGTTGTTGCTTAAGGTATTGTTCCAGGAAGAAAGCTGTTTTACGTGGGGCTGCCTTTTGCTATTGACTGATGGTGATTTTGTCA
The DNA here is from genome assembly GCA_034064705.1 of Bothrops alternatus. NCBI lineage: Eukaryota > Metazoa > Chordata > Lepidosauria > Squamata > Viperidae > Bothrops > Bothrops alternatus. The sequence continues at coordinate 882,626 of JARGCV010000505.1, read as the reverse complement.
ATGCCCATGTTGTTCAGCTGTTTTGGGATTGCACCCAAGGCATCTATTACTATGGGTCCTTCATTTTCCTTGTTACAGTAATTCTACTTCTATTTGCAGGTCTTTCTATGTTCTGATTTTTCTCCAGTCCTTTCTCGTCAGGAATTGCAGTGTCACCTCTCCAGATCTTCTTCACTGCCCTTCAGATACTCTGCATATGCAGGCATATGCAAGGCTGACTCTCAGCCATCACTTATTGTATGGCAGATCACAAGGTGAACAACGATGTTGCAATGATCCCATCTCTTGTAAGACTACAGAAGCTGGAAAATTGTCAATTGTCAATACAATTGTGGGCAGCAGCCTACAATTGCTATGTGGTTCACCAACTCTAAGATCAGAAGACATGGAGACACCTGGTCCATAGACAACAAGAGTTTGGACACAGATGAATGGATATCATCATCATTTATTTATTATTATTTTATTTATTATTTTGACTTATATGCCGCCCTTCTCCTCAGACTCAGGGCGGCTCACAGCAAGTAATACAAGTACAAAATATAAATTAGTTAAAATAGTAGTATACAATATAAAAAACTATAAAACTATACTCACTCATACAACATACACTCCCAATCAAAGGCCCAGGGGCAGAGCGCAGCTCACACGCCCCAAGCCTGTCTGCATAGATGTGTTTTTAAGAGTTTTTGGAAAGCTAGGAGGGAGGGAGCAGTACGAACCTCTGAGGGAAGTTGGTTCCAGAGGGCTGGGGCAGCAACAGAGAAGGCCCTAACCCTAGGTCCTGCCAAACGGCACTGTCTAACAGACAGAGCCCATAGGAGGCCAACCCTGTGTGCCCTAACCGGTCACTGGGATTCATGGGACAGAAGGCGGTCCCGCAAGTATCCTGGCCCATTGCCATATAGGGCTTTATAGGTCATAACCAACACTTTGAATTGTGTTCGTAGACCAATTGGTAGCCAGTGCAGCTCACGGAGGGCTGGAGTGATATGAGCATGTCTTGGGAGACCCAAGACGGCTCGCGCGGCCGCATTCTGAACTACTTGGAGTCTCCGGACATTCTTCAAAGGTTGCCCCATGTAGAGAGCATTACAGTAGTCGAATCTCGAGGTGACAAGGGCATGGGTGACTGTGAGGAGTGACTCCCGGTCCAAATAGGGCCACAACTGACGCACCAGGCGAACCTGGGTGAATGCCCCCCTCGCCACAGCAAAAAGATGGTATTCTAAACTTAGCTGTGGATCGAGGAGGACACCCAAGTTGCGAACCCTCTCCAACGGGGATAAAACTTCCCCTCCCAGAGTGATGGATGGACAGATGGAATTGTCCTTGGGAGGCAGAACCCATAGCCACTCCGTCTTGTCGGGATTGAGTCTGAGCCTGTTGGCACCCATCCAGACCCCAACAGCCTCCAGGCATCATCATCATCATCATCATCATCATCATCATCATCATCATCATCATCATCATCAGGTCTAATCCCAGGTAGAACAAATCGAAAGACCTAATGAATATCTCTTAAAATAAACAATTTGACAGAAACCCTCCTGTCTGTTTCACAGTGACAAAACGACGAAGACTATTAAACAATGCCATTGCCAAAGGTACATTTATAATATCACATCAATTCTTTCCTTAGTGAAGTTTTCTTTGAACCAAGTTCAAGTGATTTCATGAAATTGACCCATACTGTGGGTGTTCAGGGAGGAGGGTTAACGAAAAGAAGTGGTAGTTTCCCCCAACTCATTTATTTTAATTGGAGATAATGGTTACCCCACGCTTCCTTTAGCTCCTGAAGTTCAGTTCTGTGCAGAAAGATTGATTTTGCAGCCTTCTGTTTTTTACCCAGATAAAGCAAACCGAAATGGAATTGACAGGTTTAAGTCAATTTCCCTATTTCCCCTCAGCAATGAAGGAATCAGGTTGCTTTGCTGTTGTTATGTTTCTTTCCTTTCCTTTTATGTAGAGTGACAATGTAGAGATGTTTAGTACTGCAGGGTCTGCAACAGCTGAAAGATATCATTGCTTTGTGTTTTTTCTAAACTAGGGGTAATTAAGATAATCATAGGCCACCTTCAGGCTGCTTCTGAGGGCTATGGGAGTGTAGATGAGGATTTTATAGAGCACCCAGTGCTGCCCACTACTATCCCCCATTTGCCTGTCAACTGGGTCATCTAGGGCAGGGATAGCAACCTTGGTTCTTTTATGACTGGTGGACTTCAACTCCCAGAATTCCTGAGCCAGCCATGCTGAGGGGAAAGGGAGAGATTTCCAAGCTGAGCCAGGCTGGCTCAGGAATTTTGGGAGTTGAAGTCCACCAGTCATGAAGGGGCCAAGGGTGCCTACCCCCTGATCTAGGGTCTCATGAAGCAAAATCTCTACGGATACTCCCTAGACCAGGGGTAGGCAACCTTGGCTCTTTTATGACTCGTGGACTTCAACTCCCAGAATTCCTGAGCCAGCCATGCTGAGGGGAAAGGGAGAGTTTCCAAGCTGAGCCAGCCTGGCTCAGGAATTCTGGGAGTTGAAGTCCACCAGTCATGAAGGGGCCATAGTTCCCCCATGCTGGCTCAGGAATTCTGGGAGTTGAAGTCCACGAGTCATGAGGTGGCCATAGTTCCCCCATGCTGGCTCAGGAATTCTGGGATTTGAAGTCCACGAGTCATGAAGGGGCCATAGTTCCCCCATGCTGGCTCAGGAATTCTGGGAGTTGAAGTCCACGAGTCATGAGGGGGCCATAGTTCCCCCATGCTGGCTCAGGAATTCTGGGAGTTGAAGTCCATGAGTCATAAAAGAGCCAAGTTTGCCTACCCCTGCCCTAGACAGTGCAACAAAAGGGACCAGATGCCAAGGGCACACAAGGAAAACTGTCCTCAGTCATTCATCCTTGATTTTTCATTAGTAACTGGATGGGTTTGGAAGTTCCTGATTCAGGTTGCTTACCATAGGTAGAGTTCTTTGATGTCACTTTCAGTTCTGAGATGAAGTAAATCAATGTAGATAAATACAATGGGGGAAAATAACCACATTGCCTTGTTCTGGCTTGCATCTCACTTGGCCTGTCTCTCCCCTGTGTGGTCTGATTTAAATTATTTTCACTTCTGTCATCATCATCATTATCATCATAGTCAGCCTCACAACAAGAAATGTTCTTTTCCTCATGCTCTGTTTTTTTGATTGACGCTTCTTGATGTTTCTTCTCTTGCTAAGGAGGAGGTCTAAATTCCAGGAATAATTAGAATTATAGTGATGCACAGCACGATAGCCCATGGGACAGTAGCCAAGCCAGAAAATATGTTTAATCAATATTTCCTTATGTATCAGAACTATGTAGTGCAGAGAAGTATTAGGAGTTATACAATTGTATTGCTCACAATTTCTCAGTAACTTGGACTCTGTAACGATTCTTCTCTTAAAGGAAAAATCAGCTTATTATTAGAGATGTCTAGAAGTCCCACGAGAGATTTTGCAACATTGAACAAACTGCTTTTCCGTCTTACAAAAAAATTCATCAAGAGGCTTTACTTCAGCAAGAACCTCCAAATTCATTGTACCCACCCTTGCTATAAATAAAATTCAGCGATAAGCTACCAGTATTCAGAATTCATTTGAAGAGATTGCTAATCTTATCAAGACTTAGTCCTTCTGAACTAATTTCAGAAAAACCTGGATATTTTATCTGGAGGAGAACCTCTTCTTAAGAACCTCTGTCCTGCTCACCATGAATCCTCAGGAGACGTACCTCCCTTTCAGATTTATTTTTTTGAAATTATACTCATATCCCTCTACATGGTTTTCCAAATGTGCCTTTGTCGACATTTAAATGATATTTCAATAAAGGTAAAAAATTTCTCCTACCCAGTCATGTCTGACTCTAGGGGGAGGTGTTCATATCCATTTCTCAGTTAAGGGAGCCAGCATTGTCCAAAGATGTTTCTATGGCCATGTGGCCAGCATGACTATACACTGAAGGCACATGGAACACTTTTACTTTCCCACTTAAATTGTACTTGTTTATCCACTTGTGTTTGCTTGCTTTCAAACTGCTAGTTGGGCAGGAGTTGAGGCAAGGATGGAAGCTCACCCTGTAGAACGGCGCTCAAGTCTTCAACCCAAGATGTCAACTTTCCAGCTGACAAGCTCTGCATCTTTAACCACTGAGTTATCATGCTCCCTATGATATTTATATAGCCTATTTTTTATTATTATGACTATTGTTATTGTTGTTTTTGTTGTTGTTGTTATTGTTATTATTACAGCCAACATACTGGCAATGAAAGCTTTGCTACCTGTTTTTACTACACCCAAATCAAAACATTCACTTTGGATGCAATTAAACATTTTCATTTACTTTTCCTGTATATCCTAATTCTTCAGTTTGTGTAACCAATAAAACTGCAGATAAGAGACTTCCAGCTAGTGATAAGCTCTGTATGAAAAGAGTGAACCAAGAGTAAATACTAAGCAATTAGAACAAATTAGAGCAGTAAAATTAGCATATATCACTAGACAGGGCAATGTAACTGACTCTTTTTTTTAAGGTGGTTATTATGGTTGAATCTGATTTTTTTCCTTAAACATTAAATAAATAAATAAATAAAAATCTCGATTTATGCTGTAGATTGTATCAGTCAATCAATGCTATAACATTTTTTTTTTAATAACGAAAGCATAACTAGGGATGTTTTAAAGCATACATCCATAATTCAGCCACTCAGAGTTGCCTTGAAGCGCGAGATGGGCGGAAAATAAATTTGATCAATATATAAATAAATATATATGTAAATATTTTTTGAAAATAAATATTTGAAAAACATATATCTTAAGAAGCCATTTCTTGGAACATGCATTTTTACTCTGTGAAAGACATAGGGAATACTTTTTCTAAGATGAAGTATGTTTACTGTGGAAGGAAGGGAGGAGGGAAGGAAGGAAGGAAGGGAGGGAGGGAGGGAGGGAAGGGAGGGAGGAAGGAAGGAGGGAAGGAAGGAAGGGAGGGAGGGATGGAAGGTAGGGAGGAAGGAAGGAGGGAGGGAAGGGAGGGAGGAAGGAAGGAAGGGAGGGAGGAATGAGGGAAGGGAGGGAGGAAGGAAGGAGGGAGGGAGGGAAGGGAGGGAGGGAGGGAGGGGAGGGGAGGGAAGGGGAGGGAAGGGAAGGGAAGGGAGAGAGGAATGAGGGAAGGGAGAGAGGGAGGGAGGAAGGAAGGAAGAAAAGAAGGGAGGGAGGAATGAGGGAAGGGAGAGAGGGAGGGAGGGAGGAAGAAAAGAAGGGAGGGAGGGAGGGAGGAATGAGGGAAGGGAGGGAGGGAGGGAGGGAGGAAGGAAGGAAGGAAGGAAGGAAGGAAGGAAGGAAGGAAGGAAGGAAGGAAGGAAGGAAGGAAGGAAGGAAGGAAGGAAGGAAGGCAGGCAGGAAGGAAGGCAGGCAGGCAGGCTAATTCTTGACATTTTTAAAAAAACTACTTTGAAGTTATTGACTCAAGTAGCCTGGTCAATCTGAAGAAACAAAGCACAGCTAATGCAAATAGATTTTCAACCTAAGTGAGAACAGCATTCCCTCTATTTATATCCCCTTTAAGCTGATTTTAAACCAGATGGTAGTGAAGACACAATATAATGATGATGGAATTAGAAACATGGCTTTAGCCAGTAATACATTTCCACCTTGTGTTTAACTTCATTTTCTGCTTTGTCAAGCATTGACATGTATCTTATATTACATAGAGGAAGACCAGTAACTCAGTGGAAAGACACAGTCTTTGCACAACACAGACAATCCCAACTTAAATCTCTGCAGCATCTCCAGGAAGAGCTTTGAAAAACTTATCTAAACTACTCAGCCATAATTGCTTATCAATTTAGAAAATGCAGAACAGACTGGACCAGTCATATAATTGGCAAGCTTTCAACATGGCAACTTTCTGTGAGTCCAGAGTTTAAGTACATATAGGTAAAGGCTATGTGATTATGGCATAGGAATGTCCTGTAAAGTATATGGCAAAAAGCAAACCCAAACCCACACCAATGATGAGGCATGACCACAAACCAGAAGCCAGACCACAGCTGCATCATTAGCCACTTTAAACCCCTCCAATCCATACATGAAGCAAACTGACACCCACCATGAAGAGGAGGAACGACCACGAACGCGAAGTCAAACAACAGCAACGCAGCTCACCATCCCTAATCCCCCTGCAACTCAGACTAACCTGAGCACAACAAAGCCCCCACCCAAACAGAACACTCCCCCAGCCAATCAGAACACAGCCAAGCTCCCACCCAATCAGTTCATACCCCCACTGGCAGTTAAAAGGAAGAAACAGCTATGACCACGCATTGCTCCTAGAAGCACAAAGCCAAAAACACCAGCCTGAAGATGACGAATGGGACTTCGTCAAAACATCGCCAAGAAACTTCCAATTTTACGCGGGAGAAAACCCGAATAACTAAAGACCTATATATATTTTTCTAAATGCCCTCACAGCATGAACAAACGAGATGATACCTCCCGCCTACCAGCCATTTGGAAACCCGCCCTTATTGACAAACGAGTCCATAACACCAGACCTACACTCACAAAAACCACATAGGATGTCACCACCACACATCCAGGCAAAAAGCAAACCCAAACCCACACCGATGATGAGGCACGACCACAAACCAGAAGCCAGACCACAGCTGCATCATTAGCCACCTTAAACCCCTCCAATCCATACATGAAGCAAACTGACACCCACCATGAAGATGAGGCACGACCACAAACGCGAAGCCAAACAGCTATGCAGTTTACCATCTCTAGTCCCCCTGTAACTCAGACTAACCTGAGCACAACAAAGCCCCCACCCAAACAGAACACTCCCCCATCCAATCAGAGCACAGCCAAGCCCCTAACCAATCAGAACACACCTCCACCCAATCAGAACACAGCTGAGGTCCCAGCCAATCAGTTCAAACCCCCACTGGCAGTTAAAAGGAAGAAACAGCTACAATCACACATTGCTCCTAGAAGCAGAAGCTGAAAGCACCAGCCTGAAGATGACGAATGTGACTTCGTCGAAACGTCGCCAAGACACTTCAAATTCTATGTGGGAGAAAACCCGAAGAACCAAAGACCTACATACAAACACCCGCATGTGTGTGTGTGTGTGTGTGTGTGTGTGTGTGTGTGTGTGTGTGTGTGTAGAATTTAAAGTGTCTTGGCGACGTTTCGACGAAGTCTCATTCGTCATTTTCAGGCTTGTGCTTTTGGCTTCTGCTTCTAGGAGCAATGTGTGGTCGTAGCTGTTTCTTCCTTTTAACTGCCAGTGGGGGTTTGAACTGATTGGCTGGGAGCTTGGCTATGTTCTGATTGGGTGGAGGTGTGTTCTGATTGGTTAGGGGCTTGGCTGTGCTCTGATTGGATGGGGGGTTGGCTGTGTTCTGATTGGCTGGGGGAGTGTTCTGTTTGGGTGGGGGCTTTGTTGTGCTGGAGGGGTTCAAAGTGGCCAATGATGCAGCTGTGGTCTGGCTCCTGGTCTGTGGTCGTGCCTCATCATCGGTGTGGGTTTGGGTTTGCTTTTTGCGTGGATGTGTGGTGGTGGCATCCTGTGTGGTTCTGGTGTCATTCTTTGTGTTATGGACTCTTTTGTCAATAAGGGCGGGTTTCCAAATGGCTGGTAGGCGGGAGGCATCATCTCGTTTGTTCATGCTGTGAGGGCGTTTTTCTATCTCGATGGCTTCTCTGATTATTCTGTTATTAAAGCACCAGCCTGAAGATGACAAATGTGACTTCGTTGAAACATCGCCAAGACAGTTCAAATTCTACGTGGGAGAAAACTCGAAGAACCAAAGACCTACATACAAACACCCGCGAAAACCTCAGAATATATATATATATTTAAAATTGTTGACAAAGAAATAAGGGATTTCTGAGATAGCTATTTCGAGTTATTTAAAGTTCGAATCCCAGGTTCGAATCCCGGAAGGGTGAGTTCTGACTGAAGAGAGTTAAATAACTCGAAATAGCTATCTCAGAAATCCCTTATTTCTTTGTCAACAATTTTAAAAAACATATATATATTTGTGCTTGCAGATGGCTCTGGGTTGAGCTGAAACAAGCAAAGGAAAGAATGATTTCTTCCTCCCATATTTGGGTTTACAGGGTGCTATCTAAAAAAAGAAACACTATATACACATCTTCCCTCCCTGATTACTGACAAAGCGGGAGAGAGCCTGTGGCTTAGAGGTTTAAGCATCTGCCTAGTGTGCAGACTGCCCAGGTTCGAATCCCGGAAGGGTGAGTTCTGACTGAAGAGAGTTAAATAACTCGAAATAGCTATCTCAGAAATCCCTTATTTCTTTGTCAACAATTTTAAAAAACATATATATATTTGTGCTTGCAGATGGCTCTGGGTTGAGCTGAAACAAGCAAAGGAAAGAATGATTTCTTCCTCCCATATTTGGGTTTACAGGGCGCTATCTAAAAAAAGAAACACTATATACATATATATATATATATATATATATATATATATATATATATATATATATATATATATATATATATATATATATATATATATATATATGTGTGTGTGTGTGTGTGTGTGTGTGTGTGTGTGTGTGTGTGTGTGTGTGTGTGTGTGTGTGTGTGTGTGTGTGTATGTGTGCGTGCGTGTGTGTGTGTGTATATATATATAGAGAGAGAGGGGGGGGAGGAAGGGAGGGAGGGAGAGAGGGAGAGATAGTATGTGAACAATACATGAGAAAATGTTAAATTAAGATAAAACAATAATAAAATCAACATAATATGATGCCATAGAATTGTAATAGGATGGATGTCATAATTAGATATCTAAGGAAGCTACAATTTAACTACTTCCGCTGTGACATCCCAGGTAGCTTGAAATTTCCTTAGGAGACATTCTTGAACTCTATGTGTTATAGTTTGTTCCAGCTGCATTGTGGGCTATTGGCCATTCCCCTCTTGAAGAGCTTTGCTTTATTTCTGGCATGGCTTGTCCTGATTCTACTAAAGTGGTGGTGGTGGTGGTGGTGGTGAAGGAGGAGGAGGAGGAGGAGGAGGAGGAGGAGGAACATTCTGTACTCTGCTCCAGGTTACAGATAACTAAGACATGTCTACTTGCATTTACCATTCCTACATTATGTTGAAGTCAATAGTGCCACATGGGATACTTTGCTATTCACTTTTAAGTATGGAATGAGAACTTTTTCAAAACGATTTAACTACATTTCTAGATTCCATGCAAAGCTAATTAACTTGTGCACTTGATATGGAACAATGAATGGGCAGATATAGTCATGGAAGCTGCCTGGATGAATTTAACTCAGTCCTTCTCAGGATGCAAGATACAGCGTGGTGAGGTAATGAAAAAAAAAAAAAACTGGAGTGAAGAGACCCAAGTTCTAATCTTCAGAGACTTGTAGTGGTGGGGAAAAAAATGGGCCAGGATACTTGCGGGACCGTCTTCTGCCTCATGAATCCCAGTGACCGGTTAGGGCACACAGGGTTGGCCTCCTACGGGTCCCGTCTGTTAGACAGTGCCGTCTGGCGGGACCTAGGGTTAGGGCCTTCTCTGTTGCTGCCCCAGCCCTCTGGAATCAACTTCCCTCAGAGGTCCGTACTTCTCCTTCCCTCCTAGCTTTCCGAAAACTTTTAAAAACACATCTTTGCAGACAGGCTTGGGGCGTGTAAGCCGCGCTCTGCCCCTGGGCCTTTGATTGGGAGTGTATGCTGTATGAGTGAGTATAATTTTTACAGTTTTATAGTTTTTTATATTGTACCATTATTTTAAGTAACTTATATATTTCTGTACTTATATTTCTGTTGTGAGCCGCCCTGAGTCTGGGGAGAAGGGCGGCATATAAGTCGAAATAAAGATAAAGATAAAGATAAAAATGAAACTCCTTTGCTATGTACAGGATAGGGGATGTACATAGATAGGGCAGCCTAGAAAGGTCAGTGCCCTCCTAACCATATCCAAGAACTCCGAGTTTGTTGGCGATGTCCATTTTGCTCTACGGGCTCATGGTGACCTAACCCTAACCCTAAGCGGAATTTTCCTCCAATGGGATTTTCCCATGTATTTTACCAGAAAACATAGAAAGGGCAGCCTACAAAAGTCAGTGCCCTCCTAACCATACCCATTCATTGAGCTGAATGGAATTTTGCTAGAAAGCAAATCAATCCCTACAGGAAATGTATGGTTCTACTGCTGTGACAGTAAGAAAAGCTGAACATATTAAACTGTTGGATGAACGCTGGGCAGGTCCTGCGTGTTTAGTTCAATTCATCAATTCTTCATTATTTTACCTTTGATTTATTTTCCATCTGCACAGATCCTGAATGACCCGTTTTAAAAAAATGCCAGGACTGCTAGGAAGGGATTCAAATAAGGAGAACACGCTTGTCAAATGTCACATGGAGAAACAGATTGAAGGAGTCTTTTTTTTCCCCTCAGCTTCATTCAGAGAATGAATGGCTGCAGGTAGCTTTGCTCCAAAATAGAATAATATAAATGAATGGGGAAAAATTAGCCAGGAACAGTTTAGGAACTCAATGAATCCATTAAGATATAAATAATAGGTTCGAAATGCTATGAATACAGAATAATAGAGCTGGAAGGGACCAACCCATTGCTGAAGCAGGAGACCCTATACTTTTTCACACAAATGGCCGTCCAATCTTGTCTTGAAAACCTCCAGTGATGGCACATCCACGACTTCTGGTGGCAGGCTGTTCCACTGATTAATTGTTCTCACTGTCAGGAAATTTCTCCTTCATTCTCTCTTTGATTCGTTTCCATCCGTTGCTTCTTGCCCGGCCTTCTGATGCTTTGGAAAATAGATTTGAAAATGAAAGTTGAAACTTTTTTTTTTAAAATGGTGGAATAAAAGAAAATGGGAAACATCTCTATCCTCAACTCAATTCATAACACCATTTTTTAAGGCTAGGAGTGATATGACGCTATGCTCTCATGCCTTAATCCTAGATGTTTACTACATGCTATCATTCAGAGCAAGACATAGGCCATCAGTTGAAAGCTTTAAGTAGTTTCATAAGCATAATCAGCTAAATATTTATTTCGTTAATCAAGGAGAGCCAATTGTAAGACAGACAAGATAGTGAGCTAAGGACAGCCTTATTTGTTTTCCAAGCTGTTTGGAATTTGTTGTTTTGCACAAAGGTAGTATAAAAATGGAACTAAATGGTATCCTTTCGTCCTAGTGATGAGAAGCAGCTTCCATTTATTCAGTGTTAATGTTCTGCTTCCTTCAATATCTCACCTCCACAAAAACTATGGTAAATATGGAAATCTATTTAAATCCAACAGTAAATCAGAAAGGAATTGAGCACCTAAATTATTTCTCAAGATTGCCATCCATAACAGGAGCACAGCTTTGTATGTAATTATTTTGTAACATGGGGTAAGGGGAGAAGCTATAAAAGATGTCACTGCTCATGAGAGATATAAGAACCATACCATATGGTCATGTATGTGCCTTCCAGGGAAAAGTGGAAAAAAGAGAAAGGTATAAAATGTCGACAGTTTATAAAATGTTTGTACTGTTTGTTAGAAATGACACGAATAAGAATTATTATTTGTGGAATACGGTAATAATTAAGTAATTAAGTAAGTTCAGAAGATCAGCAACATCTGTTCAAAGTAGATTTTCAGAAACTATACTTTCTTGTGTTCTCAGAATTAGACAGAAAAACTGACAGTTCTTTCAATGGTAAAGAAAACTTTGGGGAAAGCATGAAGTATTATGCAACCACAGTTTTATGTCTGGACTCCTTGTCATCTTCTACATGGATGTCAAAGTCTGGGAACCATGGACCCAATTCCATTGCCATATGAGTTAGGAAAGCCAACTTGCCTTTTCACGGATTAGCTGATTCTAAGTGAGAATTTGGAGGCCCACCATTTTAGAATACAGTAGTATAGAGTACTGTGGCCTTAGTAGCCCTCAAGCAAAATACACCAAATAGTTCATTAGAAGCTGAAGTTGATAGTTATAAAATTTTCACTTTTCCCAACCTTGATTTTTCTTCACATGGAACTTGGAGAGAAATGGGTTCATCACATCACATCACATCACATCATCCCTCTCTGTAGACAAACATTCTAAAGCTTTGGGATGGAGCAAATGTGGATTCAGTCTGTGTTGGAAAGTCCTTCTGATTAGATACGAACCCACCAAATCTATCCAAATTATCTCCACTAGATAGAAAGGTTAGGGTTAGGGTTAGGGTAGCTCTGGAAAAGCTGACCACCTGTAACTGGGAGTAGTGGGTTTTTATACCTTCTGGGGCTTTTGAGATTGTTTCCCATTCCTGTTTGAGTCTTTGTATTTCCTGTGTCATGTACTTTGACCTGAGTCTCACTGTGTCCTTTTGGTATTGCTGGGTTAATCTTATTACAGTAGTGGCCGAATTTGTGGAAACGTTTTGGGAAAAGTGTATTTTTGAGGTTTGATGGCTAATAACACCACTTTTTTGTGGGAATAATACTATAAAATTATATATCAATCGAAAGATAATTTAATCAAGAATTTAATGCAAGAAAGTTTGTTCAATTATCTGTACTGTATTCTATGAAAAGTTGCAGCCAAATAACCAGAAAAAGGAAGCACAACTTGCTTAGGTTGATCTCAGGTAGCTTTCCTTCATCTGATGGTAGCCAATGAGCATGAGTGTTTAGCGAGCTAATCAGGTGTCATCTTGTTTTGGCCATGAGCCAATCAGATCATGGTAGGATTCAGTGATTAATGTCATGGATTGAAGCTGAGAGGAGGACATTTGTCAGTGTGTGATGTGATCGCTATCAAGTTGGTTGCTTTTTTTGTGTTCTTTCATTTAGTGAGCTTGTAAAATGTAATAAAATTAAAGTCATGGTGCAAAGAGTTGACCGGTCTCCCAGAAAGCGATCTAAAATAGTATTATTAAGTGAACAAGACTACAGTTATAAAGAAATTAAAATATAAATGGGTGGAAACTTAACCAAAGGTGGCATTTCTATTGTAGACTTTTCCCAAAAGGTTTCCACAATTTTGGCCACTGGTCTTTTAGAGCATGGATGGGGTATGTAGATTTTAGGGGTCTTTGTCTTCCTAATCTCAACAGCTTCTACGTAGCTTCTTGGCTCCAGCCTTCCTGAATGGATTATCACATCTGCATTTCTAAAGGCTGGTTTCTGCTGAGTTTTCTGGCTGGGGGTTATTCAGAAAAAAACTGGGCTTGCTTTTCTGCCTTTAAGATCCTTTGGGGAAATATATTCTGCCTTTCAAATATTCCCCAGAATATTTATTTCTCTCGATTCTTCCCACAAGATATTACAGAACCTAGAAACCCGGTCCCTTCAAGATCCCATCCAATCTTTCGTTCTGTTCTGTTCTGTTGTGATGTAATAAGAGTCACCTGCAATGACTAAACACAACTTTATTACCGCTAGAAAATCAGGACTCTTAAGCACAGCTGTTTCCTTGGGAAGCCCAAGTAATTGCAGGAAGAGATTTATAGGAAGGAAATTAAACAAAAATCATTAGAGCCGATATAAGGGGGTTGGTGCAGCTGATGCCCCAGAGAGAGATTTTGAAAATTCTAAGGAAAAACAAACAACCAAACAACCAAACATTAAATGTGCTTATAAAGCTAATTAGAGTCCTAGCAAGACCTTTAACAGGAAATCTGAGGTAAATCAAATTCCAATCATTTATACAGTCAATATAACCAGAAGGTAAATCAAAAATGAAACAAGTGAGTATTACACACCATGTAATCAAATCAAATGGTTGCACAAATAAAATTGTTGGTTTGTAGCTAGCTCCCTTCACAGACTGAGGGTCAATGTGGAAATTAATTCTAGCCCTGTCCAAAATGATTGCAATCAATCAGAAGAAAATAAAATATTTGTGAATACATATTTGTGAACTGATAAATTAGGTCCAGATCAACACGATTTAGAAATTTTATTCCTTCGCCCTGGCTTGAACAATGAATAAAAGGGTTTTGGAGGCCATTTTGCACAATGAAATATTAGCAAAGCAACTCTGGGTTTTTACACTATTGGAGTCTAGTTGGACACAGAGCCTGGAAGCTATTGATGCAGATTTATGATTAAAGATGTAAAATTTTATTTGAATGAAGCTATTCCGATGGATATTCTGAAGATGGGCATTTAGTTTTCAGGACATCATTAATCTGCTGCTATATATTTCTCAGGGCAAGAGGATTTTTTCCCCCTCAATCAAGAACTTCCTTCTGAATAAAATGGAAATATTTCTTTCCATCTTATGTTACCTTGATAAGATCACACTTGGAATACTGCATCCACTTTTGGTTGTGATGATACAAAAAGATGTTGAGACTCTAGAAAGAGTGCAGAAAACAGCAACAAAGATAATTAGGGGGCTGGAGATTAAAACATGGGAAGAATGGTTTCAGGAACTGAGTATGTCTAGTGCAGGGGTAGGCAACCTTGGCTCTTTTATGACTGGTGGACTTCAACTCCCAGAATTCCTGAGCCAGCCACGCTGAGGGAAAAGGGAGAGGTTTCCAAGCTGAGCCATGCTGGCTCAGGAATTCTGAGAGTTGAAGTCCATGAGTCATAAAAGCCAAGGTTGCCTACCCCTGGACTAGGCCGCTTTATGACTCATGGACTTCAACTCCCAGAATTCCTCAGCCAGCACGGCTCAGCTTGGAAACCTCTCCCATTCCCCTCAGTATGGCTGGCTCAGGAATTCTGGGAGTTGAAGTCCACCAGTCATAAAAGAGCCAAGGTTGCCTACCTCTTGTCTAGTTTAATGAAAAGAAGGACTAAGGGGTTACATCATAACACTCTTCCAAAATCTAAAGGGCTGTCACAAAGAAAAAAAGCCAACCTATTCTCCAAAGCACCTGAAGGCAGGACAAGAAGCAATGGATGGAAATTTATCAAAGAGAAAACCAATCTAGAACTAAGGAGAAATTTCATGTTGATTAGAACAATTAATCAGTGGAACGACTTGCCTCCAGAAGCTGTTAGTGCTCCATCACTGGAGGGTTTTAAGAAGAGACTGGATAGCCACTTGTCTGAAATGGTAGAGGGTTTCCTACCTGAGCAGGGTGGTGGACTAGAAGACCTTCAAGGTCCCTTCTAATTCCTATCCTATCCTAAACCCGTGATGAATTTCTTTGGTTTAAATATTTGGTGGACATGGTGACATGGAAACATAAGATCCTCTGCTGCAGTTGGCTAAAAGAAAGGGCCAAGTAATAGTAAATAAACTTATGCCTCTGAAGGCAGAAATGCCTCTGGATAAAAGATGGTTCCATCAATTTCAGCTTCTGGGATTTCAGATTCCAAAATTTATTCTCTTTCTCTTTGATGTTTGCTGGTCCTGTTGTGCATGAATTTATCCCAGAAAGGATATTTGAGCATTGCATTTAACTGTGTGTTAGTGTGTACATTTGATGTGCCTAATAGGCATATTAATATATTCCATTAATAAAATATAGACCTATATAGGTATAGACATAGGTAATTAGGTAGAGTGATAGATAAATGATGAGATAGATAGATAGATATATAGATAGATATATAGATAGATAGATAGATAGACAGATAGATGATAGATGATAGATGATAGATGATAGATGATAGATGATAGATGATAGAAAGAGATAGATAGATAGATAGATAGAGAGAGATGATAGATGATAGATGATAGAAAGAGATAGAGAGAGATAGAGATAGATAGATAGATAGATAGATAGATAGATAGATACTAGACGATAGAAAGAGATAGACAGATATATAGATATAGATAGATAGATAGATAGATAGATGATAGAGAGAGATAGATAGATAGATAGAGAGAGAGATGATAGATGATAGAAAGAGATAGACAGAAATAGAGATATAGAGATATAGAGATAGATAGATAGATAGATAGATAGATAGATAGATAGATAGATAGATAGATAGATAGATAGATAGATAGATAGATAGATAGATAGATAGATAACCCAATCCTATTGTGAAGGAAATAATATCCTGCAGAAAGTTGCAAGGAGTCAGTGCTGTTTTAAGGGTTATTATCTGGATCATTAGCTCCTACAGAACATCTCCATCAAGGTTTTTAAAAAAAGATTAATATTGCCATCTTCTGTGAGTTGTACATCACTACAGCCTAGTTAGACCAGAGGGCTAAAGATGGGGGTAGCATCCAATATCCTCCCATTGTAATTGTTTTCAAACAAAGGAAGCTATTTCAGTGGCGAAAGGGTAAGTACGGTATCTCTCAAAATAGATCGTCCCTTGTTTGTTAGGAGCCATCTTTTCCCACATGTGTCCTTTTCCCTTCACTGTTTCTCATCTCTCTCTCCCAAATTAACCGCTTGCGAGATGACATCCCAAGACAGAATCATTAGTCAGATTTTAATGCAGCATCTTGCTGAGGACAAAGGGAGGCAGCTGATCATAAAAGCACAATCTCTTTGATTAAGTAAACAGTGTCAATGCTCAGAGGTAGACAGCTTTGTAACTTTGCCTAGTTTCTGTATTCAGAAGGAAAAAACAGTCAGATTCTAAATAAAATGCTGAAGAGCAGCCAAACCTTCAGCCTCGCGTCTAGGATGGGCATGAAATATTACGTAAGGAAATCAACAATAAACACCTTTTTGGATTCTGCTGGAGTAAATATTCTCGTCTATCGCTATCGTTTAACGAAGAGAAGGACGAGGGGGCACATGAGAGCAGTCTTCCAATATCTCAGGGGCTGCCCCAAAGAAGAGGGAGTCAAGCTATTCTCCAAAGCACTTGAAGGCAGGACAAGAAGCAACAGGTGGAAACTAACCAAAGAGAAAAGCAACCTAGAACTAAGGAGAAACTTCCCGACAGAACAATTAACCAGTGGAACCACCTGCCTCCAGAAGTGGTGAATGCTCCAACCCTGGAAGTTTTTAAGATGAGACTGGACAGCCATTTGTCCGAAATGGTATAGGATTTCCTGCCTGAGCAGGGGGTTGAACTAGATGACCTCCAAGGTCCCTTCCAACTTTACTATTATTGTTGTTGTTGTTATTATTATTATTATTATTGTTGTTGTTGTTGTTGTATTGAGATTTGATGTTTTATATACATGTTGTTAGCCGCTCCGAGTCTCCGGAGAGGAGCGGCATACAAGTCCGAATAAAATAAATAAATAAATAAATAAATATTATTATTATTACTTTTGACTCGGTTGTTTGACTGATGCCTAAATAATAAAAAAAGGAGAATGAACACAATGCAGATTCCAATGCAGATCTTCTGCCTGAGGTAAAAATGTTAAGATTGCCTCTACATTTCTGTGATAGCCTGATGACGTCCTTAAATGACCAACATTCGAAAGATAATGTTGCGGTTGATGGTTTTACTACGGGTATTTTCATCTTCTTAGTTCATTTTCTGTGCAATAATAATAATAATTAAAGCAAACCTGCTATGTAAACAAACGTTATTTTTAGTTCAGCCCCTTTTTTCCTCTTCGTCCACTAATCAATATCTTAACAAAAATTAAATCACGTGGTAGATTGGTAGCTTACAAAAGAGCATTACTGATAAAGCTGCATATCAGGCTGAAACCTAAAGTGGCTGGGTTCCAGGAGGTTGTTAATTATTTAAGTAGTCTTTGGGAATTATTTCATTAGGATCCACTTCAGTGAACTTAAAATTCCACATCCTGACTCCTTTGTAAATTATGAATCACTTCCAACAACTACGAGAATATGAGGTTATCCTTTCTTCTTCTTCTTTTCTTTTCACTTCCCAACCTAATTTATATTTTATTGTTACGCCATCAGCTTTCAAAGAGGCTCCAAAGAACATGCTGATTGTTTTGCTTAAAATCACTAAATCCCCATCACCCCCAAAGCCAGGCCCCCTCGTCTCTGCTGAAGGAAGGAAGGGAGGGAGGGAGGGAGAGGGAGAGAGGGAGAGACAGAGAGACAGAGAGACAGAGAGAGCGAGCGAGAGAGAGAGAGAGAGAGAGAGAGAGAGAGAGAGAGAGAGGTGGAGAGACGGGGAGAGGGAAAGAGGAAGGTAGGCAGGAAGGCAGGCAGGAAGAAAGGAAGGGAAGGAGGGAGGGAGAGAGGGAGAGGGAGAGAGGGAGAGAGAGAAAGAGGAAGGAAGGGAGGAAGGAAGGGAGGGAGAGAGAGAGGGAGGGAGAGGGAGAGAGGGAAAGAGGAAGAAAGGGAGGGAGAGAGGGGAGAGAGGGAGGGGAGAAAGAGAGGGAGGGGAAGATGGAGAGACAGAGAGACGGAAAGAGGAAGGGAGGAAGGAAGGGAGGGAGGGGGACAGAGGGAGAGAGAGAGGGAGAGAGAGAGGGAGAGAGGTGGAGAGATGGAGAGAGGGAAAGAGGAAGGCAGGCAGGCAGGCAGGAAGGAAGAAAGGAAGGGAGGGAGGGAGGGAGGGAGGGAGAGGGAGAGATGGAGAGGGAGATAGAGAAAGAGGAAGGGAGGAAGGAAGGAAGGGAGGGAGGGAGGGAGGGAGGGAGAGGGAGAGAGGGAGAGAGGGAAAGAGGAAGGAAGGGAGGGAGGGGAGAGAGGGAGGGAGGGGAGAAAGAGAGGGAGAGGAAGATGGATAGACAGAGAGATGAAAAGAGGAAGGGAGGAAGGCAGGAAGGAAGGGAGGGAGGGAGGAAGGAAGGAAGGAAGGGAGGGAGGGAGGAAGGAAGGAAGGGAGGGAGGGAGGGAGGGAGGAAGGAAGGAAGGAAGGAAGGAAGGAGGGAGGGAGGGAAAATGGTATTGTGACTTTGGAAAGAGGCCAGAGAAGAGCGACAAGAATGATTAGGAGGATGGAAGCTAAAACATACAAAGAACCATTGCAGGAATTGTTAATTTTAATTTATTTTACTTACGATAAAAGATTACGTACATGATCTTCAGATGCATAGAATATTAGCCTGATACAGGGGAAAAAATAAACTAAATAACAATAGAGATAAATTCATGTTTGGGAAGTGTAAAAAATTAAAAAAGAGAGTAGAAATACAGATAGAAATCATTATATATAGTCAGTAGGAACTTCTAGAGTAGTAGCCTTCCAATTGTCAATGATTTGTTCATCGCTTAAATGAAAAGAATATTCCATTCCATTCCATGCCATTCTATATTCTATTCCATTTCATTCCATTCCATTCCATATTCTATTCTACTCTAGTGTATTCTATTCTATTCTATTCTATTCTATTCTATTCTATTCTATTCTATTCTATTCTATTCTATTCTATTCTATTCTATTCTAGTCTAGTCTAGTCTAGTCTAATCTATATTCTTCTGTCCTGTTCTGTCCTGTCCTGTCCTGTCCTATCTTATCCTATCCTAAACCATTTTCAGACCTGAGCATATTGATTGACAATCTTGTTCTTGACAAGATCTATATTTTTTCTGAATGTGGGTGCTTGCAGAGACCATTAATAAACTAAGGTCACATTTGGTGTTCCCATACTAACAAAAAAAAGCATCATTTTATCATCTTAGATAACTTGAAAGGCTGCTGATTTAAAAAACGCATATTGCATATGTGCAGTGATAGACTGATTGAAACTTACAATTTATTTGACTGGGAGTCTTGTTGAATTAAATGTTTTTCTTGAATGATTGTGCAATCAGTGTTTTGTTTAGACATCTTTTTGTATGTATCTGTCCCTCTGTTTCTCTCTCTCTCTCTCTCTTTCTCTCTCTCTCTCTCACACACACTCACTCACACAGACACAAACACGCACAGAGAGAGAGAGAGAGAGAGAGAGAGAGAGACAGAGACAGACAGAGAGAGAAAGAGACAGAGAGACAGACAGAGAAAGAGAGAGAAAGAGAGAGAGAGAGACAGAGACAGAGAGACAGACAGAGAGAGAGCAAGAGAGAGAGAGACACACACAGAGAGCAAGAGAGAGAGAGAGAGCAAGAGAGAGAGAGAGAGACAGAGAGAGAGAGAGAGACAGAGACAGAGAGACAGACAGAGAGAGAGAGAGAGAAAGAGAGAGAGAGACAGAGACAGAAGGAGAGAGAGACAGAGAGAGAGACAGAGAGACAGAGAGAGAAAGAGAGAGAAAGAGAGATGATAGACACCAAGCAAATACTGTGCACCACAAACAGATCACAACAAATCCCAGAGGACATCAACAGGTCATTGAATGCTCCTAAGTTCGTGCCAATTTTATCTGGGTAATACCTCAATGGTAGAGGCCAGAAAATTTAATGAGAAGTGCAAGGTTACTGCAAAGCATGACTGTGCTTGTTTTTAATCATTACTAGATACACTGGCAATATAACAAGCAGCCGGCGATACTGTAATGGTTCTGCCTTGGCATTTTCATAGAAATGAGTTGTTGCCTTCCCAGAAGTGTTACGTAGAAACACACTTAAGCAATAAAAAGAAGGAAACCAGCTACCCTCACTTTATCTTCCTTAGTTATCTCACTGTCTGTAGAGTTGGGGGTCAAAGTTGACTCCACAATGGCTACATGCCTGAATTGTTTAATTTGCCACCTATTGGTCCAAATTCTTCTATCCAAATACCTGCTTGTTGTACAGGCAGAGGGTGCAGAATGAATTGCATGGATGGAGACAGGGAGGGAAAGAGCTAAGGATGGAGGGATGGAGGGATGGAGAGAGAAAGAGCAAGACAGATAGTTAAGGCTCAATAACCCAAACCAGACCAACCTCTTTCCAACTACCATTTAGAATATCAGTTACTTTCAACACCATTATCACCACCCTAATATCTAATCTGTGTACTAATAAAAAATAAATTAGGCGAATTATAACCCAAAAAGACAAGATACAATTCATTCAGATTTTCTATGTCCAGGGTAGGGATTGATTTAAAAAAAAACACAATTCTACCCTTTTAATGAACTGAGAGTTTTACATTCTGCTCTGAGACTGGAGCTCCACGTTTTGAAAGTACTTGGACAAAAATATGGACTTGATCCTGAATAGGATCTATTCTATTCTATTCTATTCTATTCTATTCTATTCTATTCTATTCTATTCTATTCTATTCTATTCTATTCTATTCTATTCTATTCTATTCTATTCTATTCTATTCCGTTCTTTCATTATTCTATTCTATTCTATTCTATTCTATTCTATTCTATTCTATTCTATTCTATTCTATTCTATTCTATTCTATTCTATTCTATTCTATTCTATTCCATTCTATTCCATTCTTTCATTATTCTATTCTATTCTATTCTATTCTATTCTATTCTCTGTTCTAATTTCTACTCTATTTCTATTTTATTCTACTCTACTCTACTCTACTTTACTCTACTCTACTCTACTCTGTTCTGTTCTATTCTATTCTATTCTATTCTATTCTATTCTATTCTATTCTATTCTATTCTATTCTATTCTATTCTATTCTATTCTATTCTATTCTATTCTATTCTATTCTACATGGTTTGGATCCATGCATTTATTCCACTTTAACTGTTAATTTTTCTAACAAAGCAATGGATGCTTACTTTGGCCCAAAGGAACTCCATTGAATCCTTCTCACCAGAGCTGTTTCTTGAACCCTTAGGCACATTAATCATCATCATCTCTCTCCTTTATTCAAGTTTCTGCAGTTTAAAATTAGAAGCGGGCTGACCAAGAATGTATAAAAATGCCAGCTTTTTCCCCGCAACCAGTGACATGGATGAATCGCTTTCAGAGAGAGGGTCCTAGCATTGACCAAAGCATCTCACACGAACACGATGAGAATGCAAATAAGTTTCCCTGAGCCTTTCAAACAGTTGGTGGGCCTTTGATTTCCTACCGTTCTCAACATCTGCAAAGGCCTGCTCGGAGCTGCCACTGTTTGTGCCAACGGTGAAAGTCTAGTCAGAATTGTTGTTCGTTTTTTTTAACCTATTATTTCAAGATATTTCATGCAATATTTGCTGACATCATAATAAAAAAAACCCACAATCCCAGCTATGGGTAGACATCTCTGTGCAATCAATTTTCTGGCCAACAATATAGAAAGTTTTAGTCCTCGTTTTCTTCCCTATTCTTTTAAATCTTCCTGGGCTCCAAGATCACCGCAGATGGGGATTGCAGCCAAGAAATTGAAAGATGCTTGCAAGCTATGGCAAATCTAGACAGCGTACTAAAAAGCAGAGACATCACCCTGCCAACAAAAGTGTGTATAATCAAGGCCATGGTTTTCCCAGTTGCAATATATGGATGTGAAAGTTGGACCATAAGAAAGGCTGAGCGCCAAAGAATGGAGGCCTTTTTTTTTTAATATAAAATTCTTTTATTAAAACAATCAACATTGGACATAAAAGCATATTGTGCAGCAATCATCATGGCACCTGATATACAATACTAAGTGTTAGTCATTGAAAACATCTGATTTAGTAAGCCTTTTTCCACCCTTCGCGTCTAGCCTCAACTATACTCCTGTTACACTTTGTTTGATTGGTGTTTCTCTTATCTGGTTCCATATTAATGTGATCAACATTAAACCAAAGATCCTATTGCTAAACAATCATCCTAGGATATAGCATACAACATTAGGTATTAATCTTTGTAAACATCTGTTTTAGTAAATGTTCTTTCCTCCTCCCTTCCCCCTTCAAGTATACTCCGAGTACCTTTTGTTTGGTTGGTGTTTCTCTTATATATGGTCTATCTGCTCTATCTAGTTTATTGCATATTGTTCGTTTGCGCTTCTGAATTGACTTCGTCCCATTACTAGTGCAATCTTTTATAGTCCCTAGTCAGAGATCCTGAGGTAAAAGTTTCATATCCTGAGGTAGAGATTCAATCCGCTTTAACAGTATTAAAGCAAACAACATTGGACATAAGGTTATGTTAAGAGGCATTAGTTATAGAACATATACATTCAACATTGGGTGTTAGTTTTTGTAAACATTTGATTTGTTGACCCTTCTTCCCTCCTCCCATCGAGCCTCAGCTTTGAACTCTGGTGCTGGAGAAGACTCCTGTGAGTCCCTGGACTGCAAGGCGATCAAACCGGTCAGTCCTAGAGGAGATCAACGCCAACTGCTCTTTAGAATTCCAGATCCTCAAGTACTTTGGCCACCTAATGAGAAGGAAGGACTCACTGGAGAAGAGCCTGATTCTGGAAAAGATTGAGGGCAAGAGAAGAAGGGGACGACAGAGAAGGAGGTGGCTGGATGGAGTCACTGAAGCAGTAGGTGTGAACCTAAATGGACTCCAGAAGATGGTAGAGGACGGGAAGACCTGGAGAAATGTTGTCCATGGGGTCACGATGGGTCAGACATGACTTTGCAACTAACAACATTGTTATCTAGGCAAAATTTATATATATGACAAATCTAGACAGCATACTAAAATGCAGTATGCTTTAGAGAACAGGAAGGCCTGGAGGAACATTGTCCATGGGGTCATGATGGATCGGACACGACTTCGCAACTAACAACATTCTTTCAATTTAAATAAATCTAGACCACTTTACAATTCTTGATTTTCTGGTGAATTCCCATAAGATCCAAACCAGGTCCCAATCTTTTTAACCATTCTCAACATCTGCAAAGGGCTGCTCAGAGCGGTGGAAGTCCAATCTATTTCAGAAATTTTGGGACTATCTAGCATGAGTTTATTTTCTTCTGATCACCTTTGCAAGGTACATTTGGTGGACATGCAGGTAGATTTTATAGAGAAGTTGTTTTTTTATTTTATTTTTTACTCTTTTTTTGGGGAACTTAACCATGGAAAAGCTAGGACTGCCAATAAAATCTATTGCCCATGGAGAGATATAGAGTCTTCCAGCCCTTCAAAATTACAATAATATCCGCTGCAGAAAGCAAATTGTGGCAGTAACAGGGATATGAGTGAGTTCAACAAAGTCCATTCTTATTCTCATGTTTCAAAGGTGACCATCTGTTTCTCTCCCTCAATTACCATCTAAAACTATCAAACATTGTACAATAATTGCAGTCTCCCTGTTTAGCATGAATATATATATATAAAAATCCACCATCCTTGATGCATTAGAGACTGGTGCAGCTTCCTATTCATTCTCTGAAACTGCAAAATAACACATGTTTATAGCTGTGGCTTAGTGCAACAGCTCCAAAACTTTGCTTCTTATTCCCACTGTGCCACTTTTATCTAAAGTTTGGTTGTTTAATTGTTACAATAGCTCATTGTCAACCTTCTCCCTGATTGTGTCTCTGTTACATCATTGGCTATAGTCATTTGGATTACTTTTTCCAGTTCAATTTCTCTTAGGCATTCTCTTTCAAAATAGCTCCATAAGGCACAGAAACAAAGCAATTCTTGGATATAATTGCTACCCGTTGTTGCTTTTTAATCTCCAATTCTGTAGGTCCAGTAATATATGGGTGAATATTTATATTATTTTATTTGGATAATTTATATGGCTGCTCATATTAGCTAACAAACAATACATTGACAAGCATATAAAAATCAATATCAGTATAAAATACAGTTAAAAATGATGAGAATAATCAGCCAACTATAGCCAAGGCAAAATACCTCTCAGAGTAGTAGGCAAATCCAGGTTCACTAATATCTTTCATGCAAGTATGATTTTGGGTGTGTGTATGTGTGTGTCAGAGAATGAGGTGGCTGGATGAGGTCACTGAAGCAGTAGGTGTGAACTTAAATGGACTCCAGAAGATGGCAGAGAACAGGAAGATATGGAGGAACGTTGTCCATGGTCGCGATGAGTTGGACACGACTTCACAATTAACAACAACAACATGTGTGGGTGTACATATGAAAAATATTTTTGCACTACAAGAAACAAAAGGAGGGATTACTCTGTCTGCAACCTTGTGCTCCTAAAAGTTAGGTGAGATACAAGGTAGAGAGATGGAAGATTATCTCTTCTTGGCCTAATGGGGGTGGCTTGGATCCCAAGGTCAAGGTTTGGTAGATCCACATGATTCATAAATTGG
The DNA here is from genome assembly GCA_034064705.1 of Bothrops alternatus. Lineage (NCBI taxonomy): Eukaryota > Metazoa > Chordata > Lepidosauria > Squamata > Viperidae > Bothrops > Bothrops alternatus. The sequence continues at coordinate 857,700 of JARGCV010000505.1, read as the reverse complement.
TATCTATGACTAAGCCCCAGAATAACATAATAACAGCATTGGAAAGGACTTTGGAGGTCTTCTAGTCCAACCCCCTGTTCAACCTTTCTAGAAAAATGGCTGTCCAATCTCTTCTTGAAAGTCTCCAGTGATGGAGTACCCACAATTTCTGGAGGCAAGGTGTTCCACTGGTTAATTGTCCTCCCTGTTAGGACGTTTTT
>JARGCV010000505.1:752500-852500 GCA_034064705.1 Bothrops alternatus | reverse complement strand
GATGAGATTTCATGCAAATTTATTGGCATATAAGAGAAGTAAGTAGTTTGCAACAGCAAATAAGTTCCATGTTAATAAACTCCTCTTATATCCAAAGGACATCCAAAAGTGGGCATGAAATCCAATTTAATTCTATGTTTGCAAATAAATTGCATTGCGCTCAAAGACAGTTACTTACTAGTAAATATATTTAGACATTTAAACATAATATATTCTCTGAGTACAAGCTAGGAAAGAAATTCTATTCCATATTGGCCTACTCCTAAATAAAGACACACCTGGACAAGATAAATCCAGCTTCAACATCATTCCAGTTTAGATGCTTTCATTTAATAATGTGAAATAAAACCAACCCCTAAATTATATTTACCCAGAAATACATTTCTTGAATTTGATGCTCTTCCACCTAAGTAAATACAATGAAATTTTCCACTTTAATGTTGGATCAATGACTCAAATTTTTGTTTCTAAATGGGGAAAATGTCAGGATTATGAATTTATGACAAAGTTAAATGTGTTTAAGCAGCATTTCTTGGTAAATATACTTGAACACAGTGTTTTATTCAAGAGTAAAGATTATAGATTGTGTTTGTCTGTTTGGATCCAATGACAAATTTAGCTTCTTCTATTTTCTATTGATTTGTTTATTCTGTCTGTCTGATTATCTACCTATTTATCTATTCTATCTATCTATCTATCTATCTATCTATCTATCTATCTATCTATCTATCTATCTATCTATCTATCTATCTATCTATCTGCCACCCATTTTTAAATTCAAGATAACTCTTTTGTGGTCCCCCTGTCTTAATTGCAGGCAAATTGTATTTCTTGCAGATAGTCCAGCAGAAAATTGTTGCTATAGACAATCATTTGTCTGAGATAGTATAGGTTCTCCTGCTTGAGCAGGAGGCTGGACTAGAAGACCTCCAAGGTCCCATCCAGCTCTATTCTATTCTAAGACTACTGTTTGTTTAGGATAGGCCCATGTAATGAAATTAATAAATTTCATGTTCCATGTTTATTTTCCCATTTAATACTGCTTTTGCTATATATATATTTCACACCGACTCTAATCGTTTATCTGGTAATTTATTTGTGAATTCATTAGCAGAAAAGATTCTTTGATGGTTTCATGTTGGCTTACTTCAAGGAAATAAAGACTAGTTTGAAGCTTGAAGTATGTGCAATGTCCCTGATCTGATCAGTGACTGCCTAGCAAATATGTTCCATGCATTAGACATATTTTGGGAGACATATTGTTCTGAAAAGGTTGTCAAGGAGTCCCACTCTTAATTGTCTGAACTCGTGAAACAAACGGCCAGGGCTGGTGAGAATTGTATGCCAACATCTGGAAGGTAGTATGTTTTCCACTGCTGTAGTACTTTATGTCGGTTACCGAATGCTGCCAAGTTCCAAATATCAATTAAACAAGACAACCAGCTATAAAACCTCAACTGTCAAAAGCAAATATCCACAGATGTCAACTGCAAATATAACCAGCAATGCGTGAGGAAACATTGATGCATTTCGAACTTTTAATCTATAAAATGTATCCACGGCAATTACTCCATGAATGCCTTTGTTGATTCAGATAGATTTGACCTCCATGCAGAAAAGCATCAACCGTTCAGAAAAGAGGTGGAAGTAGAAAGATTTCCACCACCGAGCAGGGTTTTAATACTGATAGTAAAATGTAACGTCTTGCTGAACCTCAAGAAAGAAAACAGGAAGAAGGAAAAAGTGTAAAGAAAAAGAAATAAGAAAGAGGACGAAGAATGTGAAAGGGTGAATAGGATAAAGAAAGAGCAAAATATATAGAGAAGAGACTTTCAATCTTCATCACGTTAAGTATAAACACATTTACTGATTCTTTGCCGCCCTCTAGGATAACAAACATGTGTATCTTTATCCCAAATTTCATCTCTTATCTATATAGATCAGGGGTGGGGAACCTTGGCTCTTTTATGACTCATGGACTTCAACTCCCAGAATTCCTGAGCCAGCCACGCTGAGGGGAAAGGGAGAGGTTTCCAAGCTGAGCCATGCTGGCTCAGGAATTCTGGGAGGTGAAGTCCACAAGTCATAAAAGAGCCAAGGTTGCCTATCCCTGCTTATAGACAAATCTATAAAACATTATCTTTTCAGTTCTGCTACCAGCGGAAAATTGTGCTATATTGGGTTCAGTGGTCAGGCACTTTTTTTTTTATGAAGTTCCATTTTGGTGGAAGATGCATAGATGATCTGTTCCTTTTTCTGATGTTTAGGGTTCCTGCGGTGTCCTTGTCTAAATAGTGTTTTTTTTATACATAGAACATAGAATAATAAAGTTGGAAGGGACTTGGAGATCTTCTGAACCCATCCCTGCTCAAGCAAGAGACTCTATACCATTTCAGTCAGATGGCTGCATCCAGTTTTGGTCACCACAATGTAAAAAAGGTGTTGAGACTCTAGAAAGAGTACAGAGAAGAGCAACAAAGATGATCAGGGGACTGGAGGCTAAAACGTATAAGGAATGGTTGCTGGAATTGGGTATGTCTAGTTTAATGAAGAGAAGGATGAGGGGGGACATGATAGCAGTCTTCCAGTATCTCCGGGGCTGCCCCAAAGAAGAGGGAGTCAAGCTATTCTCCAAAGCACCTGAAGGCAGGAGAAGAAGCAATGGATGGAAACTAAGCAAGGAGAGAAGCAACCTGGAACTAAGGAAAAACTTCCTGACAGTGAGGACAATTAACCAGTGGAACAACCTGCCTGCAGAAGCAATGAATGCTCCAACCCTGGAAGTTTTTAAGAAGAGACTGGACAGCCATTTGTCTGAAATGGTTTAGGGTTTCCTGCCTGAGCAGGGGGTTGGACTTGATGACCTCCAAGGTCCCTTCCACGTTTAATATTATTAATGCTTTTTTCTAAAAAAAAAAAAAAAGGTACCTGAACTCACACATGCCATACAACCCGCCTTGCCTACCCTACAAGGTTCCATCCCAAAAAGGTGCCAGAACTCTGTTCTGGGCATTCTATGAGAAAAAAAGCCCTGATGATGATGATGATGATGATGATGATGATGATGATGATGATGATGATGATTATGATTATTATTATTATTATTATTATTATTATTATTATTATTATTATTATTATTATTATTATTATTATTATTATTATTATTATTATTATTATTATTATTATTATTATTATTATTATTATCCTCCAGTGATGGAGCACACACAATTTCTAAAAGCAAGCTATTCCACTGGTTGATTGTTTTCACAGTCAAGAAAGTTCTCCTTGGTCCTAGGTTGCTTCTCTGCTTGACTAGTTTCCATCCATTATTTCTTTTCCTGTTTTTCGGTGCTTTGGAAAATAGTTTGACCCCCACCCCTTCTTTGTAGGAGCTCTTCAAATATTGGAGCACTGCTATCATGTCTCCCCTAATCCTTCTTTTCATTAGATTAGACGTACCCAATTCCTGTAACACGGTTTCTCTTGTGAGAATTTTGGTTGTTACTTTGGTAGTGGAACACTTGGATGGTGTAGTGTTTGTGTGTTTGCTTGATAAACTTGTGTTTAACCTAGCTTACCATTTGTCTCTGCCGATGAGGATATTCAGGAAGGACAGTGTGTTGTTTTCTTCTTCCCTTGTGAATGCTACACCTTTGCAGATGTTGTTGATGGTTTAATATGCGTTCTGTACTTGGTGCTCTTAGTTTTGTTCCTACCGTAGCTGTGGTTATTCAGAGTATTAATTGTACCGATTCAAAGATGGTCATTGCTTTTATTTAATCAATGGCTAAAATCTAACCGAATGTTAAGTTCCTTCACATTTCACATATCAAAACAGCCATTGGATTAAACTTCTCAACAGGTAAAAAAAAAATGTCTGCCTTGAAAGACAGCACGTTGCTATTTCTTCAAGATGACCAACAGAAATCTGGTTTGAGAATTCCCCAAGCTATTTTGTATATTTCTCTCTCTCCTCTTATTGAATTATTCCTATCCTAAATAAGCTCTGTGTTCATTGAATTGTTTTTTTTTAATTCTAAGAGCAACGGAATGGATGTCAAAAGTAGTTTAGAAAATCATCAGCCATCAGGCAGATTTAGTTATGATCAATGCAGTGATCTATCTAAATATATCACAAGATGAGGATATTTGCTATTTGGCTTGGAAGATCATTCATCTGGAGGAGAAAGGGTTTATAGAAGACTACCTTTGATCTCAACATTTTATTAACTAAAGAATTATGCATATTTTTAGACAAAAAGCATTCACGTTCATATTGATTGCACAGACCAATAATACTGAATGGGGAGAAATAGCTTAGGATGAAAGACGCGTCCTGGCTTGTTAGAGAAAGATATAAGTGTATCATGAACTTGCCAATATCTAAGGATTCTTTTGCCTTTCTTTTCTTTTTGTTGTTTCACAACATGCAAACCATCAAATTCATGTTTGCCAACCTCTAACTCTGTTTCATGGGGGTCTGTGACCACTTGCTGTAGCCAACTCGCCGTGGGACAAGAGTTACACTGATCTTGAAGAAATAGTCAAATGGAATCATTAAAGAAATGTTGTGATTCCTTGCTGTCCAGTGGACCCAGCAGCTGAGTCTGAGGAATCAGAGGAGGATGAAGAGGAGGGGCCTGGAGTGACATCAGAGTCAGAGGAAGGCTCTGAGGAGCTCCAAGACTTACAGATGGAGGAGGAGCCTGGCCCCTCTGCTCGTGCTCAGGCTGAGACACAGCTGTGCTGGGAGTCTGAGTTGGACAGTGATGAATCACAGCTGGGAGATATCCAGGATGCATGACAACGCTGGCAAGAAAAGAGAGCAGGACAGAGGAATGCAATGGGGTGGCTCCAAAGGCAAAGGAGAAGGCATTAGGAAGCCACGCCTTGGCTGCATAATAAAAGGGAAGGTGTGGGAGGAGCTGGTGGCCAAAGGCGACCGTTCGTGTTGAGGAATTGAGTTTCTGTGAACTGTGTTTGTTTGCTTTGGACCTTGACTCAGGTCTGTGAACAATAAAAGGGGATTTTTTTTTCCTGCGGTTCCAGTCTGCTTGCTGGAAGAGGGGTTTCTCCTTGTGAGCTTAACAAGGACTCACGTCGGCTGGGACAGAACAAGAAAGGAGGGACAAAATAAAATGTGTGTGACAAAAAATTAAAATATTTTTTTTAAAAAAACATTTTAATCCAATTGAATTGTTGAATTGTTCCACAGTGAGTTGTCTAGTGGGAGGTGGTCCATGGTGATCTGGTCGCAGCAAACTGGGCATGACAACTTGACCATGGGCAGTTGGCTGCCATGAGTTGTCCCCAGTGTTTTTTTTTTTTTGTAAAAAAAAAAGATGCCGGAACTCACACACGTCATACAACCCGCCTTGCCTATCCTACAAGGTTCCATCCAAAAAAAGGTGCCAAAACTCCGTTCTGGGCATTCTATGACAAAAAAAGCCCTGGGTCCCATTCCATCTCATGGTCCATCTAGTGCAGAGGTCCTCAACCTTTTGGGCACCTGGGACCGGTTCCGTGGAGAATGGTTTTTCCACAGATCGGAGAGCGTGTGGTTTTGTGTGCTGCCTGCATCCCACAGAGGGGGCTTTGCTTGTTTGTGTGGACCAGTTGCTGGCATGCTGTGGTCTGGTACTGGTTCATGGATCAGGGGTTGGGGCAATGGTGGGATTCAAATATGTGAACAACTGGTTCTCTGTGTGAATGCCACTTCTGGAAGTCCATTCTAGGCCTGGGCAACAAAAATTAGCTACCGGTTCTGCTGAAGTGGTACAAACTGGTTGAATCCCACCACTGGGTTGGGGACTCCTGATCTAGTGCACCAGGTTTATATAGTACAGCAAAGATTTATAGTATTATAGATTATATAGTACAGCTCCGAGTCTTCGGAGAGGAGCGGCATACAAATCCGAATAAATAAATTTGTTTAGCTTGATAGCCACAAGTGCATAGTTGCATCAAAAGAAAAATCTTGGCCCATTTATTACAATGATGCATATCCCAGCTTGCAAATAGCTTTTCTATCCATACAATTTGCAATGTGTGAGCAGTGTTCGGACATTCCTTTTGGGCATCTGCTGTGTTGTTAAACGTAACTATAATAAGTTATACTTAGCAGGATAATCCCCAGTGAGACAATCATTTAATAAGATTGACTTTGAACCCAGCCAAGTTTCATCTTGGGTCCTTAGTAGGCGCTGATAATAATGGGCCCTCTGCTATTCCGTCCAATACTTCTTGTTAAATGTGAAATGACTCTTAGACATTCACAATAGACGAACAGATGGTGAAGCTGAGAGAATTTGCAGAAACTATCAAATTAACTTGTTCAAACAAAACAGCAACTGTGAGAGGGACCTTGAAGTCCAAGTGGACAATCACTTGACCATGAGCCAGCAGTGAGCAGGAGGAACCAAAAAAGCTAATGCAATCCTGGGTTGTATATAGAGAGGCATAGAATCAAGATCATGTGAAGTACTAGTACCGCTTTATAAAACCCTAGTAAGACCACACCTGGAATAGTGCAGCCAATTTTGGTCACCATGTCACAAAAAATATTGAGAGTTTGGAAAAAAATTCAGAGAAGAGCAACTAAGATGATCAAAGGCCTGGAGGCTAAAACATACGAAGAACGGCTGCGGGATTTGGGTTTGCCTAGTCTAAAGAAAAGAAGAAATAGGGGAGACATCATAGCAGTGTTCCAGTATCTGAGGGGCTACCACAAGGCAGAGGGGGCCAGGTTGTTCACCAAAGCACCAGAGGGCAGGACAAGAAACAATGGTTGGAAACTGACCAACGAGAGAAGCAACCTGGAATTAAGGAGAAACTTCCTGACATTGAGGACAATCAACCAATGGAACAGCTTGCCTCGAGAAATCATGGGTGCTCCATCACTGGAGGTTTTTAAGAAGCTTCTCACGAAACATTTGGAAACCAACCCACAAGCTTGGAGAATGAATGAATACGGGCTTTCTTTTTCTTTGTGTGTTTATTTTTTCTAAACAATGAAGTGTAATCACCCTTGTTCAAAGTAGCAGCAACTTACTGACCCTGGTTGGTCTACGAAAGTTAAGCAGAGTTGACCAAATTTAGCAACTCTGGGAAGTCCAAGAAACCCTACAAGAAAATAATGGCCAACCACTTCCATAAGGTTTAATAGGGACTTTGTTCTTTTGCTCAAAGTTTTAAATATAATAACCAGAGCTGCTTGAAGAATGGAATGGAGTGGAGTGGAGTGGAGTGGAGTGGAGTAGAGAGTAGGGTAGGGTAGGGTAGGGTAGGGTAGAGTAGAGTAGATATTGGAATGGAATGGAATGGAATGGAATAGAATAGAATAGAATAGAATAGAATAGAATAGAATAGAATAGAATAGAATAGAATAGAATAGAATAGAATAGAATAGAATAGAATAATAACTTTATTATACTTTAAATGTACACTAATCGGCATACATTAAAATGAAATTTTGTTGCATACAGCTCTCAAAGGGTCACCATCTCCAATATACACTATATAAATATGACAAAAATAAATAAATGAAAGAAAGAAAGAAAGAAAGAAAGAAAGAAAGAAAGAAAGAAAGAAAGAAAGAAAGAAAGAAAGAAAGATGCATATACCCACATATATTATATGACATGGAGGCAACATGGTTGCCCTCATCCACCTTCCTGAGGTCTGGTGGACATGTTCCCAGCATAACCAGGAAATTATTGGCACAGGTTACAATCTCTGAAGGCATCTTATCTTCCTGCCCATCAAATCTGCACACAACATTTCCTTATACAAATGCCATTTAACGATTCCCATTTACCTGCAACCTTGAGGAGAAAACAAGGGAATCAAGCATGAATAGAAACATGCATTCTAAGCTGCCGTGTTTGTCTTCCCTTTAGGGGTCTGGGCGACTTGTCCATCAGAAAGATGAAGCCACCAATGACTTTTAAGAAAGCAATATTTATAACATGGAGAGCTGTTGGGAAGAAATGATGGAGAAAAACTGCCTTGTCAAAGAACTTCAGCCATGCCAGGAAATGGAATCAAAGAGGGTTTCACAGTCAGGCTAATCCTATAGTCAAGATTCTCTAATGACCCATCTCCGTTGATTTGGTCTGTCAAAACCTTGGCAAAAGATTTGTATCTGCGTTTTTCGGTTCTCTCTAATGACAGAGGTGGAGACCGTTATGACCAAGATTGTGGCAAATACAGAAAAATCAGTCTGCTCTATAGTTTCTCTAGGTCACCCCAATCTTGGTATATTTTTGATGATCTAGGCAAGTAATTTTAAGCAAATCCTAGGAGACTATTTATGGGGGAAGCTTTCTACTACTTATACTTGATGTAGAGGAAAAAGGAACATTAGGAAATCAGGAGAGACATGAAATGTGGAGGAAAGTCCATGAAATTGAAATTTTGCCATGCTTAGTTCTCTCTCTCTCTCTCTCTCTCTCTCTCTCTCTCTCTCTCTCTCTCTCTCTCTCTCTCTCTCTCTCTCTCTCTCTCTCTCTCTCGTTTATCTCTCATTTATCAATCATCTCTTTCTCTCTCTGTGTGTCTATCTATCTATCTATCTATCTATCTATCTGTCTGTCTGTCTGTCTGTCTACCTACCTACCTACCTACTTACCTGCTTACCTACCTATCTTGTCTGTTTACCTTGTCTGTCTGTCTGTCATCCATCTATCTATCTGTCTGTCTGTCTGTCTGTCTGCCTGCCTACCTACCTACCTACTTACCTACCTATCTTGTCTGTCTGTCTGTCTGTCTGTCTGTCTGTCTATCTATCTATCTATCTATATCTACCTACCTACCTACCTACCTACCTACCTACCTATCTTGTCTGTCTATCTTGTCTGTCTGTCATCTATCTATCTATCTATCTATCTATCTATCTATCTATCTATCTATCATCCATCCATCCATCCATCCATCCATCCATCCATCCATCCATCCATCCATCCATCCATCCATCTATCTATCTATCTATCTATCTATCTATCTATCTATCTATCTATCTACCCATCCATCCATCTATATCATCTTCTATCATCTACTGTATCATTTATCAACTTGCAACGATCCTTTTCACACAACTCGCTTAAGTAGGGAGAGCTAAGGAGGAGGAAGCGCTGAGAATTTTAGAATTATCCAACCAGGTGAAGGAGATTAGATATCTCCAACAATTCCATTTTTATACAATTAGATTCATTCCCCTGTATCAACAAATCCACACCACAGTTTGTAGACCCTTTAATAAATAGTCTACCCATCCCTTTCAATGTTCAAGATCCAGATGTAATTGAGCTCCTCTCCAATCTTTTATCAAGTCACTAATCGCTCATTTTGGTTTTTCACACACCGCCAGCAACCAAACGGGTGAAGAGCAATGAATTCCTTGGCAGCAGGTCAGCGATCTCAGGATAAATGGCCGCACATCAACGTGAATAGAGACACAGAAGGAGTGCAAGAGCCAGCAAATGTGTAGTCATTCGTAGCTAAGCAGCAGGCAGGCACGAGAGCCAAGCAAAAAAAAAAAAAAAAAAGCGGTCAGGAGACCTGGCCATCTTATGACGGAGCGGGACAGAAGACCCAGAACTAAGAAGAGACCTTAGAATTAAAATGGAAAGAAGCAGTGAGACCGGATGGAATATTTTTTTTCTTCCTAATTAATTAGCCAAGAGCTCTGTACAACCCCTTTCTGTGATATAGCTATGCTATAGAACTCTTGTGACACTTTGACCTTTGACACTGGAGGTTCTCCTCTACTACACCCTGAGAGAGCTTATTACCACCCTGGTCAAATGGTTGCCCAATCTATTTTTGAAAACCTCCAGTGATGGAGCATCCACAACTCCTGGAAGTAAGTCATTCTACTGATTAATTGTTCTCACTGTTGGGAAATTTCTCTGTAGTTCTAGGTTGCTTCTCTCCTTGATTGCTTTCCATCCGTTGCTTCTTGTTCTGCCTTTAGGTGCTTTGAAAAATAGATTGATCCCCCCTCTTCTCTGTGAGAACCTCTCAGTTACTGGAAGATTGCTATCATGTCATTCCTAGTCCTTCTTTTTGGTAGACTACACATACCTAGTGTCAAGCACCATGGAAATCAGGTGATTCAGAAGGCAGTTCAAAAGAGTTATTGCAAGCCTGAGCTCTCTACAAGAATCTGGACTAAAATAAATAAGTGGGAGTTAAGGGGGAATTCAAGGTGGGCTGGACTTAGATCTCTTGTGGGCGTGCATGACTGATGACGCATTTGACCCTCTCCTTGGTCTCAGACTGGTCATCTCCAACACTTAGCTCCCTCAACATTCATTATACAATTGAGCATCCAACCCTGATCATCTTTGTTCCTCTTCTCTGCACTCTTTCTATGGCCTAGAATCTTTTTTTGTATCATGGTGACCAGAACTGGATGCAGTACTCCAAATGTTTGTCCTCACTAGCATGGTATGAAGCAGCATCGCTTGATGTTGAGTCAACCCATAATTCCATCAGCTTTTTGGGGGGGGCAGCTGCAGTGCACTGCTGGCTAATTTCGCTAAGGGACACTACGGTTCCCCCCACCGGAGATAGTCTGAATATTGTCTTCTATCTTCCACGTTCGCTTTGAAAATGGCTTGGCAGAAGTCATCAGTAATTCTCTCCTCTTTTTGTCTGTCTCTGTTCTTTTTCTTTCACTTTTGGAAGCCTGGCAGCTTCCCTTAATATATTAAAAGAAGGTTTCTCATTTCCACTGTAAACACTAAGAGAAAATTGTGGAACTTTAGCAGCGGTATTTTGTTCAGAAAGAGCTGGGAAATTGCCTGTCTAGAAAATACATTACAATCAATGAAAATAGATGCTGGGATTAGACCATTTGGGAGGTTAAGTTGTCAAGACGTAAGCAGGAACCACGCAGGGTTTCAAAGGGGTGAAGCAGACTGTCACGAGATTACAATAAATGTCATGCGACTTATCATGGGGAATGATAAGAACAGGCTCAGGACTGGTGTGGTAGTGACAATGACAAACCACTTTTGTATCTCATTGAATAGAGTATCCTTAACTCTAAGCTGAAAGCATCCTTAACACCACTTTCATTGCAGCCCACCTGCTGTTAAGGCTGTGCTAGAAAACTGGTTGAGTTGAAAGGGACATGGGTTCTTCTTGTGAATCGGTAAGACTTTTATCTTCTTGGGCTGAAAAAATACACCAGGATGGTGACAGAAGCCCTGAAATAAAGAAATGTGAGCCGCTTGAAAGAAAGGCTATGACAGATCTAGATAAAATATTAAAACACAGAGAGACATCATTCTGATAACAAGCCATGTATTGTCAAGTTGCTTGTTTCCCAAGCTGTAATATATGTCTGTGAATGCTGGATCAAAGCGGGGGAGGGGAGTGGGGTGGGGGGGAAATGTCATTGAATTGTGATGCTGAAACAATTGTCTAATATGAGATGAAGTAAAACTAGATTGCTGTCTGGAGCTACTAACAATGAAACTGACGCTTGAATCTTTTGGACAGATAATGCAAAGATGTGAGCTATTGCAGAAGACAACTCTAACATCTGGGCTGGTGGAGGGAAGAGCAATTGGAAAAGAGGTCAACAGAAGAGAAGCTGATGTCACACATGACACCAGCATGAACTTCCAGGAACTCAAAGAAACAATCATTCATGGGCAATCCTGGGGAAAAGACCACAATCAGTTAGGAAGACTTGGAAGTAACTAACAATAACAAGATGCAGTAGGAGGTAGCAAAGGACAAAAAATATATTGAGAATTTGGAAAAAGTTCAGAGAAGAGCAACTAAGATGATCCAAGGCCTGGAGACTAAAACATATGAAGAACATCTGCAGGACTTGAGTTTGGCTAGTCTAAAGAAAAAAAAGGGGGGGACATGATAGCAATATTCCAGTATTTGAGAGGCTGCCACAAAGAAGAGGGTGTCACATTATTCTCCAAAGCACCAGAGGGCAGGACAAGAACCAGTGGTTGGAAACTGACCAAAGAGAGAAGCAACTTGGAACTAAGGAGAAACTTCCTAACAGTGAGGACAATTAACCAGTGGAACAGCTTGCCTCCAGAAATCGTGGGCGCTCCATCACTGGAGATTTTTAAGAAGAGACTAGACAGTCACTTGTCTGAAATGGTATAGGTCCTCCTGCTTGAGCAGGGGGCTGGACTAGAAGACCTCCAAGGTCCCTCCAAGCTCTATTCTATTCTAACACTTCCAAAAAGGAAGCATCAGGAGCATGAATGTAGATCACTCACTCTTTAAAGCAGCTATATCCCATAATTGCCAGTTTGCAGCCAGGGGCTTCCTTCAATCTTCAACGTACAATTGGAATTCAAAACACTCCATCATGCTAGTATACAGAATGGGAAATAGACCTGGAGCATGTGGGGAAAAAATGTGGAGACAAAAATGGGCAATGGGTGGAGCTAAAGGAAAATGGGCTTGCTCAACAAATGGTCATATTCACCTTGGTGAAAGAAAGGATAACTCGTGGGAGCTTAAGTCTGGGAGAAAAAGTCAAATTCATAAATAAATACATAAGGTAGCATAGACTTGTATTTTATTTAATTAGTTTTTTTATTTATTTATTAAATTTATATCCCCCCCAAATCTCACTACCGTGACTCTTATTTTGGGTCTATTCTATTCTATTCTATTCTATTCTATTCTATTCTATTCTATTCTATTCTATTCTATTCTATTCTATTCTATTCTATTCTATTCTATTCTATTCATTTTCTATTCTATTCTATTCTTCATTCTATTCTATTCTATTCATTTTCTATTCTATTCTATTCTATTCATTTTCTATTCTATTCTATTCTTCATTCTATTCTATTCTATTCATTTTCTATTCTATTCTATTCTATTCTATTCTATTCTATTCTATTCTATTCTATTCATTTTCTATTCTATTCTATTCTTCATTCTATTCTATTCTATTCATTTTCTATTCTATTCTATTCTTCATTCTATTCTATTCTATTCATTTTCTATTCTATTCTATTCTATTCATTTTCTATTCTATTCTATTCTTCATTCTATTCTATTCTATTCATTTTCTATTCTATTCTATTCTATTCTATTCTATTCATTTTCTATTCTATTCTATTCTTCATTCTATTCTATTCTATTCATTTTCTATTCTATTCTATTCTATTCATTTTCTATTCTATTCTATTCTTCATTCTATTCTATTCTATTCTATTCTATTCATTTTCTATTCTATTCTATTCTATTCATTTTCTATTCTTTTCTATTCTTCATTCTATTCTATTCTATTCTATTCTATTCTGTTCTGTTCTGTTCTGTTCTGTTCTGTTCTATTCTATTCTATTCTATTCTATTCTATTCTATTCTATTCTATTCTATTCTATTCTATTCTATTCTATTCTATTCTATTCTATTCTATTCTATTCTACTGGGCAAATATCATACAGTTTTAATCCTGAATTATTTTTACAGTTGAATCTATATTTTTATGGTCCGTTTTATATTATGGTGTTTTTCAATCTTGGTCACTTTAAGATGGGTGAACTTCAACTCCCAGAATTCCCCCAGGCAGTTTTACAGGCTGGAGAATTCTGGGAGTTGAAGTCTACCCATATTAAAATAGCCAAGGTTGAGAAACACTGTTATACTTTTTTATTTGCTCAGTGTTGAATGTTATATGTCTATAATTTGAAGGTGCTTCAAATTATAAAATCATACCATTATACAATTATGCAATCATTCATTTTAAGACACACACAGCAAACAACCAGATCCACTGTTTTTCCAAAGAATACAAATCAAGAAAAAAAAAAGAATCTTGTGTTATGCAGTTGGTAGGGCAGATATATATGACCTGTTTTAGTTTCCTTGCAACCTGACCTAAACTGATGTTTGACTGCTCCTGAACTCCATAAATATATTTAACACTATTCCATAAACACATTTAGTATTAGAACAAATAAGAAAATAAAATTTCTCTTGAGTGGCAGACCTTGCATGATACAGCAAACTCTTCCTTGAGCTGAGCTCAGTCAACAAACAAATTCTAATTTCACATTTATCCATGTGGGATAGGAACTTGCTATGATGGACCAGGAAAAAAAAAGAATAATTTGGTTTGTGAATAGCTCAATGCAAATATCAATGCGCATTGCATAGGAGAAAGATAAATTCCATTGTTAGAAAAGGGAGTGAAAACAACCAATAGGCAGTAATAACAAAGCACTTGAATTTGTATGTCATTGTGTTCAGAATACTGTGATTCTTTCTTGACCCCACCAAGGGGAGCTACACAAATCATGCAGGGGTTAAATCTCAACACTACTTAGTTAAGGGCAGGAGTACAAAAGGAGGCAGCATGTAACAGAATTGAAGGGGACCTGGAGGTCATCTAGTCCAACTTCTGCTCAAGCAGGAGACCTTGTTTCAGACAAATGGCGGTCCAGCCTCTTCTTAAAAACTTCCAGTGTTGGAGCATTCACTGCTTCTGGAGGCAGGTTGTTCCACTAGTTAATTGTTCTGTCAGGAAGTTTCTCCTTAGTTCCAGGTTGCTTCTCTCCTTGATTAGTTTCCACCCGTTGTTTCTTGTCCTGCCCTCAGGCGCTTTGGAGAATAGGCTGATCCCCTCTCCTTTGTGGTCAACTATCAAGATGAATACAATAATACTCAATATGGAGAAACCAGATAGACCTGGGGTGTCAAACTCAATTTGATTGAGGGCCGCATCAGCATTGCGGTTGCCCTCAGGGGGCCGGGTGGGTGTGGCCAGGGTGGATGCAGTCTACTGGGTGGGCGTGGATGGAGTGGGTGTGGCCTACTGGGTGGGTGTGGCCTGGTGCGTTTCAAGGTGTTAGTGACCATCTTTAAAGCGCTCCATGGCATCGGACCCGGATATCTACAGGACCACCTTCTGCCAGCAAATACCTCCCGCTGTCCAGTACGCTCCACAGAGTGGGTCTTCTCAGGGTGCCGTCGGCCAGACAATGTCGGCTGGCGACCCCCAGGGGGAGAGCCTTCTCTGTGGGAGCTCCAACGCTTTGGAACGAGCTCCCCCCCAAACTCCGTATGATGACGGAATTGCGTTCCTTCCATCGAGAATTAAAAACACATCTTTTTTGACAAGCCGGCCTGGGATAGGAGCTCCGGTACCAACAGGTTATAATTGTTTTAGGGGATCGAGCTTTTAAGATAATGTATTGGGTTTTAAATGTTTCTGGGCCAAATTGTTTAATCCATTTTTAATCATTTTACTTTTTGTAAGTTGATGTTTTTAATTGGGCTGTACACCGCCCCGAGTCCTTCGGGAGGGGGGCGGTATAGAAATCGCAAAAATAAATAAATAAATAAATTCGCATCAAGGGTGCCTATGGGGGCCTGGGCAGGAGTGGGACAGATCTGAGGGTCTCTGGCAGAAGGGGGTGGGACCGGGGCAAGTGCCAAGGCATGGTCCACTGGAGGAGCCTTATTGTTCCTCTCAGGCCATGCGGGGTGTGGGGGGTTATGGAGCTAAGACTGAATGCGTTTCAGCATAGATGGCCACCACAAAATTGTACATTGGCTCCCGGCCGCCCTGGGCCAGGGCCAAGGCAGCGGGGGCCGTTCCCTCACTGTTTCCAGGATGGCTTCGCGGGCCACATGAAACCACCTTGTCGGCCGCACCCGGCCCCCCGGTTCTTGTGTTTGACATGTTTGAGATAGACGTTCCTCCCAACTCCGTAATGTTAAAGTGTTGCTAATTATGGGATATTCAAATCAAGCAAGACGACTCATTTCTTCCCATGGCATTTAACAGAACGACGTTGGTTTAAATGGAAGTTCAAGCAACGCATGGTAGATTAAGCAATTGCTAGCTGCAAAATCATAGCTAAAATTGTCTTTATTGTGCCTGTTCTGCAGGTATCGTGTTTGATTATAACAAGACTACAGTAATTGGGAAGGGCATTTTTTTCCCCAAAGCCTACCTGGAAAGCATACTATACTCAGAAGAACTTTTAATCCAGTAATTGATGTGGGTTTTTTTTTTCTGGTGAGGACCATTGAAAATCATAAATGTCCTTGATGTCTTCTCTGTCTTGATGGGGCTTAGAGGTATTTGAAGAAGAATGGAAATGATCTACTGTTTTTCTAACTGGATGGAAAGAGAAGCCAAGCAAGCTGGCTTGAAATAACTAGAGATTTCAAGCAGAGTTAGTTTTGGAGCCATGGAACAATATGCTACTCCAAAGAAATGAAGCACTTGTCCTTCTGATACATGAGTTGGCTTCTCTAATTAGTGTGTGGAATTCTTTGCTAGTAATGGAAGCTATAGCTGGGTTTTAGTATTCTAATTACTGCCATTCTTTTCTTCTTGGTCATTCACAAAACTACAGTAATTCTTCGAGTCGTTCTATCTATGTTGGGCCGCACACAACTCTTATCGAGAAATTAAAGGAAAAATAAAAATTGTACCAAGGTAGCTGACATTCCTAGTCTTCCCCACTGGGTATGCGTTTATTGTTGTGTAAAGATATAAAGATCCTTTTCCAGCATGCTTGGGCAGGAGGTTGGACTAGACGATCTCCAGGGATCCTTCCAGCCCTATATTCTATGATATAGCCCAGTGATGGCAAACCTTTTAGAGACCGAGTGCCCAAAACACAACCCAAAACCAGTTATTTATCACAAAGTGCCAAGGCCGCATCAGCATTGTGGCCTCGGGGAGGCATGGGGGTGTGGCCCACTGGGTGAGCATGGCTGTGGTTGTCACGGCAGACTGGGGGGCATGGCTGGTGAGGGCATGGCCTCCTCAATGTTGCTCATGGGGAGGATGCCTGTGGGGGCTGGGCAGGGTTGAAGGAAATCCAGAGGGTCTCTGACAGGTGGGGCGGTGGGCAGGAGGCCCAGCATAGATGGGGGAGGCATGCAATCCTAGCTGGGACTGGGGGGCCACGGCATCGATGGAGATCTGGCTTTCCCTGCTTGGGGTGGCCTTTGGCTTGCTAGGTGTGGACATGCTCTACCACCTCTAATCCAGCTTGCTAGCTGGCTGCTTTGCCTCCTTTATGCTGGGTGGGGCTGCCACTCCAGGTGGCCTAATGGACCTGCACAAGTTGCTGGCAGCAGCGGTGTGTGTACCCACAGAGAAGGCTCTGAGTGCTGCCTCTGGCACGCGTGCCATAGGTTCGCCACCACTGATATAGTCCCATCACTTTTCTTGGATGATTGAAGAGGTAGAACAACACATAGGCTCTTCTCTGGGATAAAATGATCCCAGTCTATGTTTTTATGTGTTCTTAGGACATAGTAATCCTGTTCATGACCCAGGTAAGCTAAGTACTGCAGATATGGATGGCCAAAAGTCAACAAATACTCAGTCTTTGTGCCCAATAAGATAAAAATACAGAAAACAATAAACTTTTGCCTGCATCTATATGGGAATAATCAATGTATAGGATGAGGAGTAGAATAGGAGTGCCTTCAATGGAACTTTTTTTTATATAGTTTGCACTCATCGATAGAAATTTTATACAGCAGCATGCAAGGATGTAAGCGTTACCTTGGCGTAAGATGGGTGGCCTATAAATTTTATAAACAAATAAACAAATGTCCACAGGTAGTGAGTCAAAAAGCCAAGCTGACAATCGCAGGTTTGTGATCCTGCTCCCTTTTTCGTGCTTTTCAGTTTTCTTGATTCCCCCTGTAAACACCTCCAGCCACAGAAAATTATAAATCTATAAATCACATGGGGCGGTGCAATGGCTCAGCAGTTAAGACACACTGGGCTTGTTGTCTGGAAATCCAACAGCCTGGGTTCACAACCTGAGCACTGTGCAACAGGGTGAGCTCCCGTTTCTTGATAAATAGGTGCCACACTGTGCGGAGGGAATGGCATTCTGTGACATCATATTAGCCACATGACCTGAGAAAAGTCTTTGGACAGAGCTGGCTCAGAGATACTTGAAATGAGTACCATGCAATGGCAAAACAGAATAAAATCCACAGGGACTCCTTTACCTTGTTATATGTCACACCTCTTTCTTTCTTTCTTTCTTTCTTTCTTTCTTTCTTTCTTTCTTTCTTTCTTTCTTTCTTTCTTTCTTTCTTTCTTTCTTTCTTTCTTTCTTTCTTTCTTTCTTTCTTTCCTTCCTTCTTTCTTTCTTTCTTTCTTTCTTTCTCTCTCTCTCTCTCTCTCTCTCTCATCTATCTATCTATCTATCTATCTATCTATCTATCTATCTATCTATCTATCTATCTATCTATCTACCTACCTACCTACCTACCTACCTACCTACCTACCTACCTACCTACCTATCTATCTATCTATCTATCTACAGTACCTACCTACCTACCTACCTACCTACCTACCTACCTACCTATCTCTCTATCTATCTCTCTATCTATCTATCTATCTATCTATCTATCTATCTATCTATCTATCTATCTATCTATCTATCTATCTATCTATCTATCTATCTATCTATCTATCATCTATCTAATTTATTTAAAAAACTGTCCATCTCACTCACTGAGAGATTCTGTGTGGAGAGATATTTTTCTCTCACAATATGCAGTTGAAGCTGTGAAGATGCTGATGGTCTTAAAAATTGCAGTACTTGAAAAATTAAGAAAGTTTCTTGGTTCTCTTTCTGAACATGTTTTTTTTTTTACACTGCCTTGGAAATCAGTATAATGAAATAATAGATGGAATTACAATAGCATCAAGGAAATGAAAAGAATTAGGGGATATTCACACTGAGCACTTGCTTTTTATTGTTTGCCTTGGGCTAATCTGAGCTAAACAAAATAAACAAGGTGGTTAGATTTATTTATTTTTTTGCTTATTAATCCTTTTTCAAACAACAGTGAGGAGATAAAATCCATTTGGCAGAAATGCAAAGTGCTTCTTCATCGAACAATGGAATTTTAATATGCATGCCTTTTGTTTTAGTCTTAAACAGAAGATATGTGAAAGTAGGGACTTCCACAGCCTTGAATAGAATAGAATAGAATAGAATAGAATAGAATAGAATAGAATAGAATAGAATAGAATAGAATAGAATAGAATAGAATAGAATAGAATAGAATAGAGTAGAGTAGAGTAGAGTAGAGTAGAGTAGAGTAGAGTAGAGTAGAGTAGAGTAGAGTAGAATAGAATAGAATATGGAAAGAACAGAATATGGAAAGAATAGAATATGGAAAGAATAGAGTAGAGTAGAGTAGAGTAGAGTAGAGTAGAGTAGAGTAGAGTAGAGTAGAGTAGAATAGAATAGAATAGAATAGAATAGAATAGAATAGAATAGAATAGAATAGAATAGAATAGAATAGAATGAGGAATGAGGAATGAGGAATAGAATAGAATAGAATAGAATAGAATAGAATAGAATAGAATAGAATAGAATAGAATAGAATAGAATAGAATAGAATAGAATAGAATAGAATAGAATAGATACTGGAATATAGAATAGAATAGAATAGAATAAGAAACAGAATAGAATAGAATAGAATAGAATAGAATAGAATAGAATAGAATAGAATAGAATAGAATAAGAAATAGAATAGAATAGAATAGAATAGAATAGAATAGAATAGAATAGAATAGAATAGAATAGAATAGAATAGAATAGAATAGAATAAGAAATAGAATAGAATAGAATAGAATAGAATAGAATAGAATAGAATAGAATAGAATGAGGAATAGAATAGAATAGAATAGAATAGAATAGAATAGAATAGAATAGAATAGAATAGAATAGAATAGAATAGAATAGAATAGAATAGATACTGGACTTCCGGTGGCTTCGCATCGTCGATAGAGCCTCTAATGTGAGGCTCTGGTCTCTGAATCAGTATAGCCGTCAACAACAGCGCTCACCAGCTGTTTGTTGCGGCGGAAAAACTCCCCCTCGGGCAAAGAGGGGGAGTAGAGCATTAAGAGCCGGGTTGAGCCCTTCCAAGACCCCTGGATTAAATTTCAGGGGCAGAGAAGGTGTGCTCCCCAGGCTCTTGAAAAGCTCCTGTTCAGAAACGCTTCTGTCGGCTGACAGAATTAGACGTTGCGACCGCCTCTGTTCTTTCAGGAAGAATAATAAAGGCTTTATTCAGACGGAATGGATACAGGAGCTTTCTGAGTACTGCAAGTATATTGTTACTTTGTTTCTGCCTTTGTATCTACAAACTTTTTTGAATTAATATAACCTTTTTAAGATGGCGTTTGCTTTTTCTGCTGAGTGAAAGTGAAAGATGAAAGTGTTTATTCCACTGAGAAATTGAAACGGAATTTTTTTTCTTTTCTTTTCAAGACTTGTTTGAGAGACTATTTGGACTTGATTTATTTATTGATTTTTTTACTAAAGTATAAAATAATTGGACTTTTTTAAAAAGAACTTGAGAAGGGCGGAAGTGGAAATTTTTTTTTTTTTTTTTTTTTTTTTTAGTTTCTCTTTCTTTGTTTCAATTATGACTACAAGACAAAAGGCAGCTGCTAAGGCGGCTATGCCCTCTCCAGGACAGCTTGTCAAATCACAGTCTGCTCCTTTAGAATCTCAAGAACCTGCACAGTCCTCACAAATGCTCACAGTGAAAGATCTACAGTCGGCTTTAACAGATGTAATATCTTTTTTTAATGATAGGTTTGATAAATTGGAAGATAAATTTGATGTGAAAATAGAGGAAAAGATGGTTGAGCAGAAAAAAGACTTTAAAGCTATGATAGAAGCCTCTAATCAGGAGATGAGAGAAGATATTGTAGACGCTATCAAGAGTGTTTGGGACTATACTATTGTTGTTGAAGAGAAATTAGAGAATGCTGAGCAACATTTTGAAGAAAAATTAGAAGAAATTAGAAGCGATGTTCAAGATCAAGCTACTTTGACACAATATCATCAGATGCAGTTTGCGGTTAGAATTAGGGGATTTAGAGATGTATTAAATGAGAACCAAGAAGATTTAAGAAAAACTTTTTCTGAAGCTTTAGCAAAATTTTTGGATGATTCAGTTGAGAATGTGGCCTGGCAGATTGAACGACTGTTCAGAGTGAACTCACGCATTGCAGCACAGAGGAATTTGCCTAGAGATATTGTGATATATTTTAATACAAGAAAATATAGAAATTGGGTTCTATCTATAGCCTATAATAAACAACTGAGTGTTGCTGGTCAAGATGTACAGGTTCTGAAAGAGATACCTCCTAAGATGTTGAGATCAAGGAAAGATTACACCTTTTTGACGGAGGAGCTTAAAAGAAGAGAAATACAATATAGATGGGAGGTACCAACTGGACTTTCTTTACTTTTCAAAAATAAAAGATACCGTTTGTTTACTGTAGCTAAAGCGAAAGATTTCTTTGAGAATATATTGATGGCTGATAGATCTACCTCCCCAAAACCTAAGGGGGCAATGTTGGTTAAAGACCTAGAATTATTGCAATCTGCGGAACTTCAACAACCTCGACTAATTTCATCGGTTCTTTTGGATAAAGCAGTTGAGCAACCAGTGCAGTCAATTGATATCTTTCAACCTTTGGCACTAGACAAGCCTAAAGATCCAAGGCGTGTATGGGAACCTACTAAAGCTATTGAACAAAGAGAAAAAACACAACCAATTCAAACCAAGCAAACTGATCTGACATCTATGGAAGCCATGGGAGCAAGACCCAAGAGGCAGGAAGAAGTGGAATGGTCTTTGCAGAAGCTTTCACGTAAAGGCCATGTCAAATAAGTATTTGACGTGGAATGTTAATGGTTTAAATTCTCCACAAAAAAGGAAGAAGATATTTCATTATTTGAAGCAATGTAAAAATGATGTGATCTGTCTACAAGAAACTCACATTAGATTTTCAGACCAGAAATACTTGATTAATAATAAGCTGGGTACACACTTTGTGGCATCATCTTTAGATAAAAAAAATGGAATTGTTATTTATGTTAAAAATAATATAAAAGCTAAGTTATTAGAAGCAGATACTCAAGGTAGATTTTTAGCTATAGAAATTTTACTGGATGGGAAGAAAGTTCTCTTGATGGGTATATATGCTCCAAACCAAAAACAAGGCATGTTTTATAAATCATTACACAAAAAGTTATTAGAGTTGGACTATAGATCTTGTATTTTAATGGGAGACTGGAATGGAATCCTTGATACTGGTTTGGACAAGAAAAAGATTTCATTAGTTTCTCAATCGCGTTCAATTTTACCTAAATCTTTTTTTGATATTAAAGATGATTTTAATTTGTTTGATATTTGGAGAGAAAGACATGGTAGGGATCAAGAGTTTACTTTTTTCTCTGACAGACATCAATCATTTTCTAGAATTGATTTTATTTTAACTACTAGTGATTTTATGTTAAATTTAAAGAAAGTTAAAATTCTACCTAATGTATTGTCTGACCACAATCCAGTTATGATGGAATTAAGGTCTGGCCAATTTTTACGTAGATCCTGGAGACTTAATGAAAATCTGTTTAATTATGAAATGTATGTGCAAGAATGTAAAAAGGCTATCAAGGAATTTTTTAGGTTAAACAAGAATGTAGGTTTACCAATAGAAGTGGTGTGGGACTCTAGTAAGGCCCATATGCGTGGAATATTAATTGAACTGAATGCTAGGCATAGACGTAAACAGGAGGAAAAGAGGCGAGTTTTAGAAGCGGAAATAAGAAAGAAAGAGTTATTATTAATTGATAAACCAGATGATAGTGACATTAAAGAAGGGATAAAGGTTTTACGGAAACAATTTGATATTTTGATGACCGACCAGGTTGCCAGGAATATACAATATGCTAAACATAATACTTTTTTTAATGCTAATAAACCTGGCAGATGGTTGGCTTATACATTAAGGAAAAAACAAAAATCCCGTTTAATTGAGAAGGTTGAATATAAAGGGCAAGAAGTATTTCATCAAGAAACTATTAAGAAGGCTTTTCTAGAGTTCTACACCAAATTGTATGCTGAAGAAAAAGTTCAAGAGAAAGAGATAGATGCCTTTTTACAAAATCAAAATGTTTCTGAAATTACTTTGGAACAAAGAGATAGATTAAATGCTTTGATTAGGCCAGAAGAAATTATTGATGCAATTAAGCAATTGAAATTGGGAAAATCTCCAGGTACTGATGGTTTTACCACGATTTATTATAGGTGTTTACAGGAGGAAATGGTGGAACATATGAGGGAGTTATTTGTGAATATACAAGAGGGTGGTCGGGTTCCACCCTCTTGGAAAACGGCTAATGTATGTTTGATTCCTAAAGAGGGTAAAGATAATGTTCAAGTAGAAAATTTTAGACCTATTTCCTTGTTGAATACGGATTATAAGATTTTTGCCAAAATTTTGGCTAATAGATTAATGACAGTTTTGACACAGAGGATTCACCCGGATCAAACTGGTTTTTTACAAGGGAGACAGATGAAAACCAATGTTAGACAACTCGTTAACATATTGGAATATTTGGATAAACATATCCAAGTACCAGCTGTTTTAATGTTTTTAGATGCAGAAAAAGCTTTTGATAGACTGAATTGGACGTTTCTGCAAAGGCTTGTGGTAAGGATGGGAATGGGGGACCAGTTTATTAATTCTATATCAGCTATATATCAGAAACAAACAGGACAGATTATAGTGAATGGACAATTAACAGATTCATTTAATATAGAAAAGGGTACTAGGCAGGGTTGTCCCTTATCCCCTTTATTGTTTGTTTTAACCTTAGAGGTACTATTGAATAGGATTAGAGCATCAGAGGAATTAAGGGGGGTACAAATTAGACAACATGATTATTGATTATGTGCCTTTGCAGACGATTTACTTGTGACGCTAACTCAGCCAATACAATCGGTTCAGAGTTTGATGGAAATTATTCAAAATTATGGAAAAGTTTCAGGTTTTAAACTAAATTTATCCAAGACAAAGATGTTGGTTAAAAATCTTGATAACAAATTAAAACAAGATTTGGAAAGAATAACGGGATGCGAGATAGTTAAAAAAGTTAAATATTTAGGAATTTATATAGAAGCTTCAAATGGTAAATTATATAAGAATAATTATGAACTTTTATGGTGTAAAGTACAAAAAGAATTGGAGAATTGGAAAAAACTACAATTATCCATGTTGGGCAGAATAGCCGCTATTAAAATGAATGTATTGCCGAAATTTTTATTTTTATTTCAAATGTTACCAATACTTAAAAAGGATGGAAATCTCGATGAATGGCAGAAAGGTATAAACAAATTCATTTGGGATGGCAAGAAACCAAGGGTTAAATTTAAAATTATTCAAGACACAAGAGAGAGAGGCGGTTTGAAAGTGCCTAATTTTAAATTATATTATTATGCAGCAGTTCTAGTGGTTATAAGTGATTGGATTAACTTAACAAATGAAAGAATATTAAATATAGAAGGATATGGGTTAGTATATGGGTTCCACGCGTATTTAGTTTATGACAAAAAATTGGATAGGAGTTTTAAAGAACATATAATAAGAAACTCTGTCTTGCGAGTCTGGAAAAAGTATTATTATAAGTTAAATGGTAAAATTCCTTTATGGACAGTTCCCAGACACGCAATACAGAGTATAGGTATACAACAAATTCAAGACGTGGTGTCCTATGATAAACTTTTAAATAAAGAAGGGAATAGCATAGAACTGAAATCATTAGATAAATTAAGGGAGGAAGGTATAGCTCATAATTGGTTTTATCATGCACAACTTCAAGCCAGATGGCAAAAAGATGTCAAGATGGGTTTTTCTTTAAAGGATGATGAAAAATTAATTATACAAATTAGAGATCAAAGAAAGATGCATATTAAAAGAATATATGATGCTTTAATTGAAATTGATTCTGGAACTGAATTAATTAAAGACTGTATGATTAAATGGGAAGGTAACTTCGGCCACCCAATTATGATGGAAACTTGGAAAAGAATATGGGTGAAAAATGTTAAATTTACACAAGCTCAGCATCTAAGAGAAAATTTTTATAAAATGTTTTACAGATGGCATTTAGATCCCAAAAAATTATCGTCTATGTATCCAAATTTGCAACCCAAATGTTGGCGATGTGACTCTATGGACGCTACTTACTTTCACATTTGGTGGTCTTGCAAAAAAATTAAGGCTTTTTGGATAAAAATATGGTGGATTCTTCAAAATATCTTGAAAAAGCGTATTGAGTTTGTACCACAGTTGTTTTTGTTGGGTATTACAAAGGACTGTTCCACTACAGAGACTAAGTTGATTTTGAACTTGATTACTGCTGCAAGACTGTTGGTGGGACAATATTGGAAGTCATCTGAAATACCATCTATTGAAGAATGGACATTAAAAGTTACCCATCTTGTGGAGATGGCTAAGATTTCGGCATACCTGAAGAACCACTCAAATGAAACGTTTTTGATGGACTGGAAGAAATGGATTGATTATATGCAAAAGAAATATCAGTTGAAAGAATTAGATTTGATATATAGTTAAATAGTTTAATATAGTAGTTTAGTGAGGTTTCTTGTGTTTTTACCCTGTATTCATTCTGGGAAGTCGGGGGGGGGAGGGGGGAGGGAGATAATATATGTTAGTTTATGTTTCTCAACTGTAGTTGGGGACTTAGGGATTAGATAATTTTTGTAGGATGCTCGGTAGAATTGTAGCTAGTGTTTTGGATGGTGAGGAGGAGGAGCGAAAATACAAGAGGAATGGGCTGGTGGAGGGTGTTCTGGAGGGGGGTTCCGAGCAGTTCTTTGTATTGTTTATTTTTATTATGTAATTTGTTTGTTTTCAGTTGAGTTAATAGGTTACTATGTTATAATTGTTAAAAGTTTTTTTTATAAAAAATTTTAATAAAAAAATTATTAAAAAAAAAAAAAAAAAAAAAAAAAAAAAAAAGAATAGAATAGATACTGGAATATAGAATAGAATAGAATAAGAAATAGAATAGAATAGAATAGAATAGAATAGAATAGAATAGAATAGAATAGAATAGAATAGAATAGAATAGAATAGAATAGAATAGAATAAGAAATAGAATAGAATAGAATAGAATAGAATAGAATGAGGAATGAGGAATAGAATAGAATAGAATAGAATAGAATAGAATAGAATAGAATAGAATAGAATAGAATAGAATAGAATAGAATAGAATAGAATAGAATAGATACTGGAATATAGAATAGAATAGAATAAGAAATAGAATAGAATAGAATAGAATAGAATAGAATAGAATAGAATAGAATAGAATAGAATAGAATAGAATAAGAAATAGAATAGAATAGAATAGAATAGAATAGAATAGAATAGAATAGAATAGAATAGAATAGAATAGAATAGAATAGAATGAGGAATGAGGAATAGAATAGAATAGAATAGAATAGAATAGAATAGAATAGAATAGAATAGAATAGAATAGAATAGAATAGAATAGAATAGAATAGAATAGAATAGATACTGGAATATAGAATAGAATAGAATAAGAAATAGAATAGAATAGAATAGAATAGAATAGAATAGAATAGAATAGAATAGAATAGAATAGAATAGAATAGAATAGAATAGAATAGAATGAGGAATGAGGAATAGAATAGAATAGAATAGAATAGAATAGAATAGAATAGAATAGAATGAGGAATAGAATAGAATAGAATAGAATAGAATAGAATAGAATAGAATAGAATAGAATAGAATAGAATAGAATAGAATAGAATAGAATAGATACTGGAATATAGAATAGAATAGAATAAGAAATAGAATAGAATAGAATAGAATAGAATAGAATAGAATAGAATAGAATAGAATAGAATAGAATAGAATAGAATAGAATAGAATGAGGAATGAGGAATGAGGAATAGAATAGAATAGAATAGAATAGAATAGAATAGAATAGAATAAGAAATAGAATAGAATAGAATAGAATAGAATAGAATAGAATAGAATAGAATAGAATAGAATAGAATAGAATAGAATAGAATAGAATAGAATAGAATAGAATAGAATAGAATAGAATAGAATGAGGAATGAGGAATAGAATAGAATAGAATAGAATAGAATAGAATAGAATAGAATAGAATAGAATAGAATAGAATGAGGAATAGAATAGAATAGAATAGAATAGAATAGAATAGAATAGAATAGAATAGAATAGAATAGAATAGAATAGAATAGAATAGAATAGATACTGGAATATAGAATAGAATAGAATAAGAAATAGAATAGAGTAGAATAGAATAGAATAGAATAGAATAGAATAGAATAGAATAGAATAGAATAGAATAGAATAGAATAGAATAGAATAGAATAGAATGAGGAATGAGGAATAGAATAGAATAGAATAGAATAGAATAGAATAGAATAGAATAAGAAATAGAATAGAATAGAATAGAATAGAATAGAATAGAATAGAATAGAATAGAATAGAATAGAATAGAATAGAATAGAATAGAATATTTGACCAAGTGTGATTAGACATACAAGGAATATTAGTGCCTTGTACCTGTTTATGGGAATTCCAAGATCTTGTTTTGTAACTTTTATTGATCCTGGGAAGTGATGATGATGATGATGATGATGATGATGATGATGATGATGATGATGATGATGATGATGATGATGATGATCATCATCATCATCATCATCATCATCATCATCATCATCATCATCATCATCATCATCATCATCATCATCACAATACTTCTTAAAGGCATCACATTGCCAGAAGTATTGCTAACAAAGTACAATGATGTCAAAGGGTTTGCCTCCATTCCACTGGGTGGGTGTTCCATCACTGGAGGTTTTTAAGAAGAGATTGGACAGCCATTTGTCTGGAATGGCATAGGGTCTCCTGCATAAGCAGGGAGATGGACTAGAAGACCTCCAAGGTCCCTTCCAACTCTGTTGTTCTGTTACTCAGAATGGAACACAATGCAACACAACGCAATGCAATACAATGGAACATGGCTCTTCTTATGTTCTTATGTTCTTAGAATGGAACAGAACATAATAGAATATTCTTTATTGACCAAATATGATTGGCCACACTGGAAATTTGTCTCCTGTGCATAGGTATTCAATGTACATACAAACAATAAAATGATATAATCATAAGATACTAATGGGAGTAGTAATAGGAAAGATGAGAAGGATAGTAATAATACACTAATAGTATACAGCCCTACTAGCTGGTTAGATGTCCTTAGGCACAAGACAGTGCTGTGGGAATTAGATGTTCAGCAGAGTGATGATATGAGGATAAAAAACTGTCTTTGAGACTAGTTGTTTTGGCAATGCAATGTATTTTAGCAGCGTCCTATGTATTATATATAATACCCCCATTATAATAAGGTGTATTATACATTAAGGTTAACATATTCTGACAACTGTAGTGTTGGCGTGAAACTGCAAGTCTTTTGTCACCGCTCTTCTTTCCAATTTTTTGAAGCAAAGGGTAAGTCTTGAAAAACCACGCAATTTGGATTTGATGGCTCCACAAAGAAACTTGTTCAATTTGTTTAGCCGTAGCAAGAGAGCTAAAGCCAGGTAAGGTGCTGTCATTTCTGAATCACACTCTTTCGTTTTCCTTACCGCTGTAGGGAAAGCGAATTATTTTAAGACGGCTATTCTGAAGCATTTCCATTTTGCTTTTTGCTTGTTTTCTTGGGTTGAAGAAGGCTGCAGTCTCTATATGGCTGAGTCGCACTTCCCCAGCCCCCAGCCCCATGTGTGTGTGTATCTCTCTCTCTCTCTCTCTCTCTCTCTCTCTCTCTCTCTCTCTCTCTCTCTCTCTCTCTCTCTCTCTCTCTCTCTCTCTCTCTCTCTCTCTCTCTCTCTCTCTCCCTCCGTTTGGCATTTGTTCCCAGCGAAAAGGCAGGATATAAAAGGAATAAATAAATGAATGTTACCTTGATAATTGGTGAAAGAACAGAAAAAGCAAATAGGAGACAGAGGGAGGGAGGGAGGGAAAGAGGAAGGAAGGAAGGAAGGAAGGAAGGAAGGAAGGAAGGAAGGAAGGAAGGAAGGAAGGAAGGAAGGAAGGAAGGAAGGAAACTTTTATTACATACACTATACTAATGGACAAATGATTTGGGTATTTAGAAGAAAGGTCAAATTAAAATAATTTAGTTCTTGCTTTATTTCAATGATGAGTGGGGGAATCACATGTCTTGTTGTTTCCTAATACATTTCTAATAATAATTCCTAATAATAAATTTAGGAATTTTTGTTCGGGGTTTTAATGTTATTTTGGTATTCAGTTTATTGTATGTCATCCATCATATAAATGTAATAAAATAATAAAAAATCAATCAATAAATGTTTTAAGGCTATGCAACATTTTGGAGCCACATCAAGTTGTTTACACAGCTCCGGTCTACAACGGCAAAAGGGAAAGAGGTGATCTTGAGAAAAAGACACGGCTGCTTTAAAGAGCTGCAAACAGTGACTACGTTAGGATGGAACAATATTTATTTATTTATTAAATTTTTATGCCACTCCTCTCCAAGGACTTGGAGCGGCTAACAACATAAACAAAAACAACATCTCAGCATTTCAAAAATCTAAAACCAAATCTAAAAAGCATTTTAAAAGACCACCCAGACACATTCATCATTCATACACAATCACAGTCATCCCCAGGCCTGCCGGCATAGATAAGTTTTTAGATTCTTCCGGAAGGCCGGGAGAGTGGGGGAAACGCGGACTTCAAGGGGCAGTTGGTTCCAGAGGGTGGGCGCCACAACAGAGAAGGCCCTCCCCCTAGGACCCACCAGACGGCATTGTTTCGCTGATGGGACCCGGAGGAGGCCGACCCTGTGTGCTCTCACCGGTCGAAGGGAAGTATGTGGCAGGAGACGGTCCCGTAAGTATCCTGGTCCAGTGCCATGAAGGGCTTTATAGGTAATAACCAACACTTTGAATTGCGCTCGGAGACCGATAGGCAACCAATGCAGCATGCGGAGGGTTGACAAAATTTATGTTTATATATCTGATCATGTATATCCTGCCATTATCATTTTTACAATTAATGCAAGGCAGAAAACATAATTCAACACACCTTACTCCTCCTACTTTCCTCACAACAACTGGGTGAAGTGAGTTGGGCTGAGAGAGAGTGACTGGCCCAAGGTCACCCAGCTGGCTTTCATGGCTAGGGCAGGACTTGAACTCATGGTCTCTTGCTTTCTAGCTTGGGTGCCTTAAGCACTAGACCAGGGATAGGCAACCTTGGCTCTTTTATGACTCGTGGATTTCAACTTCCAGAATCCCTGAGCCAACATGGCTCAGCTTGGAAACCTCTCCCTTTCCCCTCAGCATGGCTGGCTCAGGAATTCTGGGAGTTGAAGTCCACCAGTCATGAGGGGGCCATAATTCCCCCAAGCTGGCTCAGGAATTCTGGGAGTTGAAGTCCACCAGTCATGAAAGAGCCAAGGTTGCCTACCCCTGCCCTAGACCAAACTGGCTTGTATGTTGGTTCAATGAATTTCCTTTTGGAACTGAAATTTTTCACAGCCCTTGTGTTTATAGAGTCTCTTTCACGCAGGGCTTAATCCCAGCCCAAACAGAGAAGACCAGACTTAGAACTCATAAATTAGGTCTCTCAAGTTTGGAGTAATTTTGAACTGAATCCTGGGAGTTAATGTTGTTCAGGAGTATGGAATCTTGTGGTCTGCAAGGAACATAAAACATCTGTTGCTCTTCTTCTTTTCTTTTTTGACACAGCCAAGTAAAAACGCAGAAGCTTGGTCTTCTGTTATTGCCTGACATGCAGCTCAGTCCATCCAGCATTGATTGCCTGCCTGCCTGATTAATTAGATGCCATCAAGTCATTGTCAACTCTTATTGACCACCTAGACAGATTTGTCCAGATCTGTCTCTAACGTGGTCTTTCAGGTTACCCATCCCCACTGTAACTGAGTCCATCCACCTTGCTGCTTCTCGTTGTCTTCTCTTTCCTCTCACCTTTCCTATCATTAGTGTAGGAGAAGAAGAGACAGAGTCAGGAGGCGGAGTCAAGAGAGGAATCAGTCTGGAATCGTTATGTTGCCACAAGCGAACCAAGTCCAGCCCCCACCTTAAATTCTGTTCAAACTTCTTGTTGTTGTTAGTTGCAAAGTCATGTTCGACCCAGCGCGACCCTATGGACAACATTCCCCCAGGTCTTCCTGTCCTCTGCCATCTTCTGGAGTCCATTGAAGCTCACGCCTGCTGCTTCAGTGACTCCATCCAGCCACCTCCTTCTCTGTCGTCCCCTTCTTCTCTTGCCCTCAATCTTCCCCAGCATCAGGCTCTTCTCCAGGGAGTCCTTCCTTCTCATTAGGTGGCCAAAGTATTTGAGTTTCAACTTCAGGATCTAGCCTTCTAAAGGTCAATCGGGGTTGATCTCTTCTAGGACTGACCGATTTGAATGCTTTGCAGTCCAGGGGACTCGCAGGCCTCTTCTCCAGCACTATAGTTCAAAGGCCTCAATTCTTTGGCGCTCAGCCTTTCTTATCGTCCAACTTTCATAGCTATACATTGCAAGTGGGAAAACCATGGCCTTCACTATACATACTTTTATTGGCAGGATAATCTCTCTGTTGTTCACTCTTACCTAGCACCAATTTAGTGCTGACCATTAGTTAACTAGATTCTTTTGTGTGGGCTTGAGTAATGGATCTTCTGAACTAGAACTTAACTTTTGATCCTGATTCTTAACACAGGACAATTAAGAGACTTTTCCAGAGCTAGATCTTCCCACAATGTCTTCAGAATAGAATAATTTGAACTTGGTCATTTGTGGCTTGTGTGAGTTGATTTAATGATTCAGCCTGAAACAATAGACAATTCAGTAAGAATCATCAGTCCACATTATGACAAGCCTTGATAAGAATAAAATGTGTTAACAACAAAGGAGAATATTTGTGGCACAGGGTCCTTGGTGCTGTCTGAGATTGGTTGTCTTCTTCCAGAGGTTTCATTACCAAACTAGGCATCATCATCAGTGGTCAATGAAATGTCTGCAAGAAAACCACCAGGCTTGGAGAACACCAAGAATCCCTTAATGAAATGTGTTTTTCTCAAGTTTTGTCTTTCAGTCTTGTGATCTATTTCATAGAGTTGTTGCTGTGGGGAAAAAATATATATTTAGGAAGGAATGCAATGAATGTACTTTGAGGTCCTGGAGTACAATTCTGTCCTGTAAATAAACAAATCCTGTAGACAATAGATTGGGATATAGAAAACAGAAAGAGACAAGCAGAGAATGGCCTTCCATAAATCTTAGCTTGCTTTATTAAGTGTTCAGCAGCTTTATTTAAAGGATTTGAGATGATTTTTAAGGAAGTTTTATTATGCCATTTTCAGATTCCAGTATTATAATGTTCGAGCTGGATTTATTCCTGTCTCTTCCTTACTGTTTTTAGAGCACTCTATTGGAAGATGACAGGAGCCTTAAATAATAAAAAGAAGAAGACTAAAAAAAAAATATTAAATGTTCATGTTCTCTGTATGGATAGCATAATCTATGACTGAGTTTTTAGGGCTTTTAAAATTGTATTCATTTCTGCATAACGAAGCGATATAATGCAAATTTAATTTATCCTGTTTGGATTTTCTCCCTTTGTTTTATTTGGATGTGAACATGCATTATGGGTGTCTCTCTCTCTCTCTCTCTCTCTCTCTCTCTCTCTCTCTCTCTCTCTCTCTCTCTCTCTCTCTCTCTCTCTCTTAGATTTGATAATAATAAAAGGATTAGTTAAAAATTCCTTCCAGGTTCTTTATTTTTGTTTCTTTCTGTGCATTTCCATCCTAAGAAAAATTATACCATACTTACATCCACATAGTGCATTTATTTTGCAGTTACTGCATTCCTGGCATTCAAAATGTTGTCTCATTGCCCCAAGCAGATCAATCAAGAAAACATCAACCTTGATCCAAATAAATGGGAACCCTGGGTAAAAATTCATTTATTAATTACAGCTTTCTGAAACTCAGTATCCCCTGATATTTACATGCCTTTCTGTAGATATCTAGTTGTATGAGACAAGGAAACCCATAACACTAGCTTATCACAAACTATGGTGCAGGAGAAGACTCCTGTGAGTCCCCTGGACTGCAAGGCGATCAAACCGGTCAGTCCTAGAGGAGATCAACCCTGACTGCTCTTTAGAAGGCCAGATCCTGAAGTTGAAACTCAAGTACTTTGGCCACCTCATGAGAAGGAAGGACTCACTGGAGAAGAGCCCAATGCTGGGAAAGATGGAGGGCAAGAGAAGCAGGGGACGACGGAGAACGAGGTGGCTGGATGGAGTCATTGAAGCAGCAGGTGTGAGCTTAAATGGACTCCAGAAGATGGCAGAGGACAGGAAGGCCTGCAGGAACGTTTTCCATGGGGTCGCAATGGGTCGGACATGACTTCGCAACTAACAACAACAATTGAAGTGGATGACAATTCATCCTAGTGAAATGAACTTGCTCCAAGCTCTTAGCTCCACTAATTATTTTTTTTTTGAGCTAGGATGTGTGTTTGTGTGAATGCAATAGATAAATCCTTAACTGGGGCTTATTTTTTTGGGTGGGGCTTATATTACAGAGGGCAATTCGGCAAGAAACGAAGACATGCATCAATGTAGACATTTGCTTCTTCAATGGAATCAGAACAGTACACACTAGAAATTCTTGAGTCTATCCAAATGCATTTTTAAGTTCACAAGGGTCCTCAGAAGGTGTCAAAATTGGACAAATTGTGATGATACAAGATTCCCCCCCTTTTTTTCCGTAATGTAACAGGCATATACAGAGGGACAAAGATGTCAGTTTTGACGTATGCACACACAAATGATGTCACAATGCATATATTACCAGTGAATAGTTGAACACTGTCTGAGAGATAGACTAGAAGACCTCCAAGGTCCCTTGGAACTCTCATGCATTCGGAACAAAATGATAGGAGAGTGAAAGCAGTTGATATTTTTAATAATATTAAGATTTCATTAATCAGTTCTAGAGGAGATCAACCCCGAATGCTCTTTAGAAGGCAGAAAGTGGATTAAGAAAAAGAAGACAATCTATGCAAAAGATGGTTTATGAGAGTGATATTAAATTCAGGAAAGAGAGCCAGGAATGGATTATCTTAAAAAGAGCAAAGGGAAAAAAACAACAACCCCAAATCCTCAGAAAGATTCTAAAAATGGTAAGATTGACAACTTTGGAGGAAGACATTAGGACATCTACAAAATAATCCCAAAGATTAGAAGGGTCTTTTATTGAGGTGGGACAGTGGGAACTGTGACTCAATAAAAAAAAATAGATGAAATATTTTCTTAGCGTTTCCCAGAAGAAAAAAAAGAGAGATACAACTCAGAAACAAATTTCCCAGAAGTGAACGCATGCGTTCCAAACAAAATTGAGCGTGGAGTAGAACAGATCCTTACGAAACATAAACAGTTGTTTGCTGGCAAAATGCCCAAGTCTGAAATAATAGATCACAGCGAGAACTGATGTGGCTTATCAAACAATATTGGGCCTCTATCTAATTGCATCATGGCATCCGGCCCTGTCAGTTCATGTCAAATAGATGGGGAAGAAATGGAGGTAGTGATAGATTTTATCTTCCTGGGCTCCAAGATCACCGCAGATGGGGACTGCAGCCAAGAAATTAAAAGACACTTGCTCCTGGGGAGGAAAGCCATGGCAAATCTAGACAGCATACTAAAAAGCAGAGACAACACCGTGTATAGTCAAGGCCGTGGTTTTCCCAGTTGCAATGTATGGCTGTGAAAGTTGGACCGTAAGAAAGGCTGAGCACCAAAGAATGGAGGCCTTTGAACTATGGTGCTGGAGAAGACTCCTGCGAGTCCCCTGGACTGCAAGGCGTTCAAATCGGTCAGTCCTGGAGGAGATCAACCCCGACTGCTTTTTAGAAGGCCAGATCCTGAAGTTGAAACTCAAGTACTTTGGCCACCTAATGAGAAGGAAGGACTCCCTGGAGAAGAGCCTCATGCTGGGAAAGATGGAGGGCAAGAGAAGAAGGGGACGACAGAGAATGAGGTGGCTGGATGGAGTCCCTGAAGCAGCAGGCATGAGCTTCAATGGACTCCAGAAGATGGCAGAGGACAGGAAGGCCTGCAGGAACATTTTCCATGGGGTCACAATGGGTCGGACACAACTTTGCTAGTAACAACAATGATTGAAGTGGATGACAATTCATCCTAGTGAAATGAACTTGCTCCAAGCTCTTAGCTCCACTAATTATTTTTTTTTTGAGCTAGGATGTATGTTTGTGTGAATGCAATAGGTAAATCCTTTTGAAAGAAATCAATGGATCTACCATGTTTGCCCCAAAATAAGACTGGGTCTTATATTAATTTTTGCTCCAAAAGATGCATTAAGGGCTTTTTTTCCCAGTTGGATCTTATTTTCGGGGAAAAATAAGGTGCTAAATGCATCCATATGGCTGACGATCTTAACTGGGGCTTATTTTTTTGGGTGGGGCTTATATTACAAGCATCCTGGAAAATCATGCTAGGGTCTTATTTTGAGGAAAACATGGGTAGCACCATTCAGACATTGCAGCTTTTCTTCCTCCCTCGATTGTCATCTGGCTTCTGTCTGGTTTCTGCACCTACCTGTTATTTAACTGAATAAAATATGGTATGAGTAAAAAAAAAAAGGGACAGAAATGGAATTCAGCGCTACAGTAGCCTCTAGCAAGAATAGATAATTGTCAAGAGACTTACCGTTTAATTAAGGGAAGAGCATGAATTCTCTAAATAGAAGATTGTGTGTAATAAACATTACTGAATTCCCTTTAACACTTTAAATCACTGGGCACAAATAAAACATTATGTAAAGCCTTTTCCTCTATGGCAACTAGAGTTAGTTTAATTATGATACATGGTCATAATTACCTTATCATTGTAGGCAAGTCTTTATTGTTTGCATTCTCTAAATTGCAGAGAGATTATAAGGGAATTATTTCAGATCTAATGAGTCAAAGCTTAGAGAAAGAGTTTTAATGATGGTGGGCCAAACCAACTGAGGGTGGCGCAATAAGAGAATTTTATTGGGAGTGACAATGCAATAATGATTCAGTTGCATTAGTGAGTGAAACAATTACGTATCATAGCAAATTAGCTATCACCAAGTTCAGTGTCTAGGGGGATTCTCATTCATCCAGATCATGGTTGTCCCACTTGACAGCTGGACTTTCTTTGTTTTTCCTTGAAGAGTTAGAACTGAGAAAGCTTCTTGAATGAGAAGTGAAATGTCTTTGAGGAAAAACAAAGAAAGTCTAGTTGCCATTTGGAAAAGCACCTTTGGGTATCACCACGTTCTGAAACACAGACCACAGCATTATTTTTAAATAATAATACTTACGATGCTCCAGTCACGATGCTGGATAGCTCATAGATGCTTCTATACTTCAGCAGGTACATCATCCATGTCACCTGTGTAGGTAGATACGGAACCTATCTATAGCATCTTAGAATCTTTCTGGTGCCAATCTTAAATTGACCAAGTCTGTACAATTCTTTTTCCCCAAAAGTTTGGTTTTTGTAACGTTTATAAGAAACACCCAATATGAAATTTCAGCCCATGCAAAGGTACAATCTTCAGTCAGAGCAATGAGCATCTTACAAATTACACATAGATGGCCCAAAAAAAGCAAGTGGTTGATTGTTTATTTTTTGGAACTCTGAAAGAATATGGCTAGAAAATAAACTAAGTGACCAGTATGAAAGATGTGATTTAGCTATATAGAAAGAAAGAATGAATATAAATCAAATCACAAAGGAACTATATGTAGGAAAAGTAAATGGGCTGAAGGAGAAGAAGATTGAGACTATAGAATACAGAAGGCATTCTGTATTGAAAGGGAACCTGGAGGTTTTCTAGTCCAACCCCCTGCTTAAGCATGAGATCCTATACCATTCCAGACAAGTGACTGTCCAAGCTCTCCTTAAAAATCTCCAACAATAAAGTACCCACAACTTCTGGAGGCAAGCCATTCCAAAGGCTAATTGTTCTTTACTATTAGAAATTTTCTTCTTAGTTCTACGTTGCTTCTCACTTTGTTCAGTTCCCATCCATTGCTTTCTTCTCTTGCCTTCTGATGCTTTGGAAAATAAGTTGACCCTCTCTTCTTTGGGGCAGCCCTTCAAATATTGGAAGACTGCTACCATGTCACCCCTAGTCTTTCTTTTCATTAGACTATACCAGGGGTAGGCAACCTTGGCTCTTTTATGACTGGTGGACTTCAACTCCCAGAATTCCTGAGCCAGCATGGCTCAGCTTGGAAACCTCCCCCTTTCCCCTCAGCATGGCTGGCTCAGGAATTCTGGGAGTTGAAGTCCACCAGTCATAAAAGAGCCAAGGTTGCCTACCCCTGGACTATACATACCCAATTCCTGCAACAGTTCCTCGTATATTTTAGCCTTCAGTCCCCCAATCATCTTTGTCATTTTTTTCTGTGAGAAATTTTAAGAAGAAATGTATGAATGTAACAGAAGCAAGGGTGCTTTACAAGAGCTGAAAGACATGGGCAGATGTAGAAAATGGAGTTGGTGTAAACCAGATTTCCCTTCCCTTTCCCCCTGATCTTCTGCTTTTCATTCTTTGTGATGACTATTTACTCATTTTCTGCACTGTGCACGATGCTACTTACCCTGAGAGGGAATAGTCAGGTGAGAATCTGAGTAATGGCATAGCTCTGGCAGACTTTATCGTGCCCCAATTTCCATAAAGCTTTTATCAGGATTTATAAGCCTACAAAGCTTTTATAAAACTTAATTCCAGAAGCATGGGGTGACAGATGTTTCTTGAACCTGATTTTTCTCTGAGTGATGAGTTTTCCATTAATCGTGGGTCCACTGGAGAATAGAATAGAATAGAATAGAATAGAATAGAATAGAATAGAATAGAATAGAATAGAATAGAATAGAATAGAATAGAATAGAATAGAATAGAATAGAATAGAATAGAATAGAATAGAATAGAATAGAATAGAATAGAATAGAATATTATTTGGGTTGGAAAAGATCTTGGAGGTCTTCTAGCCCAGATCTGAAGTTCAGGAATCTTCAGTCCATCCCAAACAAAAGGCCACCAAACCTTGTCTTGAAGCCTTCATTCATGGAGACCCCTGACCCCAAGAGGAAAGTTGTCCCACTCTTTGAAAAATCTCAGGATCTGGAAATTTCTTGCTATTTTGAGATTGGATCTGTCTCTGTAAAATACCCATCCATTGGTGCTTGTCCTGTCCTTAGGTAATATGGAGTAGAATTTGATACTCTCTTCCCTGAAATATCCATTCATGTTTTGGAGGGCTGCCATCATATAATGAAAGATTTGATGTTCCACTGAAGTCAACAGAAGTATCAAAATGCAGCTATGTTAAAAAAAAAAGTAAAGGGGAAGGCTCATAATTTTGCTAATTAAAATGGGATTCTACCTTGAAAAACCACACGGTAGATGATTATTATTGATAGCTAAAGCGAGAACTTAAACTGAGCTACAATTAGTGGAAGCAGAGATGAGTGTGGAGAGGATATGATTATTAGTCAATGAGCCAACGAAAATTCTGATGACAGCTTCTTATACCAGGCATAAATGATTCTAAGCTCAACTCAAGAGGAGAAAAAATGTATAATATGTACAAACATATGCACAGGCTGTCATACATTAGTATTCCCAAATTTGTATGAAGAGTTGAATGAACAAGATTTGGAGAGCTTGCTTAGCTGTCATAAGGAGTGAGTGGCCAGTCCATGAAAACTTTACGTATATTACTTGTATGTCCATTTACCATCTTTGTGCACATTTATGCCTTTTTAGAATATAAAAGTGTACAATATTTTTGCCTTTTTTCCATAAGGAATCTGAGTCTTCTCCTCCGTCCTCCCTCTTCCTTCCTTCCTTCCTTCCTTCCTTCCTTCCTTCCTTCCTTCCTTCCTTCCTTCCTCCCTCCCTCCCTCCCACTCTACTCTACTCTACTCTACTCTACTCTACTCTACTCTACTCTACTCTACTCTACTCTACTCTACTCTACTCTACTCTACTCTACTCTATTCTACTCTGCTCCTCTACTCTCTCCTTTTTTCCTTCCACTCTCCTCTCCTCTCCTCTCCTCTCCTGTCCTCCCTCTCTCCGGTCCTCTCTTCCTCTCCTCTCCTCTCCTCTCCTCTCCTTCCCTCCCTCTCTCCTCCTCTCCTCTCCTCCCCCTCTCCTCCTCTCCTCTCCTCTCCTTCCCTCCCCCTCTCCTCCTCTCCTCTCCTCTCCTTCCCTCCCCCTCTCCTCCTCTCCTCTCCTCTCCTCTCCTTCCCTCCCCCTCTCCTCTCCTCTCCTCTCCTCTCCTTCCCTCCCCCTCTCCTCCTCTCCTCTCCTCTCCTTCCCTCCCCCTCTCCTCCTCTCCTCTCCTCTCCTTCCCTCCCCCTCTCCTCCTCTCCTCTCCTCTCCTCTCCTCTCCTCTCCTTCCCTCCCCCTCTCCTCCTCTCCTCTCCTCTCCTCTCCTCTCCTTCCCTCCCCCTCTCCTCCTCTCCTCTCCTCTCCTCTCCTCTCTTCTCCTCAGTATTTTATTCCTGGATATTTCATGATAGTTGCCATTATGTTCAAACTACATTCATTGAGATATACAGTATGTATGTTTCCCCTTCGAAAGCTGTGAAAAGTTTAGAAGTTGCAGTTACACAATTTTCTTTTAAAAAAAAAGAAAATCAGCAAAACAAAATCAGCAATTGATCCTTTCTAGGGCATACACAAAAAGAGAAGAAGGTCAAAGAACCTGAGGCAGACCCAGAAGGAGATGGAGACATCATCAAAAACAACAACATCAATTAACAACGGTTGAGGCCGCCGGATGAGCAAAATCCAGAATTCCGTGTATTTCCCTTGACACCCAAAGGGGGGCAAAAAAAGGAAGGGAAGGAGAAACTTCTTTCTAAAGAAAACCCTATTTTAATTAAAGTGCAAAGACAATCAAACAAAACCACAAAGCTTTTTTGTCTTTTCCTCTCCTGTCGTAATAAAACGAGAACGAAGAAGCAAGCGTAAACTTGCCATCTGCGGATCAGAATGACAATCAGAAAAACGACTGAAGTTATTTATGTGTCTCTGTGTCTGTGGGCACACTTGTCTTTCAAAAGCATCTTGACTGCTAATTTCATTTCACAAGTAGATTTTTTTTTTCTCCCTCCAAAAAGAATCTTACTCTCTCTTGCTTTTCAAGCCACCCGAATTAGTTTCAAAGCAGCTTTAGCCAATTGGGAGGCAGCACAAAAATATCCACCTGTTTCTTTCTGAAAAAAAGGAAAAAAATCAAAATCTCTTTCTGATATCCATTGTATTTCTGAAAGGGTTGAAGTGCACGGGTGTAACAATGGTGAAGGGCTCCCTGCTATCTCCATCTCATTCAGTCCTGTATCCATTCTTTCTTTTTGAAAGACGCACATGCACACAAACACACACACCAACACACCAACACAGAGACTCTGCTTGGCCAGGGATCTGAATTCAATCCCTCCCCGGTACTGTACACTCAATTGCCAAATGGCGCTTTCTCTGTCATGCGTGCAGCTACAATCTGCTTCTTTCCGTTTTTCCATAAATCAAATTTTGCTGCACTGCATCTTTTTTTTTTTCTGAAGCTGCCGAAAAGGATATTTGTAGAGTTGGAGCAAAAGAGCAGGATTTATTCCACAGGGCAACTGCAACCTTAATAATCGTTGACTCTTAAATCTGTCACCTTCACACGAAGATAAACTGACAAAAAAAGGGCGGTGTGTGTGGTACTACTTCAAAACCATTTTCAGCTAAACCGAACAAGAGCAACATTAAAACAAATGTATTACAGACCAGATGTGTGTAAAAAAATAAAAAATAAATAAAAAAATGCAAGAAGTATTTGGTAGAGCTGGAGTGATTTTCTGCAGTTTCACCATGGGCAAAGTAAATTCTGTGGACCGGCCACAGGTTTAGCTTGGTCCTGCTGTTTTGACAAAAATTTGGCAAAAATAAATAAAGAAATCCTTTGTACAAATATTCTCCTTGATATGTATTTTTGATGTATAGTCTTGCGCACACTTTGATATTTTAAGTGTTAGGAATTTCTTTTTTTACAAATAATTTTCTGTAAAGAAGTTTGTTTAACTATATGTAATTTAATCTGTCCATTTTCATACTCACCCACACTCACAAAACTATCTTTCTTTCTCTTTCTTTCTTTCTTTCTTTCTCTTCTTTCTTTCTTTCTTTCTTTCTTTCTTTCTTTCTTTCTTTCTTTCTTTCTTTCTTTCTTTCTTTCTTTCTTTCTCTCTCTCTCTCTCTCTCTCTCTTTCTTTCTTTCTATTACCTATCTATCTATCTATCTATCTATCTATCTATCTATCTATCTATCTATCTATCTATCTACCTATCATCTATCTATCTATCTATCTATCTACCTACCTACCTACCTACCTATCATCTATCTATCTATCTATCTATCTATCTATCTATCTATCTATCTATCATCATCTATCTATCTATCATTATCATTATCTATCTATCTATCTATCTATCTATCTATCATCATTATCTATCTATCTATCTAATCTATCTATCATCATCATCATTATCTATCTATCTATCTATCTATCTATCTATCTATCTATCTATCTATCATCATCATCATTATAAACTATCAAGAAAGCATGATATAGTGATTATGGGAGATTTTAACTATCTAGACATTTGTTGGGAATCTCTCTCAGGCAAAAGCCAGAAGTCTAATAAGTTCTTATTCTCTCTTGCTGACAATTTTATCCACCAAAAAGTGGAGGAGAAAACAAGAGGATTGGCTATCCTCGATCTAATCCTTAAAAACAGGGAGGAAATGGTCGAGGAAATCAGAGTTTCTGGGACCTTAGGAGGTAGTGATCATGTTATCCTTGAATTCTGCATAATAAGGGAAGGAAAGCCTGAGAGGACTCAGACTTCAAAGTTGGACTTCAGACGGGCAGATTTTGATGGACTCAAGAAGAGGGTAGGTGGGATCAAATGGCTGAATGTACTAAGGGATAGAAATGCCCAAGAAGGATGGGATATTTTGAGAAATGCAATACTAGAAGCACAATCTTTAACAATTCCTCAAAGAAGGAAGAATGGGAAACATCTAAAGAGACCAGGGTGGATAAACCTAGAACTTAAAAACTTGCTAAAAAGGAAAAAAAGAAATGTTTAAGAATTGGAAGGAGGGATACATATCTAAGGAAGATTATAATGCAATCTGTACAAACTGCAGGGCAAGTATCAGAAAAGCTAAGGTTAATAATGAATTGAGGCTTGCAAGAGAGACTAAAAACAATAAAAAAGGGTTTTGGGGATATGTCAAAAGTAAAAGAAAAGTAAAAGAGGCTATAGGAAGTTTAGAGAACGAGAATGGGGAAGTGGTCAAAAGTGATCTTGAGAAGGCGGAGATTCTAAACTCCTATTTTGTATCTGTTTTTTCTAAGAAAGATAATGTAATTGCAACTGACCTTCACTGTGCTAGTGAAGGACTAAGAGAATTAAGGCATGTAATCGACACAGAGAAAGTAAGGGAACACTTAGCTAACTTAAATGAGTTTAAGTCTCCAGGTCCAGATGGATTACATCCTCGGGTACTGAAGGAATT
Source organism: Bothrops alternatus (assembly GCA_034064705.1). Classification (NCBI taxonomy): domain Eukaryota; kingdom Metazoa; phylum Chordata; class Lepidosauria; order Squamata; family Viperidae; genus Bothrops; species Bothrops alternatus. The sequence goes on along the minus strand of JARGCV010000505.1, from coordinate 809,925 downwards.
AGCAGAAGTAATTGCTGAACCACTTGCTGTAATTTTTGAAAAGTCATGGAGAACAGGAGAAGTCCCAGATGATTGGAGAAGGGCAAATGTTGTTCCTATCTTCAAAAAAGGGAAGAAGGCAGACCCAGGGAACGACAGGCCCGTTAGCCTGGCTTCAATACCAGGAAAGATTCTTGAACAAATTATTAAGCAACATATATGTCAGCATTTGGATGGGAATTCAATAATTAACAGCAGTCAACATGGGTTTGTAACAAACAAGTCGTGTCAAACTAATCTAATTTCATTCTATGACAAAATCACGGAATGGGTTGATCAGGGAAATACAGTAGACATAGTATTTCTGGACTTCAGCAAAGCTTTCGACAAAGTATCTCACACCATCCTCATTGAAAAAATGATCAAATATGGGATTGACAGGGTGACTGTTAGGTGGGTTCATAACTGGCTTAGTAACCGTACTCAAAGAGTGCCTATAAATGACTGCACATCCAACTGGAAGAAAGTCTCAAGCGGAGTGCCACAAGGCTCTGTTCTGGGCCCAGTTATGTTTAATATTTTTATAAATGATTTGGATGGGGGAATTGAGGGGAAACTGATCAAATTTGCAGATGACACAAAGCTAGGAGGGATTGCAAACACCAGAGCAGAGAGAGAAAGGATTCAAAAAGATTTAGAGAAACTCGAACAATGGGCTGCAACTAATAAAATGGTATTTAACAAGGAAAAATGCAAGGTACTACATCTAGGTAAGAAAAATGAAAAAAGCACATATAGTATGGGAGGAATCCAGCTGAGCAGCAGTACATGTGAAAAGGACCTCGGTGTCCTAGTGTATCATCGATTGAACATGAGGCAACAGTGTGAAGCAGCTGCAAAAAAGGCAAACACGATCCTGGGGTGTATCAAGAGAAGCATGGAGTCCAGATCATGTGAAGTTATTATTCCCCTCTACTCTACCTTGGTCCGACCTCACCTGGAGTACTGTGTCCAGTTCTGGTCACCCCAGTTCAAGGAAGACACTGACAAACTGGAGCAGGTTCAAAGGAGAGCTACCAAGATGGTGAACGGTCTACAAACCATGTCCTATGAGGAACGGTTAAAGGAATTAGGAATGTTTAGTCTACAGAAAAGAAGACTGAGAGGAGACATGATAGCTGTCTACAAATACCTGAAGGGCTGTCACAGTGCAGAGGGATCAGCCCTGTTCTCACTTGCCCAAGGAAGGACTAGAAACAATGGGATGAAACTGCAGGGGGAAAGATTCAGATTAGATGTTAGAAAACAATTTCTAACAGTAAGGGTGATCAACCAGTGGAACAGGTTGCCACAGGAGGTGGTGAGCTCCCCTTTGATGGAGGTCTTCAAGCAGAGACTGGACGGCCATCTATCTGGGATGGTTTAAGGAATCCTGCCTCGAGCAGGGGGTTGGACTCGATGACCTGGGAGGTCCCCTCCAACTCTACGATTCTATGATTCTATGATTCTATGATTCTATGGTTCTATGATTATATCTATCTATCTATCTATCTATCTATCTATCTATCTATCTATCTATCTATCTATCTATCTATCTATCTATCTATCTATCTATCTATCTATCTATCCACTTATCCTATCTATCTATCTATCTATCTATCTATCTATCTATCTATCTATCTATCTATCTATCTATCTATCTATCTATCTATCTATCTATCTATCTATCTATCTATCTATCTATCTATCTATCTATCTATCTATCTATCTATCTATCTATCTATCTATCTATCTATCTATCCACTTATCCTATCTATCTATCTATCTATCTATCTATCTATCTATCTATCTATCTATCTATCTATCTATCTATCTATCTATTTATCTATCTATCTATCTATCTATCTATCTATCTATCTATCTATCTATCTATCTATCTATCTATCTATCTATCTATCTATCTATCTATCTATCTATCTATCTATCTATCTATCCACTTATCCTATCTATCTATCTATCTATCTATCTATCTATCTATCTATCTATCTATCTATCTATCTATCATCATCATCATCATCTATCTATCATCATCATTATCTATCTGTCTGTCTGTCTGTCTGTCTATCTATCATCATTATCTATCTATCTATCTATCATCATCATTATCTATCTATATTTAATCTATCTATCTATCATCATTATCTATCTATCATCTATCTATCTACCTACCTACCTACCTATCTATCTATCTATCTATCTATCTATCTATCTATCTATCTATCTATCTATCATCTAACTATCCACTTATCCTATCTATTATTTTATTTATTTATTTATTTAATTTGACTTCTATGCCGCCCTATTCCGAAGAACTCAGGGCGGCTCACAACATAATAGAAATCACCAGTAAAATACATGAATATAAAAACCCCTAAGTTAAAAAAGAAAAAAAAAATCATTCCACAAACATACACACAAACATACACTGGCTAGGGGCAAGATGTTAGCTGCCCCAAGGCTGCTGGCAAAGGTATGTTTTAAGCAGTTTACAAAAGGCGGAGAGGGTGGGGGCGACATGGATCTCCGGGGGAAGTTGGTTCCAGAGGGCCGGGGCCGCAACAGAGAAGGCTCTTCCCCTAGACTCTGTGGGCCCTAACCGGCCGCTGAGATTCATGAGGCAGCAGACGGTCCCATATCTATCTATCTATCTATCTATCTATCTATCTATCTATCTATCTATCTATCTATCTATCTATCTATCATCATCATCATTATCTATCTATCTATCTATCTATCTATCATCATCATCATTATCTATCTATCTATCTATCTATCTATCTATCTATCTATCTATCTATCTATCTATCTATCTATCTATCTATCTATCTGTTGTGGGTGTCTCTAGACCAGCTTGGGAAATGTCAGAGGATGAGGAAGAGCAGCCAGGCCCCTCTGGGTATTTTCCCCTCCCGGCAGCCGAGACAGACAGTGAGGAGATTTACATGCAGTCTGGGTCGGAATCTCTAAGCGGGGAGTCAGACTTGGAACAGGAAAATATATGGCTTGATCCGAGATTCCGAAGGTTTGATAGGCGGAGGGTTCAGTTACGTGGAAAAAGGAAGGAATGGGGGAAGTGACGTATCGAAAACTATATTTGAAGGTGAAGGAGGGACTAATTCTTTGTCACGAGCAACGTTAATATCAAGAAGTAGCCTGATACATCGAGGAGTTGGTTTGAACTCAGTTTTCTGGTGTTTTTGGAATCTACGGAAGATTAATGAGGTCTTGGACAACCTGAGAGATAAAGAGTGAGTTATTGGAAGGGGGGAGCGCATGTTTAAGCTGAATGTAAATAAGTCAGACTCGGCCGTTCCGCAAACGAACTGCCAGCATCTCGCTTTGAAGTGTATCTCTTGAACTGTGTTAAATAAAACTCTTAAAGAAATATTCCTGTGGACTTTACTAAGCTGAGAAGGGCCAGATACAACAGATTGCTCGTGACCTAAAACAAAACAAAACCATAGTCCGAGCTTTCAGTACTGCGCAAGTCCAGTGACGTCATGGAGCAGCTTCTAGCTGATAATCCTGCTTTGTATCAACTAGTTCAAGGTCTCCAGCTGCAAATTGGCAATTGGCAGCAGCAGATTCAGCAAGCTGCAGTAGCCCCAGCCCCAGCTCCACCCCCCCTCCCAGAAGAAGCCGGTGTTATTTAGCATTGCCTGATAAGTTTACTGGAGAGCGTAGTAAATTTCCAGCTTTTTTAAACCAATGCAGAACATTCATTGCTTCAACTCCAGCAGATTTCCAGCTTGATGAAACTAAAGTGGCTTTTATTTTAAGTTTGCTCTCTGGTCCAGCTGCTGATTGGTCATCTCCTCTGATAGACAGACAAGATCTTGTCCTGCGCAATTATGCAAGATTCTGCCAGCTGATGTAAAGAGAATTTGCTGACCCCCTTCGTAGACAAAATGCCACCAGGCGGATATGAGAGCTACGTCAAGGATCGCGCTGCGTAGCGGAATATATATCAGATTTTCGCTGCCTAGCTCAAGAAATTAATTGGAATGAAGAAGCTCTCATGGAAATCTTTCAAGATGGCCTGTCTTCCCAGATCTTGGATGAATTTAGACATACTATAATGCCTGCGACCCTGGATGCCTTATATCAACATTGTTTGGCTATTGAGGCGCAAACGCAAGCCATGGATGCCCGCCTGGTCAGACAGATGGTTCCAGTCACCGGAAGTGCCAAGCCAGTTCCTGCACCACGCAGAGGATTTCAGACCCTACCTATCACTCCACCCATCCCGGCACCCAGACGTATTTTCCAACCACTGCCGGCTTACACTGAGAGGCGTCCCGTACCCATGGCCAGAGATGAGCCCATGGATCTTGGTGCAGCCAGATCTCGCTTGACCGAGGCTGAGAAGGCAAGACGGAGAGCTGAGGGATTGTGCCTGTACTGTGGAGAGATGGGTCACTTCGTCATGGCCTGCCCCCAGAAACGACGTGGTACGGCAGGTCCTACTCCTGTTCCAGCTCGGCCTCCCACTCAGCAGTTTCAAGCCACCTTGCCGGGAAACGGCCAGAGCCCGGCCTAATGGAAACGTTGGGTCGGGCAGGCGCCAAACCCAGTCCCAGTTCCGCAGACGAAGACCCCGGTCCTCCGAGACATCTGATCCTAGCAACCAATAAACTTCTGGGAAACCATGCCCAGGGCATTCCGGCACACGCCTTGTTGGATTCTGGAGCCACCACTAATTTCATGGATGAAGCTTTCGCTCGTCAGCATGCCATACCTTTGTGCTCCGTTAAGCCGCCTATGTTGGTTGAGACAATCGATGGTCGTGAGTTGTTGTCTGGACCGATCAAGTTCATGACCCAGCCCATACGCCTGGTCATAGGACAACATGAAGAAGCCATCCAATTATATGTTACCAAGGGACTTCATTTCCCCTTAGTTCTCGGCCTAGCCTGGTTGAGAACCCATGATCCTTGTGTGGTGTGGTCCCAGAACTTTGTTTCATTTCCCAGTTTGCAATGCGTGGACCACGTACGCCAATTTTGCGCAGCCCAGCTACCATCCCACCCTGACATCACCTTGCCGGCCGACCTAGCGGACTTTGCAGATATCTTCAGTGAGAAAGAGGCAGACCAATTGCCTCCGCATAGACCATATGACTGTGCCATTGATTTGCTGCCAAATGCCAAGCTTCCAAGGGGATGCCTTTACTCCATGTCAGAACCCGAGTTGGCCGCGTTAAAAGACTTTGTGGATAAAAACCTGGCCAGGGGTTTCATTCGTCCCTCTTCCTCGCCTTTGTCAGCTCCTGTGTTATTCGTGAAGAAGAAAACCGGAGATTTACGCCTATGCTGTGACTATCGCAAGCTCAATGCCATCACGGTGCGCAGCCGGTACCCTCTGCCTTTGATTCCTGAACTCATGGACCGTCTCCGATCAGCGGCCATCTTCACCAAGATAGATCTACGGGGTGCTTACAACCTGGTTCGCATCCGAGAGGGGGACGAGTGGAAGACCGCGTTTGGGACCAGGTATGGTCATTTTGAGTATACAGTCATGCCCTTTGGACTCACCAATGCTCCGGCCGTCTTTCAACATTTCATGAATGACATCTTCCGGGATTTATTAGATCAATTCGTGGTGGTTTACCTCGATGACATCCTGATCTACTCCCCGTCACGAGCAACTCATCTCCAGCATCTCCGGCAAGTTCTGCAACGCTTGAGAGAGCATCACCTTTACGCCAAGTTAGAGAAATGTCAATTTTATCAAACCACCATTGAGTTTCTGGGACATGTGATTTCTCCACAAGGCATCGCCATGGATCCTGGCAAGGTTGAGGCCTTGCAAACCTGGCAACCACCGTGTAAAGCAAAAGATGTCCAAAGACTTTTGGGATTTGCGAACTATTACCGGACATTCATTCCGAGGTTTTCTACCTTCACTGCGCCCCTTACTCGACTGTTACAGAAAGGCATTAAGTTCCAGTGGGGCGATGCCAAGCAACAGGCGTTTCGGACCCTCAAAAAGGCTTTTGTTCAGGAACCCATTCTCAAGTATCCAGATCCTTGTCGTCCCTTTGTAGTGGAGGCCGATGCCTCAGATGTTGCTGTGGGGGCCGTGCTTCTTCAAACACGCCAAGATGGCGGCCCCCTGTTCCCGTGTGCTTATTACTCCAGGAAACTGGGTCCCTCCGAACGCCATTATACCATTTGGGAGAAGGAGCTATTGGCCATCAAGACTGCGTTTGAGACCTGGAGACACCACCTGGAAGGAGCCCGCTACCAAGTTGAAGTTCGGACTGACCATAAAAACTTGGAATTTCTGCAATCTGCCAGGAAATTGAATCAATGTCAGATCCGTTGGTCTTTGTTCTTCACTCGATTCAACTTCAAAGTCACCTACATTCCGAAAGGGTACAACAAAAGAGCAGATGCCTTGTCCCATAAACCTGAGTATCTACAGATCAAGGACCCCTTGCCACTTCGAACCATTCTGCCTGTCGAATCGATCGCAGCCGTGCATGATCCGGTAGATCTATGACGACAGATTCGGGAGGCGCAACAACTAGATGACTTTGTGGCACAGAGGAAGCAAGAGGTGGGTCCCGACTCACCTTGGACCTTGTCCGAGGGTCTATTACGCTTCCGCAACCTGTTATATGTTCCAGCAGGCCCACTCCGTGGTCTCATCCTGACTCAATGCCATGATAACCCTGCGGCGGGTCATTTTGGTCTCTTCAAGACTCTCCACTTAGTGTCTCGGACTTTTTGGTGGCCCAGACTTCGCCATGATGTTCATGTTTATGTGAATTCCTGTGTACGGTGCCGCCAGGCAAAACATGCCACAGGAGCCACTCCGGGATTGTTACAGCCTTTGCCCACGCCGGAGAGACCCTGGGGGGCTATTTCCATGGACTTCTTGACTTGTCTACCTGTTTCTGCCGGCTACACCGTTGTCTTTGTAGCGGTGGACATGCTGACCAAGATGGCACATTTCATTCCTTGCCGAAGAATACCGACAGCCAAGGTCACTGCTCAGCTGTTCATTCAACATATCTTCCGGCTACACGGTTTGCCTGACAAAATAGTGTCCGACCGAGGAACCCAGTTCACCTTGGCGTTCTGGAGAGAACTCATGTCTGCGCTTCAAGTCCAAGTTAATCTAGCCTCCACGCATCACCCAGAGACTGATGGGGGTACAGAGAAAGTGATTGGCATCCTGGAGCAGTATTTGCGTTGTTTCATCAACGACCAACAGAACGATTGGTCCAAATATCTCTCCGTGGCCGAATTCGCTTTCAACAACTCTCAGCACACTTCCACTCAGACCACTCGGTTTTTTGCCAACTACGGCTATCATCCCAGATTTTTCCCGCTCACGCTCCTTGATTCTCTGGTTCCAGTTGCAGAGAACTATTTATCCGAGCTCCAGTCAGTCCAAGAGATGGTTAAACAGCACTTGACTAAGGCCAAGGAAGACTACAAGAGGGTTGCAGACCGCTCTCGTCACGACACGCCGCCATTGGCTGTTGGAGATCGGGTTTGGCTCTCCACCAAGTACTTGTTTCCAGGGAGAATTCACCGCAAGCTTGACCAACGTTTCCTGGGTCCTTTTCCTGTGGAGACGGTCATCAATCCGGTGACCTATCGTTTGACTTTGCCTAGGTCTCTTCGTGTACATCCCGTGTTTCATCGCTCCTTGCTTGTTCCTGTCAACCCTGATTCTCTGCTTCGACCTCCTGATCCGGGCCCGACAGCTCGCCGTGCTCAAGTTCCTGTTTCCCGGTTGGAGGTGTCCGGCATCCGAGATTCCCGATGGCTCAACGACCGCTTCCAATATTTGGTTGCTTGGACAGGGGGTGGGCCAGACGCTTGCTGTTGGGTAGATGCTCATGATATTGCGGCTCCTGAGTTAATTAGGGATTTTCCTGCTGCGTTTCCCTACAAACCACATCCCCTGCGACGGACCCGAGGGACGGGGCCTGCGGGGGGGATAGTGTTGTGGGTGTCTCTAGACCAGCTTGGGAAATGTCAGAGGATGAGGAAGAGCAGCCAGGCCCCTCTGGGTATTTTCCCCTCCCGGCAGCCGAGACAGACAGTGAGGAGATTTACATGCAGTCTGGGTCGGAATCTCTAAGCGGGGAGTCAGACTTGGAACAGGAAAATATATGGCTTGATCCGAGATTCCGAAGGTTTGATAGGCGGAGGGTTCAGTTACGTGGAAAAAGGAAGGAATGGGGGAAGTGACGTATCGAAAACTATATTTGAAGGTGAAGGAGGGACTAATTCTTTGTCACGAGCAACGTTAATATCAAGAAGTAGCCTGATACATCGAGGAGTTGGTTTGAACTCAGTTTTCTGGTGTTTTTGGAATCTACGGAAGATTAATGAGGTCTTGGACAACCTGAGAGATAAAGAGTGAGTTATTGGAAGGGGGGAGCGCATGTTTAAGCTGAATGTAAATAAGTCAGACTCGGCCGTTCCGCAAACGAACTGCCAGCATCTCGCTTTGAAGTGTATCTCTTGAACTGTGTTAAATAAAACTCTTAAAGAAATATTCCTGTGGACTTTACTAAGCTGAGAAGGGCCAGATACAACACTATCTATCTATCATCATCTATCTATCTATCTATCTATCTATCTATCTATCTATCTATCTATCTATCTATCTATCTATCTATCTATCTATCTATCTATCTATCCATCCATCCATCCATCCATCCATCCATCCATCCATCCATCCATCCATCCATCCATCCATCCATCTATCTATCTATCTATCTATCTATCTATCTATCTATCTATCTATCTATCTATCTATCTATCTATCTATCTATCTATATCTTCTTTCTTTCCTTTCCTTTCCTTTCCTTTCCTTTCCTTTCCTTTCCTTTCCTTTCCTTTCCTTTCCTTTCCTTTCCTTTCCTTTCCTTTCCTTTCCTTTCCTTTCCTTTTCTTTTCTTTCTTTCGGGTGGAGAAACACAATCACAGGAAATTTTGGATTTCACAACAGACAGTGGCATGTACCACAACTAACAGAACATATAGGGAAAAAATGGCCTCTTTTCATCATGAATCTTTAATTCAAGAAAAAGTATGGCTTGAAAAATAGGCTTGAAAAACCCAAATGATAAAATCGGTGAAGTAGGTGACCTCTTGTCCAATATTCAATCCATTTTTATAGAATGCTCAATTCTCCCTTGATTTAATATTGCTGACTCCCATACACGCATCAAACGGCAGAGAATTTCTGCACAATTCCGCAGTTGCATCAATCATCAAATATGCAGGAGTCCAAAAAATGCATTCTACTTGAAATTATTAAATGGTCTTGCTCTCCATAAACCGAATAAGAACATAAGAACATAAGAACATAAGAAGAGTCATGCTGAATCAGGCCAAAGCCCATCGAGTCCAGCCTTCTGTGTCCCACAGTGGCCCACCAATTGTACATGGGGATCTTGAGCAGAAAGAGAAGGCAAACCCTCCCTTTCCCTTGACCCCCAACAAATGGTACTCAAGGGAATCCTGCCTGCCTCAACCAACATAGAGGCGGCACATGGACATCCGTTTTAATAACCACCGATACATGTTGCATCCATGAATCTGTCTGACCCTGCCTTGAAGCTGTCAAGGCTGACAGCTGTCACGACCCCTTCTGGAAGTGAATTCCATAAATCAACGACCCTCTGGGTGAAGAAATATTTCCCTTTATTTGTCCTCACTTTCTTAGCTATGAGCTTTAGGGAGTGCCCCCTTGTGGCCTTAGCTGAAGGCTCCTGATGAAGAACTGAAGCTGTGTTACCGATAGCCAATGAAATTGGTGCAGCTAGAAACACAGTCAAAAAAAGCATATCATTAGAAGACTAAAGAAATAATGGGAAGAAATGTCACTCAGGATAAGAACAATCAACCAGAACAATTGAGGAATATGCTGAGTTGAGTGAGATCCCTTTGAAAGCATCTCCAAAGAGAACAAAAGACTGGGAGAAGACAAAACAGGAACTAACAGCTGGACAAACATGATCTTCAAGGTCAACTTATCAGATAGCTCAATCACAACAAAGAGCAAGGAGTTGCAGGAAGGCATCGAGGACTTTTATTCTAAATTATCTGCTGACCGTGTGGAACAAATGGACAGTTTCAACTCTCTGAATACGGGCAACTTGGAACATAATTCCAGCAAAAGTAAAAGATGCATGACCCAGCTTTAAATAAGGCACAGCTGTTAGCCAGGACAGAATCACTGGAGAAATTCTAAGTTATGTTTTAGGTAAAGGCATGAAACATGGGCAAAATAATTGTATCTGCTGTTACAGTAATGGAGATGGTAGAGAGTGAGAACGATGGTTTTAAAAGATAGGATGAATAAAGGAGAATATTTGTAACAGGGTTGAAATGGGGGGTCCCTGATGCTCTCTGGTGGTTTTCTTATAGAAGTCTGGCAATTCGAGTGGAAAATATCCTCCCCCTTCTCCCTTCTCCCTCCTCCTCCTCCTCCTCCTCCTTCTTTCCTTCTCTTTCTCCTTCTCCTCCTCCCTCTTTCCTCCTCATTCCTCCTCCTCCTCCTTCTATCCTCCTCCTTCTTTCCTCCTCCTCCTCCTCCTTCTTTCCTTCTCCTCCTCCTTCTCCTCCTTCCTCCTCCTCCTTCCTCACTCCCTTTTAGCACTGATGATGTTACCTTTCTTTCTTTCTTTCTTTCTTTCTTTCTTTCTTTCTTTCTTTCTTTCTTTCTCTCTCTCTTTCTTTCTTTCTTTCTTTCTTTCTTGTTTTCTCTCTCTCCCTCCCTCTTTCTTTTTTCTTTCTTTCTTGTTTTCTTTCTTTCTTTCTCTCCCTCCCTCTTTCTTTCTTTCTTTCTTTCTTTCTTTCTTTCTTTCTTTCTTTCTTTCTTTCTTTCTTGTTTTCTTTCTTTCTTTCTCTCCCTCCTTCCATATTTTATTCTCCTCCTTCTCCTCCTCCTTCTTTCCTTCTCTTTCTCCTTCTCCTCCTCCCTCTTTCCTCCTCGTCCTTTCCTCCTCCTCCTCCTCCTCCTCCTCCTTCTTTCCTCCTCGTCCTTTCCTCCTCCTCCCCTCCTCCTCATCCTCCTCCCTCACTCCCTTCTAGCACTGATGATGTTACCTAGTTGGGTAATGAAACATCTGCAAGAAAACCACCAAGAGCACCAAGGACCTCCCATTCCAACCCTGAGCTACAAATATTCTCCTTCTCCTCCTTCTCCTTCTCCTTCTCCTCCTTATCTAGAAAAAGACATGTAAAAGGACGTTAACAATATGCTTGAAAATAGAATAGAAGATTTATTGATTGATTTGATATTGTCAAATAGACTCCCTGGGACTTTATGAACATCTCTATGTTGTCTTCATCTCGTTGTTCTTGTTCTTGTTCTTGTTCTTGTTCTTGTTCTTGTTCTTGTTCTTGTTCTTGTTCTTGTTCTTGTTCTTGTTCTTGTTCTTGTTCTTCTTCTTCTTCTTCTTGTTCTTGTTCTTCTTCTTGTTCTTCTTCTTGTTCTTCTTCTTGTTCTTCTTCTTGTTCTTCTTCTTGTTCTTCTTCTTGTTCTTCTTCTTGTTCTTCTTCTTGTTGTTGTTGTTGTTGTTGTTCAAACAAAACAAGATAAATGCTCTTTCACATTGAATGAGAATTGGTAGGGGGGAAAAGGAGCAAGTATCCTTCCGCATTGTACTACCAGATTTTGACATTGATCAATGGGTCATTTTTAAATTACTTGTATCTGCACCTTTGTACATGTGCAAAAAAAAAAGCAATGGATGTCTCTTTCATTTATTTTCTAGATTTAGCAGCAATGCTTTTTCGGTTGAAAAACAAAATGAGGAAAAAAACTGTTTTTCCCATAGTTGTTTTCTATGGATGTGTAGTTGCAGCAAACACTGAATTATCACCAGGATAAACCAAGCCTACATCCCTTACTCATCTGTTCTTTAACAGAAGTGCCTCAATCTGTTGATGTCAAATGCATCTTGATCAGATGTTCTGGTGCAACCTTTTAAGCACGAGTCTCGTTCTCAATTAGTCAGGATTAAAAATAGACGGTGTTGATCTGAAGAACAGTGTAAACAATATTCTAGGGGTGCTTTTTGTGTGTGTTTCTTTTTGTTTTGTTTTGTTCAGTGGCATCTGCTGTCATAAGGTGACTCACCTCCATAAAACATTAAAGCAATACTATAAACATTATAAAGAACATCCTATCCACCAGTTTGGACAAATCGTCATGCCATTCTTTCCCGTGATGTGGCCTTCTCAGATCTGAAGGCTTTGCCAAAGAAAGTAGTCTTTATGGTTTTTCGATGGTAGCAAAAAATATTACTCTGAGTTCAGATTGATTATACAAAGTTCTGTTCGGTTCTCACTTTTCTTTTAGAATCTGAGCTGATAAACTTTCTTAGATCTTGTTCCAGATGTTCAAACTTCAAAGTTCAGAATAGTGGCCTCCACAGTATCCTTCCTTCCTTCCTTCCTTCCTTCCTTCCTTCCTTCCTTCCTTCCTTCCTTCCTTCCTTCCTTCCTTCCTTCCTTCCTTCCTTCCTTCCTTCCTTCCTTCCTTCCTTCCTTCCTCTTTCCCTCCCTCCCTCCCTTCTCCCCTTCCTTCCTTCATCTTTCCCTCTCTCCTTCCTCCCTCCCTTTCCCTCCCTCCCTCCTTCCTTCCTCCCTCCCTCCCTCTCTCCCTCCTTCCTTCTTCTTTCCCTCCCTCCCTCCCTTCCTTTCTTCCTTCCTCTTTCCCTTCCTCTCCCTCCCTCCCTCCCTCCCTCCCTTCCTTAATCTTTCCCTCCCTCTCTCCCTCCTTCCTTCCTCCCTCTTTCCCTCCCTCTCTCCTTCCCCCTCCCATCCTCCTTCCTCCCTCCTCCCTCCCTCCCTCCCTCCCTTCCTTCATTTCCCTCCCTCTCTCCTTCCCTCTCCCTCCTTCCTCCCCCCTCCCTTCCTTTCTTCCCTTCTTCCTTTCATTCTTTCCACATATTGTCAATTTTGGGGGAATTCAAGCTTATGCCTGGATAAACCTAATTTTTCCCATCTACAATGAAGTAGAAGATTGTAACAAAGGTGTTTTTTTTTCCAAGAGGCAACTGGACTTTTTTTTTCCTTGAAGACATTTTGCTTCTCATCCAAGAAGCTTCTTCAGTTGCCTCTTGAAGAAGCCCCTTTGGGACAACCATGACCTCGGTGACTGAGAAGATTGCAATTATCCTCAAATCTTCCACTAAGTGCCTCTAACGAAAGACTAAAATTTGGATTTCCCAGCCTAATAGGTAGGTTCTGCGCCATCCTGATAGTCCCTTTCCAATGTAGGTCAACCACAAGTTCCTTCGTCGCTCACAACGGTTATGGGGCAACCTCTGAAGAATGTCTGGAGACTGCAAGTAGTTCAGAATGCGGCCGCGCGAGCCGTCTTGGGTCTCCCAAGACATGCTCATATCACTCCAGCCCTCCGTGAGCTGCACTGGCTGCCAATTGGTCTCCGAACACAATTCAAAGTGTTGGTTATCACCTATAAAGCCCTTTATGGCAATGGACCAGGATACTTGCGGGACTGTCTCCTGCCTCATGAATCCCAGCGACCGGTCAGGGCGCATAGGGTTGGCCTCCTACGGGTCCCGTCTGTTAGGCAGTGTCATCTGGCGGGGCCTAGGGCAAGGGCCTTCTCTGTTGCTGCCCCAGCCCTCTGGAACCAACTTCCCTCAGAGGTTCGTACTGCTCCCTCCCTCCTAGCTTTCCGAAAACTCTTAAAAACACATCTATGCAGACAGGCTTGGGGCGTGTGAGCTGCGCTCTGCCCCTGGGCCTTTGATTGGGACTGTATGTTGTATGAGTGGTAATAGTTATATAGTTTTTATATTGTACATTACTATTTTAATTGATTTATATTTTTGTACTTGTATTTTTGCTGTGAGCCGCCCTGAGTCTGGGGAGAAGGGCGGCATATAAGTCAAAATAAATAAATATGCTAGCCAAGAGCAGGTGGAAATTAAGTTCAGCGTGGTAGCAGGACTTACTGAATCTTCTGATGTTGTCATCCAGAAGAAACAGTTTGCTAAACATGCCACCGGTCACCATACTTCATTCACGCATTGCCTTCAGTACCACCAGGCCACAAGCGGTGTTGAACTGAACGAAGTATGAACAGCAACTCTCCTTTCTAGTATGACACTCAAAAGATGTTCTTTTTGGGCTAAAAGAAGGGAAATGCCTCTCTCTATGGCAAAAAAAAAAAAAAACCACCTTTCCCCAAACTGTTAAGAGGTTGAGAACAATTATTTAAGACCATAGTCCTAGGCACTTAAAATACGATTACGTGTTTTATACATAAAGATAATACAGTAGGTGTTTTAAATAATCGGAAGCAAGTAATTGACTTCTTACCAACTGCCCTCATTTTTTGCTGGCTTGCTCATTTGTTTCAGAAAATGGCTTTTCAGATTTGCCTGCCTTCTGGACCTTTGCTTTCCTAAAATAAATCAATAAATCAGTTCTTCAAAAGAAAAAAGTTCTCTTTATTAATATTTTTTTTTATTTTTCCAAACTCTCCCCGATACATATACTGTGATATTTATGGGATGTTAACATACATTCTTTTTACATTCATATATAAGATACTTTTAATAAAATGAAATAAATACATATACGTGACTCTTTAATGTATACAATAAATTAGACAAATTGTACCTCCTTGTGTGTGTGTGTGTGTGTGTGTGTGTGTGTGTCTAAGCATATTGTGCCAAAAGAGACTAAATAGTAAGCACGACAAAGCAGAAGTCTCTACAGCAATTCATTATCCAATAACAGTTGATGAGATTATCATATTGAAAATGTGTCTATTTCATTCTCCTGGGTCTTTTAGTTTTTCTGTTTATAAAAGCTGTTCTTCTGCTTTGAGATGTTTCCGTTATTGTGAGTTTTACTTTGATTTTATTTTGCAATTGATTTTTTTTTAAAAAAATTGGGCATGTTTATGGAGAAGTGGAAGGGTTGATGTTATACATTTTTAACACTCTGATATGTGTATGCATGTATATATTTTGCCTTCAGATCAGTGTTGTTTCCTGGCATCTGCCTTGCAGTTGTTGGTTTTTTTGACATATTTTCAGCAAGCTTCTAGGGCTGAAAGACAGGGACTAAACCAGAGTCACCCAACTGGTTTTCTGCTTAAAATAGGATTATAATTCACGATCTCCCAGTTTTCTAGCTTGTTGTTTTAACCAGTACACCAAACTAGCTCTCTCTCTATTTAATAGAACAGTGAAAATCAAACAGGTTTTATTTTAAAAAAAACCATTTGGAAAAATGGATCCAATTCAATAGTCCAAACTGATTTTTAAGAATAATCCAATTTAGAGATTTGAATCAAACTACAGAATCAATCATTATTATGGTCACAGACCGGCAAGATTCATCCCCACCCATCCATTTCTGTGCATCTGCTGAAAACTAAGAATCCTCCAGATGAAGTCAGAGGAATCCAATTCAATTTCACATTAATTTAAAAAGCCAGTTCAGTATATTTGCTTTGGGATTGGATCTCCAAATCAAATAGTGGCATAGACATAACTTTTAAAGGCTTACAAGTCTATATATGTCCTACTATACTATTCTGATTATATGGTGTTACAAGAATGAAACGAAGAAATGCAGTCATAGAACCATAATTTGAACATTCGTCCATCCATCCATTTATCCATCCATTTATCTATCTATCCATCCATCCATACATCAATTTATCTATCCATCCATCCATCCATCCATCCATCCATTTTCCTTCCATTTATCCATTTATCCATCAATTTATCTATCCATCCCTCCATTCATCCTTCCATCCAATTCTATCTATCTATCTATCTATCTATCTATCTATCTATCTATCTATCTATCTATCATCTATCTATCTATCTATCTATCTATCTATCATATAGATATATAGAGATAGATAGATAGATAGATAGAGAGAGAGAGAGAGAGATATGTAGATGTAGATAGATATAGATATAGATATATATTTATCCATTTATCCATCCATCTCTCCATCCATTTATCCATCCATCCATTCATCAATTTATCTATTCATCCCTCCATCCAATTCTTCATCCATCCATCCAATGTAAGGGCATATCTCGGCTAAAAAAAAATCTGACCATTTTTAAAAAGTACTTGTCCAAGACTTGTCGCTTCAATGGCATGCTGAGACTTCTCTTAAGCAGCTTCAGATCATGAATTTGGAACTCAGCTTGAAGGATTCCTTAGGCAGAAGGAAAAACGATTAGCCCTATTTAATACTTTTTTCCTGAAAACAAGAACAGGTCTCATCATTAGTAACTCCGAGAGCACGGCATCGCCTCTTAGCATTCAGAGAACAGGAACCTGCTCAAATGATTGCTGGCAGGCAATAGAATAAATAGAAAGGAGGCTAAGAAAATTTGAAGAAGATCTACATTAGCAACCAACCCTAACACAAGATGGGGCAGTAACAAGGAAGGTGTGTCATTCCTTATTCCTCAGACAGATTCTTGGTGTCACTCTGATTATTATTTTTTTAAGCAAGAGGAATAGCAGAATTACCAGCTCACAGCAGGACTAAAGGCCATTTCTCCCACAGTGATTCTGAACGGAGCAGATGTACCCATTATGAAGGATAACCGAACACAGGCTGGTCCATCACAGCCAGAGAGTCTGTCAGGATGAACTTCTAAAGCAATTTATTCCCCACGTACCGCATTTTGCTCAGCACCAAACTTGGAGAGGTTGCATGAGAGAAAATTGGACCTTGGAAGTGGATTACAAAAAAAGTATTGAGAAGGTTGGCTAAGCCACATTCAGAGTTTTGTTCCCTTCTGGCCCCTGAGGTTTGTAAGGTGGACATCAACAAGGAGATCCTCTACCCTACCCTGACCTATTTTAATCCATCCTAACCTTTGAGAGGTTATTATTGAAAATAGGCAGGTCCCAAAGTGGGTTTTTTCTACCACATTCAGTCTTTTAAAGTTATCATTTAAAAAATAAATAAATTGTAGGAACATGTGTGGGTGTGTATGCATGTGTATATAAACATATTTTTTCCTCTTCCTTGCCCTTGAAAAATACCCTGAGTTATTTCCAGTATGGAGCTGAGCATGTGCAATATTAGCTACGTGGCCAGTATGTTTGAAAGATGAAAACCTCAAAAGAGATAAAGGAAGTATAAAAAAGAAAGAGAGAGTTAGAGAGAGAGAGAGAGAGAGAGAGAGAGAGAGAGAGAGAGAGAGAGAGAAAGAGGGAGGAGAGAGAGAGAGAAAGAAAGAAAGAAAGAAAGAAAGAAAGAAAGAAAGAAAGAAAGAAAGAGGGAGGGAAGGAGGGAGGGAGAGAGAGAGAGAAAGAAAGAAAACAAGAAAGAAAGAAAGAAAGAAAGAAAAGAAAGTAAAAAAGAAAGAAAGAAAAGAAAGAAAGAAAGAAGGAGGGAGGGAGGGGGAGAGAGAGAGAAAGAAATAAAGAAAACAAGAAAGAAAACAACAAAGAAAGAAAGAGAAAGAGAAAGAGAAAGAGAGAAAGAAAGAAAGAAAGAAAGAAAGAAAGAAAGAAAGAAAGAAAAAAAGAAAGAGGGAAGGAGGGAGGGAGGGAGGGAGGGAGGGAGAGAAAACAAGAAAGAAAGAAAAAAAGAAAGAAAAGTAAAAAAGAAAGAAAGAAAGAAAGAAAGAAAGAAAGAAAGAAGGAGGGAGGAGGGAGGGAGGGAGGGAGGGAGGGAAGGAAGAAAAGAAGAAAGGACAGGGAGGGGAAAAGAAGGAAAGAAGGAGGGAGGGAGAGAGGAGGAAGGAAGGAAGGAAGGAAGGAAGGGAGGGAGGGAGGGAGGGAGAGAGGGAGGGAGGGCAATGCTGGTATGTATTCAGAGATATGGTTGAGTACCCTGACTTCAAATGGAAATTATAAATATGAAATATTGGGACGTGTAAAGGCATGCTTTGCACACTCAGATTATTTACATCTCCAACTGTTTTCTTCCCGTCCATGAGGACCCTTGCGAATATGACCCCCACTCTTCTTTCTTTCCTGCCTTTGACAGCCTATTAATCTTCCAAAACAAACAGCCATGGAACATCACTGTTTCCCCTCCTTTCTTCTTGAATGTGGTCAGATGCCAGGATGAGACTTTAAACACTCAGTGGGGTGAACAATTGGGTGGGTGTAGTTTATGATATTGAAATTACTTCTCTTCCTACAACTTTGTCTTTTCCTGGCTCCGATGCACAGACGTTGGAGTGGCTGTCAGGCTGTGAATTATGGAGGAACACAATTATCCAGGGGGAAGAAGAATGATAAGAGCTGTGTGAATGATAAGATCTATCTCCTCCTTTGTCTTCTCAATTAGATCACTGGCTAATAAAGAAGGAAGGAATTCCTCTAAAGGTTGCTTCTCTTTTCCCATGTTTTCTTTAAATCTTCTTCAATTCTTCTAATATTTTTTTCTAAAAAAAATATTTTCTTTGTGAGCTTCCTACTGTTTAGCTTTGTTGTTGTTGTTGTTGTTGTTGTTAGTTGTGAAGTTGTGTCTGACCCATCACGACCCCATGGACAATGTTCCTCCAGGCCCTCCTGTCCTCTACCATCTTCTGGAGTCCATTTAAGCTCATGCCTGCTGCTTCAGTGACTCCATCCAGCCACCTCCTTCTCTGTTGTCCCCTTATTCTTCTCTTGCCCTCCATCTTTCCCAGCATCAGGCTCTTCTCCAGTGAGTCCTTCCTTCTCCTTAGGTGGCCAAAGTACTTGAGTTTCCACTTCAGGATCTGGCCTTCTAAAGAGCAGTCGGGGTTGATCTCCTCCAGGACCGACTGGTTTGATCGCCTTGCAGTCCAGGGGACTTGCAGAAGTCTTCTCCAGCACCAGAGTTCAAAGGCCTCAATTCTTTGGCGCTCAGCCTTTCTTATGGTCCAACTTTCACAGCCATACATTGGAAGGAGACTGTTTAGCTTACTTCCATTTAACTCCGTTGAGTATTCATTCATACAAGTTTATTACAAAGACCTGAGACCCAAAGAAATAAAAAGGCTCCATGAATATCCAGTTAAAAATTCCAGGATAAAATAAAAAATAACAGATAAAATCTATATTAAAATCACAATTTGGCATCCAGCCTGTCAGTTACACGTGGCCAAACTATACTATCATATCCATCCTTAAATCATGGGGGCCGTAGTCATTGAATACTAAATTGCAAAAAAAAAAAAAGCCAAAATACTAATGCAAAAGGGTTTGCTACATTAGTTATGTAAAATAGCTAGGGTGGATTAATCACCTGTTTTCTGACGAATCCCCAGTGCTGCTTTACTCAACTGCTTACTCAGTTGAGTAAAGCTACCAACTTATTATATCTGAAGGTGGCTTTTTTAAAAACAAAACAAAACTTTTCTTTAGCCAGGATGCTGATTGTAGGGCACAGAGGCCATGTAGAAAATGTTGGGAAAAGGGAGACGTGCCAAGGAAGAGTGTGGCCATATATCCAGCAAAATGCAATTCAGTGGTAAGAAAAGTATAGTCCTACTACACATAGGAAGGAAAAAAGCCCCAGATGCACAGATGTAGAATAGGTGGTACCTGGCTCAATGGGAACAATTGTGAAAGGGATCTGGGATTCATAGTGGATTACCACTGAAGTATGAGCCAATAGTGTGTGGCAGCTGCCCAAAAGCTAATGCAGTTGTAGTTTACATCAACAGGGGGATTGTTTCAAGATCATGTGAGGTGTAAGTACTGGGTGAGACCACACTTGGGATACCGTGTCCAGTTCTGGTCACCACAATACAAAAAGGATGTTGAGCAGAACATCCAGATTCAGCCAGAGTTGCATTCCATACAGCATTAACCTCGCGAACTCTCAAGTTTCCTCCTTCCGTTATATATTCAAGATGGACAGTATTTAATATTTATTTGCTACGTATATGTAGGGATGTGGGTCTAGACATCCGTTGTTCATAGTATGTTTAGGTGTTCATCATGCGTGTGTTTCACTTTGAGAGCGGGCAACTAAATGTCATTTTTGATGGGTGCCGTTGTGCCCACAGTATAAAAATGACACTAAAGGTTATTTTATCTTATCTTATCTTATCTTATCTTATCTTGTCTTGTCTTATCTTGTCTTGTCTTGTCTTGTCTTGTCTTGTCTTATCTTATCTTATCTTATCTTATCGTATCTCTTATCTTATCGTATATCTTATCTTATCTTATCTTATCTTATCTTATCTTATCTTATCTTATCTTATCTTATCTTATCTTATCTTATCTTATCTTATCTTATCTTATCTTATCTCATCTCATCATCTCGTCTCATTTCATCTCACCTTACCTTACCTTGAGACTCTAGAAAGAGTTCAGAGAAGAGCAACAAAGAGGATTAGGGGACTGGAGGCTAAAACATATGAAAAGTGGTTGCAGGAACTGCAAGCAGCATTCCAATATTTGAGGGGCTGCCACAAAGTCAAAGGGGACAATCTATCCTTCAAAGCAATGTAGGGCAAGAGTAACAGATGGAAACCTATTAAAGAGAGCTCCATGATCCTATGAAACATCTCCTCTGCTATTTTGCACGGGTTTTGTTCCGCTGCTTCTGATAAAGCAGGAAGAGGCTATGGGCAAAACACTTGAGATGTCTCTATTTTCTACCTTGAATAATTCTTAGTTAACCAAATGGCCTGCATAATGTGTCAACCTATACCTGAACGTGGCCTAAATCCCTTGCTCAGCATGCACAATTAATATAATGGACACTGCTATCTTTTGGTGTAGAAGCTGTGGGATATAAAGCTGCTTGTCTAGCTATAGGGATTTTGAGAAATGTCCCTCAACGGTCTTCTGGCAGCTGCTTTGACTATAAAAAATTGCAACATTTACGCCTCTTAGTATAGCAAAAACAGATAAGCCGTGCATTTGAAGGGGCAATGTGGAAAGATAAAGAGAATAAATTCATCCACTGTGATTCTCTTGACTGAAACAAATGTTAAAAATACGAGAACCAGCCTCTGCGTATAAAACATTCTATCTATTTGTGGCCCATATAACCATTAATTGATTCACTGCTCACTGTAGAAAAAGCACATGGGTGGAAATATTTTCCTTCCTTAAACTGTTCACATCCAGTTAAACAACATTTCAAATAGAATTAGAAGTCCTTCCATGGGAAAACAACAATACAACAGACACAAAAAAATTTCTGAAATGTTTTGTGGGGCACCAAAAAAATTGGAGAGATGCAGGATTTTTCAGAACGGTTCAGCTAGGGTGCCACCAAATCTGGCAATACTCAAAACAACTAGATCTTAATCACGCACTGCTTTTTTAAACCCACAAAAGGAATTTTTCTGCCAATAAAGCTGAGATCTTGGGAAGTATTCTCACTAATTTGGGCATGGAGAAAAGTCTTAGCAAAATCTTTGGCATCATACTTCCACAGAGATTCCTTGTGTTGTGGCAATAATAAGATAAGGCAGGATAAGACGATAACATAAGATAAGATAACTTTATTGTCATTGACTTGTATGCACAATGGCACACATAAAAATGAAATTCCGATGCCCTGATCTCGAAGGAAGGAACACCACCCATGGAACAATGCCACCATCCCAAGGATAACAATAACAATGTTATAAAAGCAGCAGCACCAAAAATGACAAGTTATACAAAAATGACACCCAAACCTATATCAATCACAGTCCATTTCGAATATGTAGTGGGGGAAAAAAGAGTCTTCAGAGTTCACGAGCTTGATGCTATATTGTTGTTGTTGTTAGTTGCGAAGTCATGTCCGACCACCATGACCCCATGGACCACGTTCCTCCAGACCTTCCTGTCCTCTACCATCTTCTGGAGTCCATTGAAGCTCACGCCTGCTGCTTCAGTGATTCCATCCAGCCACCTCATTCTCCGTCATCCCCTTCTTCTCTTGCCCTCCATCTTCCCCAGCATTAGGCTCTTCTCCAGGGAGTCCTTCCTTCTCATTAGGTGGCCAAAGTACTTGAGTTTCAACTTCAGGATCTGGACTTCTAGAGAGCAGTCACGGTTGATCTCCTCTAGGACTGACCGGTTTGATTGCCTTCAGTCCAGGGGACTTGCAGGAGTCTTCTCCAACACCCTAGTTCAAAGGCCTCAATTCTTTGGCGCTCGATGTTTCTTATGGTCCAACTTTCACAGCCATACATTGCAACTGGGAAAACCATGGCCTTGACTATACGTACATTTGTTGGCAGGGGGATGTCTCTGCTTTTTAGTATGCTGTCTACATTTGCCATATATATAAATTTTGCCTAGATAACAATGTTGTTAGTTGCAAAGTCGTGTCCGACCCATCGCGACCCCATGGACCATGTTCCTCCAGGCCTTCCTGTCTTCTACCATCTGCTGGAATCCATTGAAGCTCACACCTCCTGCTTCAGTGACTCCATCCAGCCATGTCATTCTCTGTCATCCCCTTCTTCTCTTGCTCTCCATCTTTCCCAGAATTAGGCTCTTCTCCAGTGAGTCCTTCCTTCTCATTAGATGGCCAAAGGACTTGAGTTTCAACTTCAGGATCTGGCCTTCTAAAGAGCAGTCAGGGTTGATCTCCTCTAGGACTGACCGGTTGGATCTCCTTGCAGTCCAGGGGACTCGCAGGAGTCTTCTCCAGCACCAGAGTTCAAAGGCCTCCATTCTTTGGCGCTCAGCCTTTCTTATGGTCCAACTTTCACAGCCATACATTGCAACTGGGAAAACCATGGCCTTGACTAGATGCACTTTTGTTGGCAGGGGGATGTCTCTGCTTTTTAGTATGCTGTCTAGATTTGCCATAGCTTTCATCCCCAGGAGCAAGCGTCTTTTAATCTGCGGTGATCTTGGAGCCCAGGAAGATATAGAACAAAGCTATTACAGAATCTAGTTGTTCTGCTTCAGATAGCACGAAGCCTCCTCCCCAAAGGCAACAATGAAAACTGGTCTTAAAGTTGAGGCTGCAAGGAGGAACTGGTGCTTTCCAAGCTAGAGATACCTGCTACCTGGACATGTAGCAGCTGAACTCAGCTGAAAACCGATTGCTTTATGAAAGATCCACTAATGTAGAGGGAGGGGCAGGAGGAAGAAGTCCTGAGTTTTAACATCTCTGAGAACACTGAAATCTTCTACCCCTTTGCATACGTAGTAGGGAATCAAAAGTAGGCATTGTGCTCGGCTTCATTCTTGCCTGCAGTAAATATTCCAATCTTAGCGAGTCATGTTGGAGGATTTTCTGCCACGTCAAGCAAGAGAAGCTGGTTGAAACTGTGAACTATCAAGAGTTTGGGGAAATTTGCGGGTGAGCTGAAATTGGGAAGCGTGACGCAGACCGCAACATATCTACGGCTTCGTTTTGAGCACCAGGAAAAAATATGATTAGGGGACTGGAGGCTAAAGCATATAAGGAACGACTGCTGGAAATGGGTGTGTCCAGTTTAATGAAGAGAAGGACGAGGAGGGGGGACATGATAGCAGTGTTCCAGTATTTGATGGGCTGCCCCAAAGAAGAGGGAGTCAAGCTATTCTCCAAAGCTCCTGAAGGCAGGACAAGGAGCAATGGGTGGAAATTAATCAAGGAGAGAAGCAATCTGGAACTAAGGAGAAACTTCCTGACAGTTAGAACAATTATTTAAATTGTAAAAAAGATGTTGAGACTCTAGAAAGAGTACAGAGAAGAGCAACTAAGATGATTAGAGGACTGGAGGCTAAAATATATAAGGAACACTTGCTGGAATTGGGTAGGTCTAGTTTAACGAAGAGAAAGACGAGGGGTGACATGATAGCAGTGCTCCAATATCTCAGGGGCTGCCCCAAAGAAGAGGGAGTCAAGCTATTCTCCAAAGCGCCTGAAGGCAGGACAAGAAGCACCGGGTGGAAACTAACCAAGGAGAGAAGCAACCTAGAACTAAGGAGAAACTCCCTGACAGTTAGAACAATCAACCATTGGAACAAGCGGTGAATGCTCCAACACTGGAAGTTTTTAAGAAGAGACTGGACAGTCATTTGTCTGAAATGGTACTATAGGGTTTCCTGCCTGAGCAGGGGGTTGGAGCAGGTCCCTTCCAACTGTATTATTATTATTATTGTTGTTATTGTTCTTATTATTATTTGTGTATGCTTGCATCAGCCTGCTCTTTAGCAATCACATCCAAGCTTGCAATGTCCAAATTCTCATTTTTACTGACGGAGCCCATAGTTCAATCTCTTAATTTCTTCTCTGCTGACTTTGTCATCAGCACGGGTTTTTTTGATCGCTGTTTGGGATCTCAGCGCTATAAATGTCCAACTTAGTTCCAGTCAGACGCCATTGTAAAAGAAAATGTTTTTTTTTTAAAGTGATGGGTGATCATTTCAACTCGACCACGCGTAGCTTGATTGTGTTTCTTTTGTCAGCAATTTCCGGATCTGGGAATGGTTTCATGATTATACAGGAAGGAAGAGAACATATATAATGCGCATAGAATAGAGACCATCTAAGTTAAAACTGAACAGGCTTCTTTCAATGGGGGGTGGGGGAATACGACTCCACCTATCTCCTGTCTACAAACACAGTCCTTTCAACAGTTCAAGAAGGCTCCTCACACCTTTGCACTATTCAGGTGACCCTGAGGGCACACATGAACCTCCAAGTGGTCTCAATAACTCTCAAAAAGAGTGCTAATGACCAGATGACAGCAAGGAATATAAATATTTCCATTCTCCACCGTTCAGCCTGAACTGGAAGAAGCTTCTTGGATGACGAGGGAACTGTCTTCAAGGAAAAAGCAAAGTCCAGTTGCCTTTTGAAAAAGCACTTTTGGGACAACCGTGATCTGGATGACTGAGCATCTCCATAGGCCAGGGGTAGGCCATCTTGGTTCTTTTATGACTCGTGGATTTCAACTCCCAGAATTCCTGAGCCGGCATGGCTCAGCTTGGAAAGCTCTCCCTTTCCCCTCAGCATGGCTGGCTCAGGAATTCTGGGAGTTGAAGTCCACGAGTCATAAAAGAGCCAAGGTTGCCTACCACTGGCCTAGGCCTAGGCCGCTTTATGACTCGTGGACTTCAACTCCCAGAATTCCTCAGCCAGCATGGCTCATTTGGAAACCTCTCCCTTTCCCCTCAGCATGCCTGGCTCAGGAATTCTGGGAGTTGAAGTCCACCAGTCATAAAAGAGCCAAGGTTGCCTACCTCTGGCCTAGGCCTAGGCCGCTTTATGACTCGTGGACTTCAACTCCCAGAATTCCTCAGCCAGCATGGCTCATCTTGGAAACCTCTCCCTTTCCCCTCAGCATGCCTGGCTCAGGAATTCTGGGAGTTGAAGTCCATGAGTCATAAAAGGGCCAAGGTTGCCTATCCCTGCCATAGACATTTAACAACTCAAATCTTAACCGAGGAGGAAACAGGTTGGATATTGCGGGACCGTCTCCTGCCTCATGAATCCCAGCGACCGGTTAGGGCGCATAGGGTTGGCCTCCTACGGGTCCCGTCTGTTAGACAATGTCATCTGGCGGGGCCTAGGGCTAGGGCCTTCTCCGTTGCTGCCCCAGCCCTCTGGAACCAGCTTCCCTCAGAGGTTCATACTGCTTCCTCCCTCCTAGTTTTCCGGAAACTATTGAAGACTTATTTATGCCGACAGGCTTGGGGCATATGGACTGTACTCTGCCCCTGGGCCCTAGGAGTATCCCTCCATCAGCGACTGAAAGCTGATTGTGTTTGTATGTTGTATGAATGCAATTAATTTTTAATTTTTTTTATTGTATTGTTGTTGTAAGCCGCCCTGGGTCCTAGGAGAAGGGCGGCATATAAATTTGACTAATAAATAAATAAATAAATAAATAAATAAATAAATAAATAAATAAATAAATAAATAAATAAATAAATAAATAAATAAATAAATAAATAAATAAATAAATAAATAAATAAATAAATTAGGCCCACCTATATATGACAACACTTTTAGTCGCTGTGACTAAAGTCACTGTGAAAACGTAGAGCTAAAGATTAAAGCATGAGTAATGAATCAGAACTGAGTTCTTTATGGCAGTGTTTCTGCTTCTGTACAGAAATGGAACAGCTGTTCATAAGGGAAAAGAAATACATTTATTATTATATCAAATGGTGTCAAAGCTCACCACTGGAGGTTGGGAATCCAAGGGCCATTACTCATTCCCATGCAACTGCGAGTTGTTTTTTCAGAAAGTCATTTTTAATTCAGTCTCAGTAGCTTGTGTGTAAAATGGAGGTAGAGGATAATAATCTACAGAACGTTCAAGAGAACCACTGTAGAATGTGTGCCACAGACAAACACTCTGATTCCCTGCTCATACCCCAAGAACAATTCTGCATAAAAGGGCAGGCATTTTACAGACAAACGAGGTTTATTTGGGCTCCTGCTAAAAACAACGCTCAGAATTTATTTTCTTGCTTTTCTTTTTCTCAAACATGGCTAAATTCAGGCGAAACGTTCTTAACTCTGATAGAATATTTATAGCCCAGGGTTGAATTGGGGGATCCTTAGAGCTCTCTCAGCTTGGTGGTTTTCTTGCAGCTGTTTCTTTAACCAAACTAGGTAACATCATCAGTACCAATAAAGAATATTTGTAGCTCAGGGTTGGAATGGGAGGTCCTTGGTGCTCTTGGTGGTTTTCTTGCAGATGTTTCATTACCCAACTAGGTAACATCATCAGTTCTAGAAGGGAGTGAGTGAGTGAGTGAGTGAGTGAGTGAGGAGGAGGAGGAGAAGGAGGAGGAGGAGAAAGAGGAGGAGGAGGAGGAGGAGGAAGGATGATGAAGATTGAGGGGTCCTCGGTGTTCTCTGAGGTTGGTTGTTTTCTTGTAGATAATTCATTACCCAACTAGGTAACATCATCAGTGCTAGAAGGGAGTGGAGGAGGAGGAGGAGGAGGAAGAGGAGGAGGAGGAGGAGAAGGAGGAGGAGAAGGAGGAGGAGGAAGGATGATGAAGATTGAGGGGTCCTCGGTGTTCTCTGAGTTTGGTTGTTTTCTTGTAGATGATTCATTACCCAACTAGGTAACTAACATCATCAGTGCTAGAAGGGAGTGAGGGAGGAGGAGGAGGAGGAGGAGGAGGAGGAGGAGGAGGAGGAGGAGGAGGAGGAGGAGGAGGAGGAGGAGGAGGAAGAGAACTGTGGGATACTTGGTGCTGTCTGAGCTTGGTGGTTTTCTTGCAGATGTTTCATTATCCAACTAGGTAACATCATCAGTGCTAGATGATGATGTTATCTAGTTTGGGCAAGGAAATGTCTGCAAGAAAACCACCTAGCTCAGAGAGCACTAAGGACCCTTAACCAGTGCTTTTTTTTTTGTAAATAAATAAATAAAAAGGTGCCGGAACTCACACACGTCATACAACTCGCCTTGCCTACCCTACAAGGTTCCATCCAAGAAAGGTGCCATAACTCCGTTCTGGGCGTTCTATGACAAAAAAACAAAACAACCCCTGACCTTAACATCATCAGTGCACTGTTGATGTTTCCTAGTTTGAGTAATGAAACATCTGCAAGAAAACCAACCAAGCTCAGAGCATGAGGACCCCATAATTCTTATCTCCAGTTTAGAAGACATCTCCAGCTACACTTGAGGGAACACCTGAGCTTGGTCTTCCAGGTCCCACTCCAACGTCCCAGCCAATCACATATATGCCTAAGGGCCTCCAGGAGCGAATGAACAAGTTGTCAGCTCTTCAAGGTACATCATGACTACTTTTACTTTAAAACTATAATAACAGACTCTTCCAAATGTTAATGTCTTTCTCACCTCCCTCCCTTTATCTTCATTTGCTGAGATGTTTTCTTGAGTTGCTTTCTTTCTTTTTTTTAATTTTTTTTTTATTAAAGCAATCAACATTAATCAAAATATCATATTAAGAAGCATTCATCATAGATCATAAAATACAACAGTAAGTATTAGTCTTTGTATACGTCAAATTTGGTAAACATTCTTCACTCCTCACGTCAAGCCTCAACTTTTTTTATATATATATATAAAAATTCCTTTATTAAAACAATCAGCATTGTACATAAAATCTTTGTATGCATCAAACATCATAGCATCTGATATACAACACTACGTATTATTCTTTGTAAACGTCTGGTTTGGTAAACATTTTTCACTCCTCACTTCAATCCTCTATTATACACCTGTTACATTTTTTATTTACTAGGGATCATAAAAGATAAAATACAACAGACATTTAGTTGAGGCTGAAA
Organism: Bothrops alternatus; assembly: GCA_034064705.1. NCBI lineage: Eukaryota > Metazoa > Chordata > Lepidosauria > Squamata > Viperidae > Bothrops > Bothrops alternatus. The sequence goes on along the minus strand of JARGCV010000505.1, from coordinate 781,728 downwards.
GTGAGGAGTAAAGAATATTTACCAAACCAGACGTTTACTAAGATTAATACCTAGTGTTATATGTTGTGTTCTATGATGATTGATTATTATTATGATCTTATATTTAATGTTTAACTACAGCCTCAACTTTCTTGATCTGGATTCAACCCTCCCTTTTTTCCTCTTGACCACTGCTTTGGTAGCAATTCTCCCTCATGTTCATCACGACCATTTCCTCTGACCTCTACATAAGCTTGTCCTTGAGGGGGAAAAAAAAAACCTCAAATCCATGGATCCTTCTACCAGGGTACTCAACTTCCAGTTTGCAAATTTAATTACAAAGCTGGAACACACACATTTTCTGCACATTTGTGTTGATTTGGTTCACTGGGACCTGGGACGTGGGAGAGGGGGAAGCAATCTCAGCGTGATTACATCAAAGTGATTACCATCAAGATTCTTTTTTTTTTTCTGCTCCATTTTTAGACTAGTGCGACACAAAATGCCAGAGAGCCTAATATATGTATTTGTTTATTAATCCAGACATCTTATTAAAAATGCACACTCTGCTATTCCTCTCTGAGGACCAACCATGGTGGCTATCAACCCACCGATTAGAATAATGCAAATTATACTATAAATACAGAGGGGGAAATCAGAGTCGCATAAGCATAAAACAAACCAGATCGATTTCATGGAGTTAAAAGGTGTAAATTCAAAACAATATTTGCTAGAAACTATTAACACTTGCTGACAGATCAAGTTACATATAAGAACATAAGAACATAAGAAGAGCCATGCTGAATCAGGCCAAAGCCCATCGAGTCCAGCATTCTGTGTCACCCAGTGGCCCACCAATTGTACATGGGGATCTTGAGCACAAAGAGAAGGCAAAACACTCCCTTTCCCTTGACCCCCAACAAATGGTACCCAAGGGAATCCTGCCTGCCTCAACCAACATAGAGGCGGCACATGGACATCCGCTTTAATAGCCACCGATACACTTGGCATCCATGAATCTGTCTAACCCTGCCTTGAAGCTGTCAAGGCTGACAGCTGTCACGACCCCTTCAGGAAGTGAATTCCATAAATCAACGAGTCTCTGGGTGAAAAAGTATTTCCCTTTATTTGTCCTCACTTTCTTAGCTACGAGCTTTAGGGAGTGCCCCCTTGTCCTGGTATTGTGTGATAGAGAAAAGAATTTTTCTCTATCCACCTTTTCTATCCCATGCATGATTTTATACACTTCGATCAAGTCACCCCTTAAACGCCGTCTTTCAAGGCTGAAGAGACCAAGGCGTTGCAATCTGGTTTCATAAGGGAGGCGCTCCATTTCCTTGATCATTCTTGTTGCCCTTTTTTGCACCTTTTGCAGTTCCATTATATCCTTCTTGAGGTGCGGTGACCAGAACTGTACACAGTACTCCAAGTGTGGTCTCACCATCGATTTGTACAGAGGCAATACAACACTTGCTGACTTATTTTCGATTCCCTTCCTAATCATGCCAAGCATGGAATTTGCTTTTTTTACTGCTGCTGCGCATTGGGTTGACATCTTCATCGAGCTGTCCACCAAAACCCCAAGATCCCTTTCTTGGGTTGTCTCAGAAAGTTTGGTCCCCATCAGTTAGTAAGTATAATTGGGGTTCTTTGCCCCGATGTGCATAACTTTGCACTTGTTTAGGTTAAAATGCATTTGCCACTTTGTTGCCCACTCACACAATTTCGAGAGATCCTTTTGGAGCTCCCGACAATCAGTTTCACTTTTCACAACCCGGAACAATTTAGTGTCATCAGCAAACTTGGCTACCTCACTATTAACTTCTACATCCAGATCATTGATGAATAAATTAAAAAGTAAAGGTCCCAAAACTGAACCTTGGGGTACACCACTTCTCACTTCTTTCCATCCGGAGAATTGTCCATTTATTGCCACCCTTTGCTTCCTACAATTTAGCCAGTTACCAATCCAGGACAAGACCTGTCCTCTAATTCCGTGGCTGGAGAGCTTTTTTAGGAGCCTTTGGTGAGTTCTTTGGTAGTACCTGTAATTTCAAACAGAACCAGAAAAAATGAGAATAAATTTCTTTTATGGTATTTGTGGATAAAGTCAGTTAATCGCCTCCTCGCTCAATTTATCAAGCGAAGGCATCGTTAATGTTTCAATTCCATCCATCCAGGCATCCATCCAGGCATCCATCCATCTTGGACTTCTTCAGATATTATATAGAAGCCTTGAGGGTTATTGGGTGAAAGGACAAATGTGGGCATGAGGATCCTGATTCCTATTCACTTTCTGCTCTTCGTGTTCAACTCAGATTGAGAGAGGCCACCTGCAAGTAAACGGTTTTGCATTGAATACGAGCTTAAACTTTCAGATGAGTGGAAAGTTCCTCATAACAAGAGAGTGGTTGTTGTTGTTGTTAGTTGCGAAGTCATGTCCGACCCATCGCAACCCCATGGACAACGTTCCTCCAGGCTTTCCTGTCCTCTACCATCTTCTGGAGTCCATTGAAGCTCACGCCTCCTGCTTCGGTGACTCCATCCAGCCACCTCATTCTCTGTCGTCCCCTTCTTCTCTTGCCCTCAATCTTTCCCAGCATCAGGCTCTTCTCCAGTGAGTCCTTCCTTCTCATTAGGTGGCCAAAGGACTTGAGTTTCAACTTCAGGATGTGGCCTTCTAAAGAGCAGTCAGGGTTGATCTCCTCTAGGACTGGCCGGTTTGATCACCTTGCAGTCCAGGGGACTCGCAGGAGTCTTCTCCAGCACCAGAGTTCAAAGGCCTCAACTCTTTGGCGCTCAACCTTTCTTATGGTCCAACTTTCACAGCCATACATACAGAGGAGAGGAGAGGGGAGAGGAGAGGAGAGGAGAGGAGAGGGGAGGGGAGGAGAGGAGAGGAGAGGAGAGGAGAGGAGAGGAGAGGAGAGGAGAGGAGAGGAGAGGAGAGAAGAGAAGAGAAGAGAAGAGAAGAGAAGAGAAGAGAAGAGAAGAGAAGAGAAGAGAAGAGAAGAGAAGAGAAGAGAAGAGAAGAGAAGAGAAGAGAAGAGAAGAGAAGGAGAAGAGAAGAGAAGAGGATTCTATTTAAACAAGCATACAGCACTTTTCTCTTTATAGTTAAGGTCAAGTAAGAAGGGTAAATGCTGCAGGAAAATCCAGATGCTCCTTTATTTGTCTGTCACTAATGTCTCATCAAATGACTTTTCCCATTTTGAGACATTATTGAATGAAACTTTCCATAATATCCTGGGCAAGGAACAAAGCTGCTAAGGGCCCTTTAAGATGGAATTAGATGAGGTTATTTGGCAAGATTAAAAAATTTCTCTTCCCTTTCTTGGCTAACTGTCTTGGCTACCCTTTCCCTACTTTCAGCATATTAAAAACGAATCCCAATAGTTTTAGTCAGGAAGACAATCTCAACTTTTCAATCTTTTTCATCAAGACAAGAATTGGACGACGTCTTCTGCCATGTCACGGCTGCCCAGCTTTTAATTATGAAATGGCTGGAATGAAATGCAAATGAAAAGGCCGGAACCAAAGAATGAGAATCTTTTTACCGTAGGCCTTAGAGATAGATTATCGTTTCTTTCCATCTGCCCAACTTCTTTCTTCTTAAATCTTCACTGCAGGATCAAGAAAATTGGTCTTTTTCTTTAAGGGGAGAGCTGTGTGAATTACGATGTGTCAGTAATACTAATAAAGTTGGAAGGGACCTTGGAGGTCATCGAGTCCAACCCCCTGCTCAGGCAGGAAACCCTACACCACCTCGGACAAATGGCTGTCCAGTCTCTTCTTCAAAACTTCCAGTGTTGGAGCATTCACTGCTTCTGGAGGCAGGTTGTTCCACTGGTTAATTGTTATAACTGTCAGAAAGTTTCTCCTTAGTTCTAGGTTGCTTCTCTCCTTGGTTAGTTTCCATCCATTGGTTCTTCTCCTGCCTTCGGGCACTTTGGAAAATAGCTTGACTCCCTCTTCTTTGGGGCAGCCCCTGAGATATTGGAATACTGTTGTCATGTCCCCCCTCGTCCTTCTCTTCATTAAACTAGACATACCCAATTCCAGCAACCGTTCCTTATATGTTTTAGCCTCCAGTCCCCTAATCATCTTTGTTGCTCTTCTCTGTAGTCTTTCCAGAGTCTCAACATCTTTTTTACATCGTGGTGACCAAAACTGGATGCCGTATTCCAAGTGTGGCCTTACCAAAGCCTTGTAAAGTGGTATTAATACACATGATCTTGATTCTATCCCTCTGTTAATGCAGCCCAGGACTGTGTTGGCTTTTTTGGCAGCTGCAGCACATGGCTGGCTCATATTTAAGTGACTGTCCACTAGGACTCCGAGATCCCTCTCACAGTTACTACTATTGAGCAAGGTACCACCTATACTATACCTGTACATTTGGTTTTTGTTGCGTAATTGTAGAACCTTACTTTTTTCACCATTGAATTTCATTTTGTTAGATAGTGTCCAGTGTTCAAGTCTGTCCAGGTCTTCTGTATCTTAAGCCTGTCTTCTGGAGTGTTGATTATTCCTGCCAGCTTGGTGTTATCTGCAAATTTGATGAGTTCCCCATCTATCCCCTCGTCCAAATCATTGATGAAGATGTTGAAGAGCCCTGGGCCCAGACAGAGCCCTGAGTCAGTTTAGATTGAAAGGGGATGTGTATTTACTGTGATGTGGATATCACAAAAGTAGGGACACTAAATTTAAGATATTTGGAAATTATCAGAAAATAAGAATATTACATTGTATTATTAATCAGATGATGTAAGAGGGTGAGAATTCAAATAGATAAGACGTGTATCCAGAACATTAGATCTTGTGACGAATTGTGATAAAGGGAATTGGGATTATTTAAAACTTGGAAATTATAAATACTAAACGTTAAATTTAAATATTAATGGGAAGCTAAAAATTGGGGAAAAAACTAACCAGGACATTGATTGTCTAAAAAGATTGAATGTTAAAATAACTAGGATATGTATAAACAAAAATTATTGATAAATGTAAGGCAGTTATTTTTATTTAATCGATGTAATAAGAATTGTATTAAATTACATATGAAACAGTAAATACCAAGGGGAAAAGAGAGGAAATATTTAATGTAATAGTTTGAGATCTGTACTAAAGATACTTAGACCTACCCAGCTGCCACGTTGCTTTTCAAATACTTTTCAAATCAATATTTTTTTTAAAAAAGTAGGGACACTGCCCTAGAGCTGAGGAGAGAAACAACACAATGAGAAGACACTAGAAAGCATGCAGATTCTCCCAGCAAGGACACCACTTTTAAGAGGTCCTCTCCACTTTGCATTGTGCCAGTCTCTTCCGTCCTGTCAATGCCATCTGAACAAGAAAAGTATGCTAACATCTAGTGCTAAATTGGAGAAAATTTCCTAATGCAAAATAAATGGCTCCGTTTTTCATACAGGAAACAACACCCCAACCTTCAGAAGCTATCCTGCATTTCAAAGATGAGAGAATTCGAGCACATTGTTATTCCGTTGTGGGCTTCAAATGCCAAGCACAGACATAAGGCATTGAAGAGACACAAGGGGTTGACTGGTGTCAGAATTACCTGGTTAAAATTCAGCAGCTCTCTGAAGCAGCAAGATCTGTTTGGCACCATCTGGCAGCGATGCCAAAGTGGGATGAGGTTGCAAAATGCGCAGGAGGATCTATTTTCTATTGAAGGATAGTTCCTGATATGCAGAGCAACCAAGGTCCCTTCCAATTCTGATATTCCTATTCCTATTCCTTTCTATTCTATTCTATTCTATTCTATTCTATTCTATTCTATTCTATTCTATTCTATTCTATTCTATTCTATTCTATTCTATTCTATTCTATTCTATTCTATTCTATTCTTATTCTTATTCTATTCCATTGCATTCCATTGCATTCTATATTCTATTCTATTCTATTCTATTCTATTCTATTCTATTCTATTCTATTCTATTCTATTCCATTCTATTCCATTGCATTCCATTGCATTCTATATTCTATTCTATTCTATTCTATTCTATTCTATTCTGTTCTGTTCTGTTCTGTTCTGTTCTGTTCTGTTCTGTTCTGTTCTGTTCTGTTCTATTCTATTCTATTCTATTCTATACTCTTCTCTTTCTTCTATTCTATTCTATTCTATTCTATTCTATTCTGTTCTGTTCTGTTCTGTTCTGTTCTGTTCTGTTCTGTTCTGTTCTGTTCTGTTCTGTTCTGTTCTGTTCTGTTCTATTCTGTTCTTTCATTATTCTATTCTATTCTATTCTATTCTATTCTATTCTATTCTATTCTATTCTATTCTATTCTATTCTATTCTATTCTATTCTATTCTATTCCATTCCATTCCATTCCATTCTATTCTATTCCATTGCATTCTATATTCTATTCTATTCTATTCTATTCTATTCTATTCTATTCTATTCTATTCTATTCTATTCTATTCTATTCTATTCTATTCTATTCTATTCCATTCTTTCATTATTCTATTCTATTCTATTCTATTCTTATTTCTCTTCTCTTCTCTTCTCTTCTCTTCTCTTCTCTTCTCTTCTCTTCTCTTCTCTTCTCTTCTCTTCTCTTCTCTTCTCTTCTCTTCTCTTCTCTTCTCTTCTCTTCTCTTCTCTTCTCTTCTCTTCTATTCTTCCATTCCTAATTCTCTTCTCTTCTCTTCTCTTCTACTCTATTCTATTCTTCCATTCCTAATTCTCTTCTCGTCTCTTCTTCCATTCCTAATTCTCTTCTCTTCTCTTCTATCTTTTGAAACATGCTGGGCTGGAGCACACCTAGAAGGATTCCTAAGTTCCAGATTTAATTTTGGGAGAGGTTTTGATTTCATTCATATCTCCCCAGACAAGGGCAGAGCATTCTCCCTGCTGTATGTACAATGGGGTCCATTAAATACAAAGGAGATGAAATGGACTGGCATATTTTAAAGCCTTAGCCTGGCCTGGACAAGACAAATGAGTTGAAGTCTGCCATTCCTGGAACAGTCAACCTTCATTCGTGATACTTGATGTGAAAAGAAAAACTGTAAGTTTTTTTTCCCTGCATCTCAGTTTTAAAGCTCCAGACAAAGGCAAGAAATCTAAATGTAGTAAAATTAAAGTGAATTTGTAGGTGAGGGGCCTTGGTGCTCTCTGAGCTAGGTTGTTTTCTTACACTCATTTCATTACCCAACTATGTAACATCATCAGTGCTAGAAAGGAATGGGGGGAGGAAGAGGAGGAGAAGGAGGAGGAGGAGGAGGGGGAGGAGGACAATAACAACTCTGGTATCCTTGGTGCTCTTTCAGCTTGGTTGTTTTTCTTGCAGATGTTTCATGAACTAACTAGGTAACATCATCAGGGCTAGAAGGGAGTAACGTAATAATAGTAATAATAGTAATAATAATAATACATGATTATGATGATGATGATAATAATAATAGTAGTAGTAGTAGTAATAGTAAGTTGGAAGGGATCTTGGAGGTCATCTAGTCCAACCCCTTGCTCAGGCAGGAAACCCTACACCATTTCGGACAAATGGCTGTCCAACCTCTTCTTAAAAACTTCCAGTGTTGGAGCATTCAGCACTTCTGGAGGCAGGTTGTTCCACTGGTTAATTGTTCTAACTGTCAGGAAATTTCTCCTTAGTTCTAGGTTGCTTCTCTCCTTGGTTAGTTTCCATCCGTTGCTTCTTGTCCTGCCTTCAGGTGCTTTGGAGAATAGCTTGACTCCCTCTTCTTTGGGGCAGCCCCTGAGGTGGGGGTAAGGAGGAGGACTGTGAGATCCTTGGTGATGTCTGAGCTTGGTTATTTTTTTGCAGATGTTTCATTAGCCAGATTAGGTAGCATCGTCATAAATGATGATGTTTGGATAATGAAAATCTGCAAGAAACAGCCCAGCTCAGAGAGCACCAAGGATTCCAGAGTTTAAACTTGTGCTCCCAATATTCTCCTTTATTGGGAGATTCTAGATGCTGGGAAATAGGAAAACAAGATTTATGAAGCCAAGAAAATCCCTTCTGATGCTGGGGTGGGGGTATTAGAGGGCCAGGCATTCTTCCATAGGCTGATTATAATGCACTAGGGTAGAGAAATACAATATTTATAACAATAGCTAATCTGGATCCAGTGATTAAAGAGGAAAGCTTAATGTTGATGGCTGTGGTATTCCCACCCCCTGGAAAATCAATGTAGAAGTGATTACATGACAAAACTGGAGTGCTTTTGTTCTATGGAAAGGCAAATCAAAGAAAGACACTGCCATTCACTTGAGTATTACTGATGAATATCTGGACCGTTTCTTAAGAATTAATGGCGAGCAAAAGCAACTGATGGTTGGAGGTTTTTGCCATGGCTAGTTAACCCAGGTGATCATTTATTCTGCTAATATTGCCATGTGCTTTGATTGTGATTGCACTTCTGCTGTGACGGAGTACAGGAACTCAACCAGAGAATATTAAAATGGGCAATAGATTTTTTTTTTCTTTCCTCTCCAAACTTCTGTTTGACATACAGTAACGCTATGAAACCCCCCCCCCAAAAAAACCCTTCTGCTGCATGCTACTTAGATGCATTTATTTATTCAATGGTTTGAAGGTTGAATGGCTCAAACTTCAGCAGTATTTCACCTGTTAGAAGTAAGTCTTCATCCTGGTTCATCCAAGCCGGGATAAATAAGCAAAATGGCGACTGCTTTGGGAAGAAGGTTACAGTTGATTGAAGAAGCAGAAAAATGGTCCTTGCAAGGAGCAGAGAGGAAAGAGAGCTTGAGCACATGGGCAGTAGGTTTTTATACCCCCTCTAGCCTTTGGAATAGTTTCTTGTTCCTGTGGCATGAACCTTGAAGCTATTTCTGAGTGTTTTTCTAGGACTTGATATCTGTAGTTTAATCCTATTATCATATCCTGCTTGCCAGGTGATGGGGTTAATCCCTCCTAGAGTTTGGGTGGGGCATGCAGATCTTCTCTTTGTCTTCTTGAGTGTCCTGGCTTCAGCTTTCTGATGGTTCTACATCTGCATTCCTATGGGGCTAGCTCTTGCTTGGGGCAGAGAGATAGATTTGGGGCCAGGTTTGGTTTTTTAAAAAAATCCTTTTGAGGAAAAATATATTTTCTGCCCTTTTAATATTTCCTTCTCTGGGCTAACTTCCTTCACACCCTTGGTGGTCTTGAAGATGATCATCCTATAGAACAGAGGTCTCCAGACCTGGCAACTTTTAAGACTTGTGGACTTCAACTCCCAGGGTTCCCCAGCCAACATGGCTATCTGAGGAATTCTGGGAGTTGAAGTCCCCCAAGGAATTCTGGGAATGGAAGTTCCCCAAGTCTTCAATTTTTCAAGCTTGGAGACCCCCGTTATAAGAAGCAGAGTCCAGTGAGAACTTGCCTTGCCTGTTTCCTTCGCTTTTTTTATACATTTCCTTCAAAACTCTCCTTTATGTGTACATGGGTTTGGTTGGCATTATTCTACACCTGTCAAGGTGTTGGTTCTTGGGAGTTAGAGCTGTGAGGAGAAATCTCATCCCAAAAGATGTAGACATGAAAGGGTTAAAGGAATCCCTGAATATGATCTGTCACTCAGAACTATCTTGTCCATCTTTGTAGTGGGCAGACAATCCAGCCCCATGAATGTTGAAATATTAAGAACAAATTTGCAAATTGGGAGCAGGGAATTTCCATCTCTTCCATGAGTTTTGACAAAGAGAAAAGCTGAGTTACACCTATATAGTTTCATCTGTAATTTATCTCTGATGGGAAAATGTAGCATTTCTTCCCAGATGGTTCCTAGATGCATAAGCAGTGTCCAGGAATGAAGATCCAAGAATTATAGAGCAGTCTACAAAAAAAAAAAAAATCTCATAGAATTTTGATTTTGCTTTAAAAATGATCTAAATAAAGAGTGTGTGATCATTTATCCCATTATCCCCTGCCAATCTTCTCTATGCAGGTGGTTCTTGGCTATGGGAGCAGCTTAAAAAAACAGCTCAAAGTCCCTCATATTTTTTGTCTTTTTCTCTGTCAAGTCCTTTAACAGATAAATAGATATAGACAGACAGACAGACAGACAGACAGACAGACAGACAGACAGACAGACAGAGGCTTGAATTCTTACTGAAATAGCACATTCATTCACTTGTAAAGTATTTTAATCTGAGTACATGGATCTCCAAACCCAGTTACACTAAAGAAGCGAAGACAGACAATTTGGGAAATGATCATATTTGCTCTCATCTTTTAGATAAGACATGCTTAATGCTTGAGAAACAGTAATCAGTTCAACCATTGTGTTGTGACACAAATTAGAGTGTTTGGCATAATCTTCATTAGCGTCCTTTCTCAAGGCTTCTCCAGCTGCAAATTTCTCCTTCAAGCAGCTTTTATTTTTATTTCATTTTTTTTTAAAAAAAGGGGTTTTCAGTTACTTTAAAGATTTTGCATTGTCTCACCTGTATGTACACAAACCAATCAGAATAGCTATTTTCAAATTAACGTATAGTAAAAAGCTTGAGTGTTTTGACACTTGAATTATTAGACTTGATTATAGTAGCTGCATGCTGACAATGTAATAAATTCCCCAATTACACCTTTGAACACTAAAACTTCCATTGCTCATTCTCTGCTCGTCACTGAGTTTCTCTTTGCATAAAAGTAGTTTTTTTTATTAAATATACAAGTTAGCTAGAGTTTATTGTAGTCATAGATTGGCATCGTAAAAAGAATAAGCATGTTCAAAATAACTCTAATTATAACAACTATAACTATAGAGTTAAACATAAAATGCTAAAGGATAAAAAAAATATGGATAATGCATTTTCCACTGAGTGAACAAATGAGTCTGTCTATATATAGAGACATATCACTTAATGAGATCACTTTCGTTAAACACAGGATAAAATTAATTTCTGCAGCATATATATATATATATATATATATATATATATATATATATATATATATATATATATATATATATATATATATATATATATATATATATATATATATATATATATGTGTGTGTGTGTGTGTGTGTGTGTGTGTGTGTGTGTGTGTGTGTGTGTTTTTAAAATTGTTAACAAAGAAATAAGGGATTTCTGAGATAGCTATTTCGAGTTATTTAACTCTCTTTGTTAACAATTTTAAAAACACATATATATATATATTTGTGCTTGCAGATGGCTCTGGGTTGAGCTGAAACAAGCAAAGGAAAGAATGATTTCTTCCTCCCATATTTGGGTTTACAGGGTGCAATCTAAAAAATAACCACTTGACACACATATTCACTCCCTGAATATTAACAAAGCGGGAGAGAGCCTGTGGCTTGAGACTAAAGCTTCTGCCTAGCATGCAGACTGCCCAGGTTCGAATCCCAGAAAGGGTGAGTTCTGACTGAAGAGAGTTAAATAACTCGAAATAGCTATCTCAGAAATCCCTTATTTCTTTGTTAACAATTTTAAAAACATATATATATATATTTGTGCTTGCAGATGGCTCTGGGTTGAGCTGAAACAATCAAAGGAAAGAATGATTTCTTCCTCCCATATTTGGGTTTACAGGGTGCAATCTAAAAAATAACCACTTGACAACAGAGAAGAGCAACAAAGATGATCAGGGGACTGGAATATAAAACATATGAAGAATGGTTGTTGGAATGAGATATGTCTAGCTTAATGAAAAGAAGGACTGTGGGTGACATGATAGCAGTCTTCCAATATCTAAGGGGCTGCCACAAGGAAAAGGGAGTCAAGCTATTCTCCAAAGCACCTGAAGGCAGGAGAAGAAGCAATGGATGGAATAGAATAGAATAGAATAGAATAGAATAGAATAGAATAGAATAGAATAGAATAGAATAGAATAGAATAGAATAGAATAGAATAGTCCCTATACTGTCTCAGACAGGTGAAAGAAGAGACTAGACATTCACCTGTCTGAGATGGTATAGGTTCTCCTGCTTGAGCAGGGGCTGGACTAGACGATCTCCAAGGTCTCTTTCAGCTCTATTCTATTCTATTCTATTCTATTCTATTCTATTCTATTCTATTCTATTCTATTCTATTCTATTCTATTCTATTCTATTCTATTCTATTCTATTCTATTCTATTCTATTGTTGAGCCACTCTTCCCAGCAATCTCTGGTGCCATGAAAATGCAATGCAAATTCAACCAGTGAGTCATAATTAGAAGGGCTATACAAATTAGAAGCAAAAGAGAGACATGGATAACTTTCCTATATCAAAATTATAAAAAAAAGACTTGTTAAAACAATGAATTTTGTGGGAAGGGACAAAGCTACAATAAAACAAGTTATAGGACATTATTTGAAGTAAGTAAGATTGAGAGTGTTAAAAGTAAAAGGAAGGAATATAAAGTTGGTTTATTTGATCAAGGTTAAAATAGTTGTTTTCTCTGGTAACTTAATGGACTTTTTGTCATTAAATCCGGATTGATTGATGAAACTTTGAGGATTTGTTTTTAAATAAGAAATGGAATACGGGGAGAAATAATTTGTTATATTTTAAGAGAAAGTGAAGGATTATTAAAATTGTTTATACTTATGAGGAAGGGTAAGTTATTTCTTTATATGTTTCTTTTCTTCTTTCATTATTTTTTCTCTTCTGTCTATTTTTTCTTCTCTGCACTTTCTATTTGTTCATTTTTTTAGTTTATTTTAATTTTTAATCTTTGATATTACAATTCTTAATAAAATTACTATTAAAAATAATTGAAAAAAAATCTACAAAACTATCAATAGTTGTTGTTGTTTTTCTATCCTGAGAGGTAATTTTTAAGTAATTCAGCGTGGATTTTATTTATTACAAAAGATCTTTTTCTATTCTGTTTTATCTGTAATTTTCTTTCCACAAGGGCATGATACATTGGACACCAAATGTAGAAAGTGTTATAAAAACAATTACATTTCTCTTATGTCAGAGTGTTTTTTAGTTAGTTGATATATTCTAATAAGCTAAGATATTAACAAAGATAAGCTTAATAAATCACTGAGGTTATTCAGTGGTTGAAATTCATTTTTATTTTAGCCCATTAAATTATATATATTTTACCTGGGATGACTATATACCTTTTGGCAATTGGAAAGGCCATCATGAAATAGGCAACAGAAGTTACCAGCGTTAAAAAGGAAGATCCTCTTCAATGTTTAAATGTAATATTTTTTTATATCTTTCAAACAATCCTAAGGAACCTACAAATCTCTTCCAAAGTAAAATAACATTGCCATTAAGTCTCAGTCCTGACAATTAATCAACCAGAGCCCTGGTTGATTAATCTACTGATTAAACAAATTAAAGTGTGCAGTCCTAATAAAAATGAATCATTAGTTCAGGTTAATGATGAACAATTGGCTTGTCTCACAGATCTCATTAGCCTTTAGCAAGTGTCATTTGGCTGAGTCTTAGAATAGTCTCATTTTTTTTTCTTTTCTGGAAAATCTTCCCAGTTCATTCATTCCATTGAAAAAAGTACGCACAAACTCTGCACAATACTGATAAGATAGACTTTGAAGTAGTTCTCATGTAAAGGCCTGGTTGGTCAAAGGTTCGGTCTATGTTGACCCCCTGTTGTTGTCCTCCTCCTCCTCCTCCTCTTCTTCTTCCTCCTCCTCCTCCTCCTCCTCCTCCTCCTCCTCCTCCTCCTCCTCCTCCTCCTCCTCCTCCTCCTCCTCCTCCTCCTCCTCCTCCTCCTCCTCCTCCTCCTCCTTCTTCTTCTTCTTCTTCTTCTTCTTCTTCTTCTTCTTCTTCTTCTTCTTCTCATCAAATCAATTGGTCTTGGATCCAGTAAAGAGTGGTCATTTAGAAAGTCAGTTCACACAGTACAGAAAACAGTTCTGTATACAGTTATGCTATTTCAGCAATTCCCCAGAGAAATATGTAGTCTGGATCTGCTAAGAGTTCTAAAGGCTTTGGGAATGTTAAAAGTTTTACAACAGAGGTGGAATATACAAGAAATGAGTTATACATGAACAATTGATCAACCACAATATCTTGCTAACATATTGTGAATGCTTGATGATCCCAAAGCTATCAAATTCTAACTCAACAAAGACTCTTAAATAAGCATTATGATTTCAGTTAAGGACCATGGTGCCACAGTGGTTAGAATGCAATTTTGCCAAATGCCAGCAGTGCAATCCTGATCAGCTCAAGGTTGACTCAGCCTTACATCCTTCTGAGGTCAGTAAAATGAGGACCCAGATTGTTGGGGGGCAATATGCTGACTCTGTAAATCACTTAGGGAGGGCTGTAAAGCACTGCGAAGTGGTATATAAGTGCTATTGCTATTGCTATTGACTCTGCCTTCCATCCTTCTGAGGTCAGTAAAATTTCCATTCATGAAATACATCCAAAGTTTTCAGAGTTCAAAAGAAGATGCATTCAAATGCTGATAATGATTTACTAATAGATACAAACATCATACTGAGCTGCCCCAGTGACCTCTTTTAATCATTACATCGTTTTTTTTTTTTTTTTTTTTTATAAAAATTCTTTTATTGAAACAATTAACATTGAACATAAAAACATGTTATGTAGCAATCATCATGATACTCAGATGTTTTCAAAGACTAATCATTACATCGTTTTTATGGTTGCCCGGGCTGCACCTGCAACTTCTCAAGTGTGAAATTTGGAGAATTCTCTTTAGCTAGATTTATTGAGATGAAAAGGATGGCTTTTAAAGTGTTCCAGCAGCTGAGCTAACTTTTCTATTGAGAAACCAATATATCTCAAGATACGTGAAGCTTGCACATGACGTTTTATGCAAACCTGTTGCAACCCTGGCGCTTCTGTGGCTATGTTTGACATACGTGCTCTTTCCTGGTAAAAGGTAAAAATGCAGCTGGCTTGTGATAACTGTTGCTTGAATATTTATAAGCCTGAGAACCAACGCCTGTAATAACCAGGACACTGACAAGTCTTTTAATGTGGAGAAAAGCAAAGTTTTACATTTAGGCAGGAAAAAAAATCAAAGGTACAAGTACAGATTAGGCGAGACCTGGTTCAAAAACAGTAACTGGAGTCCTAGCGGATGATCACTTGACTATGAGCCAGCAGTGTGCAGCAGCAGCAAAAAAAAAAAAAAAAAAGCTGACACAATCCTGGGTTGTAGAAACAGGCATAAAATCAAGATCACGCAAAATATTAGTACCACTTTATAAAACCCCAGTGAGACCACAGCTGGAATACTGCAACCAGTTTTGGGCACCGTATCACAAAGAGGATGTTGAGAATTTGGAAAAAAATTCAGAGAAGAGAAACTAAGATGATTAAAGGCCTGGAGACTAAAACATACAAAGAACAGCTGCAGGACTTGGGTTTCGCTAGTCTAAAGTAAAGAAGAAATAGGGGCGACATGATAGCAGTGTCTGAGGGGCTGCCACAAAGAAGAGGTGGTCAAACTATTCTCCAAAGCACCAGAAGGCAGGACAAGAAACAATAGTTGGAAACTGATCAAAGAGAGAAGCAACCTGGAATTAAGTAGAAACTTCCTAACAATGAAGACAATTAACCAGTGGAACAGAAGTTGCCTTCAGAAATCATGGGCACTCCATCACTGGAGGTTTTTAAGAAGAGACTGGACAGTCACCTGTCTGAGATGGTATAGGTTCTCCTGCTTGAGCGGGGGCTGGACTAGAAGACCTCCAAGGTCCCTTACAGCTCTATTCTATTCTAAATAAGTCCAGAGTAAATATTTTTGGTTTTTCTCTGCTGCTGCTAATGCTATCTGTTCAGTCAAGTCCAATTTCTGTGTATTCTATGGGATAGGTCTCACCACATCTTACAATCTTGCACTATTTCTTTTAATTTTTCTATGCTCTGATTGGTTAAAAAAACCCATCAAATGGATCATCAAGTAGTTCAGTCAGACATTTCACTCAAGGCACAAATGAGCAGGTTTGAATTGTCATTCTTCAAACACATTATACCAAGACCTAGCTCTCTGAAAAAATCGATAATTTTGGGAAACGGTGAAAAAAAAAAGAGAACAGAATGGTCAACAACAAGATGGATGGAATTTATTTCATCAGAGACGGGTCCACCATTGGAAGATCCAAAGAACCATGTGGAGGACAGATGCTCTGGGAGAAAATTTATCTCTGTGATCACTAAGAGTTGACGTTGACTTGATTGAACATAATCACTCATCTCATACACTGTATAAACTCCATCTCTTCAAATATTTCTCCAACTACTGGTAGCGTCCATGCCAATCTTGTTTTTATTTTTTATTTTTTCCTTTTTCTCTTCAATAAATGTTAGGCTCATTTGTCTCCATCTGTCCTTGGCTGCCATTGTGCAAACTGGATCCATACTGTTGCTTGAGTGCTTTCCTAGGCAGTTTGGTCTAGAGCAGGGGTAGGCAACCTTGGCTCTTTTATGACTTGTGGACTTCAACTTCCAGAATTCCTGAGCCAGCATGGGGGAACTACGGCCCCTTCATGACTTGCAGACTTCAACTCCCAGAATTCCTGAGCCAGCAGGGGGGAACTATGGCCCCTTCATGACTCGTGGACTTCAACTCCCAGAATTCCTGAGCCACCATGGGGGAAACTATGGCCCCTTCATGACTCGTGGACTTCAACTCCCAGAATTCCTGAGCCAGCATGGGGGAACTACGGCCCCTTCATGACTTGCAGACTTCAACTCCCAGAATTCCTGAGCCAGCAGGGGGGAACTATGGCCCCTTCATGACTCGTGGACTTCAACTCCCAGAATTCCTGAGCCAGCATGGGGGAAACTATGGCCCCTTCATGATTTGTGGACTTCAACTCCCAGAATTCCTCAGCCAGCATGGTGGAACTATGGCCCCTTCATGATTCGTGGACTTCAACTCCCAGAATTCCTGAGCCAGCATGGGGGAACTATGGCCCCTTTCATGACTCGTGGACTTCAACTCCCAGAATTCCTCAGCCAGCATGGTGGAACTATGGCCCCTTCATGACTCGTGGACTTCAACTCCCAGAATTCCTGAGCCAGCATGGGGAAACTATGGCCCCTTCATGACTCGTGGACTTCAACTCCCAGAATTCCTGAGCCAGCATGGGGAAACTATGGCCCCTTCATGACTCGTGGACTTCAACTCCCAGAATTCCTCAGCCAGCATGGTGGAACTATGGCCCCTTCATGACTCGTGGACTTCAACTCCCAGAATTCCTGAGCCAGCATGGTGGAACTATGGCCCCTTCATGACTCGTGGACTTCAACTCCCAGAATTCCTGAGCCAGCATGGGGAAACTATGGCCCCTTCATGACTCGTGGACTTCAACTCCCAGAATTCCTGAGCCAGCATGGGGAAACTATGGCCCCTTCATGACTCGTGGACTTCAACTCCCAGAATTCCTCAGCCAGCATGGTGGAACTATGGCCCCTTCATGACTCGTGGACTTCAACTCCCAGAATTCCTGAGCCAGCATGGGGAAACTATGGCCCCTTCATGACTCGTGGACTTCAACTCCCAGAATTCCTGAGCCAGCATGGGGAAACTATGGCCCCTTCATGACTCGTGGACTTCAACTCCCAGAATTCCTGAGCCAGCATGGGGAAACTATGGCCCCTTCATGACTCGTGGACTTCAACTCCCAGAATTCCTGAGCCAGCATGGTGGAACTATGGCCCCTTCATGACTCGTGGACTTCAACTCCCAGAATTCCTGAGCCAGCATGGGGGAACTATGGCCCCTTCATGACTTGCAGACTTCAACTCCCAGAATTCCTGAGCCAGCATGGGGGAACTATGGCCCCTTTCATGACTGGTGGACTTCAACTCCCAGAATTCCTGAGCCAGCCTGGCTCAGCTTGGAAACCTCTCCCTTTCCCCTCAGCATGGCTGGCTCAGGAATTCTGGGAGTTGAAGTCCACGAGTCATAAAAGAGCCAAGATGGCCTACCCCTGGTCTAGAGGTTGAGGCACCAGGCTAGAAACCAGGAAACAATGAATTCTAGTCCTGCCTTAGGCATGAAAACCAGCTCGGTCCCTTCCTTCGATATTTGATAAAGTTGTCATGCTATTTCTTTCAGATCCCAGCTGTGGGGAGATCAAGCAGATTTAAATGAGCATAGAAACTTCTAGATCACCCAGATGGTTCACCAGTGGACCTCACATCTTTTGATAAATCACTTTTTCTTTTCTTTTTTGAAAAACAGCAGAAGTCCAGCAGTAACCAATGAGTGGTTTGCCATGATAAATACGACTACAGGCACACAAGGAAGAAAATAGTGATGGGTGTTTTGAAGATATTAATGATTTGATTCTTATCATGCATTGTCTGGTGAATTATATTATTTAATGAGTGGAGAATCCAAGAAAGTTTTTTTTTTTTTTGCCAGATGTCTAAATGCAGATGTGGAAGAGAAAGAACTGTACTAGCTGAGGAACACTGATAAAGCATGTGACCCAGTTTTGGGTAACGAAACGTCTGCAAGAAAACAACCCCTCATTTCAACCCTGAGCTTCAAATATTCTCCTTTATTGGCACTGATAAAGCCAACGGTTTCATTAATGAGCTATCAAGGAATGAATCAGAAATTCCTTCCTGATTTCAACCCGGGGAATACTTCTTCTGCCATAGCTAACGTTAAAATATTGATAATTGGGGGGTTCCACGGGGTGGGGAGTGTATATAAAAAAAGTCAAGATGGCACCTGGAATTTATTTTTATTTTTATTTTTTTTACTTTTATCCCATATCTGTGTATGTCCCTGCTGAGAACAGAACTGCATCAGCAGCTGAGATTTTCAGGGTTGATCGTAGACTCTGATTCTTGATACGCAAAAAGAGCTCTTGATTCAACCTCCTTCCTGTTATCTCTCCCTGAGGATCTTAGGAGCCAGCCTTTTACATAAAAATATAGCCAATCTCCTCCTCCTCCTCCTCCTCCTCCTCCTCCTCCTCCTCCTCCTCCTCCTCCTCCTCTTCTTCTTCTTCTTCTTCTTCTTCTTCTTCTTCTTCTTCTTCTTCTTCTTCTTCTTCTTCTTCTTCTTCTTCTTCTTCTTCCTCCTCCTCCTTCCCCTTCCCCTTCCCCTTCCCCTTCCCCTTCCCCTCCTCCTCCTCCTCCTCCTCCTCCTCCTCCTCCTCCTCCTCCTCCTCCTCCTCCTCCATCAATCACAGATTGGCCATCAGTTCGTAGTGCTGAGTTACTGGCCAGAAAGAACAAATATTAATTAGATGATGTTGCTTCATAAACTCTGTACACTCCATGCTCATAACGTTCTGATATGAGGCTAGATATTGAAAATACCAAGTGTTTCAAGGATCAATTTCAGAAGTATATTAAAATGGATTCAGAAAGGTTGAGAGACAGTCAACGCCTGATTCCCTGGCAGATCAAGTCAAGAAAAGGCTTCGCGTTCATCCTGCATACTAAGCTGGGCTGAGATTAAACCTGCCCGGTTTTCTTTCAAACTCAGTTGTTTTGGGGTTTTTTTAATATAATTTTTATTAGTTTTTTACACAAACATAAGTCATTCAATAGTTGGTAAACAGTGTGGTGTCTGGGTTACATTTGTAAAAACAGTCCTTAACAATTAATTTCTATAGTCTGTATTTCACATATTAATTTTGTTTACTTTTCTCTTTCCCTAAAAACATCCTTTTCTGCAAACATTGCGTTAATACAATTCTTATTGTTTTAATAACTGACAATTTGGTATATATCTTTTCCAATAGTCCTAAAAATAATCATCATATTAATACATTTCTTTTTCTTTCCATTCATTTGGATTGCCTTATCATCAATCCTTATTTTAGTTTGTTTCTCCCACCAAATTCTGAATATTTTTACTGGTAGCAATTAGTTACATTTACGTTGACAGACTTGATTCGATTTTTTTCATATAAGTCATCTCATATTTTTGTGTTTCTTAAGTATTAAATATAAAAGTAAAAAGAGAGGGGATAAGAAAAAGAATGAGAGAAATAATAATAATAATAATAATAATAATAATAATAATAATAATAATAATAATAATAATAATAATAATAATAATATAAAATTCAGTTGTTTTGTGTGACCCCAAGTTTCAAGTTTAAGTTTAATCAAATTTATATGCCGCCCTTCTCCGAAGACCCAGGGTGGCTCACAACAACAATACAATAATATAATAAAAATTTTAAAATTAATTTCATTCACACCACACACAAACACAATCAGCTCACAGACACTGATGGAGGGACACTCCTAGGGCCCAGGGGCAGCTAGTTTGGTTCAATTAGCTTGTGTTGCATTGTGCCAGCTCAGAAAACGAATTAGTTCAGTAACTACGGTGAGCATGATGAGGAACACAACAAAGGGAGGCTACTTCATAGCGCCATTGTACGGTTTCGTAGCTTGGGAAAATATTTCGAATTATTCACAGCAAGTCTGCCCCCTCAATTGTTAATGAACGGAGAGCATGAATACCTAATGCTGCATTTTTATGTTTTATGAGGATTGCTTCTTAATATGATCCTATGTTTAATGTTGATTGCTTTAATATTGGAAAAGCGTACTGAATTTCTACCTCAGGTTATTGAATTTCTACCTCAGGATCTTTTGCTAGGGATCATAAAAGATTGCACTACTACTGAGACGAATTTACTTCTGAAGCTCGAATGAACAATATGTGATAGACTGGAAACAGTAGATAGAACATATATAAGAGAAACACCAATCAAATAAAATGTATCAGGCGTATAGTTGAGGCTTGACGTGAGGAGTGAGGAATGTTTACTAAACCAGACGTTTACAAAGACTAATCTTTAGTGTTGTATTGCAGGTTATATGACGATTGCTTTTTGATACGATCTTATGTTTGATGTTGATTGTTTTAATAAAAGAATTTTCTACAAAAAAAAGTAGAATATAAAGAGGAAGATGAGAGAAAAAAAAGAGTGGATCCTGACTGGATTTTTAGTATGCATGCATTTTTTAGTATTTACTTCCAAAACGGTCTTTCTCCTTTCATACATGAAAAGTTCATTTAGAGGGGAAACGATGTTGTACACCACACGTCTATGCGAATAAATTTGGAAGATCTATTACACAGTGGACACATTTGAAGTTTTGGAACCCAAGGAAAGGTATAAAGCAAAAGCTGGCTCAAAACCCGTCCCTGTGAGTGGGACCTTGGAGTCCTAGTTGGACGATTGATTAAAAATGAGCCAGCGTCAAAAAAGCAAATAAAATCTTTAGTACCGTTTTATAAAGCCTTAGTAAGGCCACACCTGGAATACTGCATCCAGTTTGGGTCACCACGTTACAAAAAAAAAAAGATATTGAGACTTTGGAAAAAGTGCAAAGAAGGACAACTAAGCAACTAAGATCATCACCATCATCATATTTATTATGACACCCCCCACACACACATACACTCCAAAAGACTTTTAGTGACTATCTTGATGATCGAAAGTTGTAAGACGTGGCTAATCAGAAGAAACTGTTTAAAACCTGTGAATATTAACCAAATCTGTATAAGGCTAAATCTCTACATAGCTGGCCAAGTCAATCAACACATTAGTTTTCCTTGCACTGACCCAGTTAAACACATTAGTGGAACAAAATCTTTCTTGTACTCTAACTTGTTTTTAAAAACCATGCTTTATTTATTAATGTGCATTTTTTTCCCTCTGGGAAAAGTATATTATACAAACTGGAAGTATCCAGTTTCGGCAAATCGAGGCATAAAAAGACTGTTTTGCCATATCAGAAGAAGCAAAAATGGGATTCGTCCCTGTATCAAGTATTTTCTTTCGATTTATTTTCTATTTTTTTATTTGCATCCCACCTTTATTGTTTATTGGGTTTATTTTACAAATAATTCAAGGCAGCAAACATATCCAACATGCCTTCCTTTCCTTCTATTTTCTCCGCAAAAACAATCCTGTGAGGAGGTTGGGCTGAGAGAGAGAGTGAGAGAGAGAGGAAGTGGCCAAAGTCACCCAATTGGCTTTCATGGCTAAGACAGGACTAGAATTCACCATCGCCTAGCTTCTAGCCTAGTGAGTTAATCACTAGGCCAGGGGTAGGCAACCTTGGCTCTTTTATGACTCGTGGACTTCAACTCCCAGAATTCCTGAGCCGCCATGGCTCAGCTTGGAAACCTCTCCCTTTCCCCTCAACGTGGCTGGCTCAGGAATTCTGGGAGTTGAAGTCCACGAGTCATAAAAGAGCCAATGTTGCCTACTACTGATCTAAGCCAGGGGGAGGGAACCTTGGCTCTTTTATGACTCATGGACTTCAACTCCCAGAATTCCTGAGCCAGCTTGGCTCAGCATGGAAACCTCTCCATTTCTCCTCAGCATGGTTGGCTCAGGAATTCTGGGAGTTGAAGTCCACCAGTCAAAAAAGAGCCAAGGTTGCCTACCCCTGGACTAGACCAACTGGGTTTCTCCTTCAAAAGCTGTAGAAATCACCGTAAAATTTGAACGCTGGTTTTCATTTCAAGATCTTTGATGTCCAAAATTATATTAGGGGTCAAATATGCAAACCCAAGGAGGATCCATATGGAAATGGTGCAAATATTAAGGGCACTTTCTGCACTGGTTTATGAGTCATATATGCAGATAATGCTTTAAAAAAAAGGAAGAAAGGATAATAGCAACATGGCTGAGTAGGTTTTATTTATATAGCTCACCAAAGCCACATAAATAGGCCCCAGCTGGTCATTCAATTTTCTGTGAGCAAACATATTAACAATGTAAATGTATCACGGCTATAAAATAATGTTAAATTCATGCTAGTAGGGGTAATAGCTAATCTTTTTTTTTATCTATTTCCTGGCTCTTATTTGATGATTAGCATCACGAAGCTCTTAATTACCCCCCTTATGGCCTTGTAACATGCAAACAAGTTGTCTGAAATAATAATAATAATAATAATAATAATAATAATAATAATAATAATAATAATAATAATAATAATAATAATAACAATAACAACAACAACAACAACAACAACAACAACAACAACAACGGTATTCAATCAACTGGCAGTTTGGTTTTAACATTACCATTTAGGGATGAAAACTGTAAGGTTAGGGTGTGGGTTTATTTGTGATGCAAGAGAGGGCATGTTGGACTCCAAGGCCAAGTGGTTTTCTACAGAGTATAAAACCACTCATAAACTGTAATATCTGCCCACAATTTTTGAAGCAGTTATGGTGCAATCCTTGGAAAAGATATGGCTGATGCAGACACGATGCCATTGAAAGCATTTCTGATGTTCCTTTTTGCTTTCAAATCTGAAAGGACTACACAGCTTTCATACACATGTTCATTAAAAGGGGGGAAAAAGGGATCATCCAGAGCAGAGGCTTCCAACCTGTTGGGCACCAGGGACCAGTTCCTTGGAGAGAGGTTTTTCCACAAACTGGAGGGGTCGTGGTTTCCTGTACTGCCTGCATCCCGTGGATGGGGCTTTGCTTGTTTGTGTGGATCACTTTCTGGCATGCCATGGACCAGTGCTGGTCCATGAACCGGAGGTTGTGGACCCCTGATCCAGAGCAAACATTTTTTTATTTACAAAAAAGTTCTAATAAAAGATCCAACCTATTTAGTTAAATGACCACTAAGAGGCAGTATAAGACACGTTTTATATCCTTCTTGGGTATCATCAGAGATAGATGAAGAACTGAAGAAGCTTCTTGGATGTGAAGCAAAAGCTCTTCAAGGCAAAACCAAGAAAGTCCGGTTGCCTCTTGAAAACTGGAGGATGATCGGAGATAGATCTTATCCTAGGGCAGGGGTAGGCAACCTTGGCTCTTTGATGACTCGTGGACTTCAACTCCCAGAATTCCCGAGCCAGCCCTGCTGAGGGGAAAGGGAGAGGTTTCCAAGCTGAGCCAGGCTGGCTCAGGAATTCTGGGAGTTGAAGTCCAGGAGTCATAACAGAGCCAAGGTTGCCTACCCCTGATCTAGAGATTTCTAATAGCCCAGAGTCACCCTATAGGAGAGATGAGTGCCATAAAAATGTAATGAATAAATAAACCATAAATAAAGAAACAAACCAGCTCCAGGAACTCAAATTATGGACCTCTGCATTTTAGAAGAGTATAAAGCCTTTGGAATTCTGCTGCTCAGTTTCATTGTTAGAAGGGATAAATAGAATGACATATACAGTCCACCCCACCCACCCACCCCAAAGTTCTCAAAGGGAGATTCTCAGGTAAACCAGTCAAGAAATAGGCCTGATGAGCTAATTCTATTTTACTGCAAGACCGTATTAACAAAGTCTTGCAAGTTTAAAAGTATAAATCTTCTGCCTTTTGTTTTTATATCCTGATAAATTAGGGTGGATTTTTCTCTGCCCATTATGAATTTGTATGTAGGTCTTTGGTTATTCAGGTTTTCTCCTGCTTAAAATTGGAAGTGTCTTGGCGACGTTTCGACGAAGTCCCATTCGTCATCTTCAGGTTAATGCTTTCGGCTTCGTGCTTCTAGGTAGGAGCAATGTGTGGTCGTAGCTGTTTCTTCCTTTTAACTGCCAGTGGGGGTATGAACTGATTGGGTGGGAGCTTGGCTGTGTTCTGATTGTGTGGAGGTGTGTTCTGATTGGTTAGGGGCTTGGCTGTGCTCTGATTGGATGGGGGTTGGCTGTGCTCTGATTGGATGGGGGAGTGTTCTGTTTGGGTGGGGGCTTTGTTGTGCTCAGGTTAGTCTGAGTTGCAGGGGGATTTAAGATGGTGAGTTGCCTTGCTATTTTTTGGCTTCGCGTTCGTGGTCGTGCCTCATCTTCATGGTGGGTGTCAGTTTGCTTCATGTATGGATTGGAGGGGTTTAAGGTGGCTAATGATGCAGTTGTGGTCTGGCTTCTGGTTTGTGGTCGTGCCTCATCATCGGTGTGGGTTTGGGTTTGCTTTTTGCATGGATGTTTGGTGGTGACATCCTGTGTGGTTTTTGTGAGTGTGGGTCTGGTGTCATTCTTTGTGTTAGGGAGTCGTTTGTCAACGGGAGTTATTGACAAACGACTCCCTAACACAAAGAATGACACCAGACCCACACTCACAAAAAACATATATATAAAACAGAAAACAAATATATATATATATTGTTTAAAACAAGAAAGATATTTTCATATCTTGAAACCACACGCTGAAAAACTAAGGTATTAGGTTTGTCTGATAAGAAATTGTTTCAGGAATAACAGTTAGGGCATTCGTGTATCTATATAGCTACTGTAACTCTGTAAGTGTCATTTCCAACCCATATATTTAACAGTGAGGGTATTGCTGCGATGGTGACACAGACAATATTCACAGACACGACCAATGGAGCAGTCTGTCCACTTTTTTTTTTAAATAATCAATGAACTATATTGCAGTTTGTTTTGGCATGGTGGAAAATTGTGCAAGGAGGCAGATTGCAGAAACATTGCCAAGAAAACTGCAAGGACTAGAACTGGGTTGGTGCACAGTTTGGTGGTCTTCCTGGACTCATGGCTGCTGCTTGAGTGGCAGGTGGCAGCTGCTGCTAGGGAGGCCTTGACACAGATTCCTCTCATGCACTAATTGAATCAGAAAATTCATCATTTTGGCTGTGATTTGTTCTCCAAGCTTGTTTCAACATAATTTCTGAACGTTTCGTTAGCAAACTCGGTAATATCGTCAGCAGACATTTTCTTGTCCTATCCTCCTTAGCTTATAAATGTCTGGTGTGCCAGTGTTGGTCAGTCGGTTGTGTGATTGGTTCTTTGTTTGGAGCTGTATATGAATTCTGAGCACCTGATTGGGTCTCTTGTTGAATGGCCTTGTTTCTTACCTATTCACAAGACCCACATCGTGACAAGCTGTAAGCTGTGGAACTGCACAGAAATAGAAGGAATGAAAAGGTAATGAAGGTCCACATATGTCCTTCATAATTTCAGAGAGCAGGACATGAAGTAACGGATTTATGACACAAGAAGGCAAATTCTAATCGAACATCAGGGGGAGAAAAAAACAAACAAACATTGGAGATGTTTTAATTTATAGTGTTGTATGAAGCAGGATAGCAGCACTCAGTGCCCTGGGTGGCTTCTTCCAAATTTATGATCATTATCATCACCTCGCAAATAGTTCAGGTCATTATATGTCCAAAAGGAAATTTTGAACCTGGTTTAGTAGCTCATGGGTAGTCCCTGCCATCCACACGGGCAGCTGTGGAATCTAATAAAAATACAAGAATGGTCCTGCGCTGAGTACTTTTTAATGATCTAAGCATCAAATTGCCTTTGGAATGATGTACTCTCTTTTCAGTAAGATCACTTCGTTTTAACCAATCCTTCACTTCAACAGACTTCTTTAGGGCCATAAAGCAAGCTTTTACATGACAGCTCCTTATTACCAATCATTCATAAGTCTCTCTCTCTCTCTCTCTCTCTCTCTCTCTCTCTCTCTCTCTCTCTCTCTCTCTCTCTCTCTCTCTCTCTCTCTCTCTCTCTCCCTCCTCCCTCTCCATCTCCCTCTCTGCAGTCATTTGCAAGGGAAAAGAAATAGTTATTTTATTTCCGTTCCTACCTAATAGTATAAAAAAAATGATGGCTTAGGTTTTTTTTGGGGGGGGGGAAGAACAGTGTCTCTACTCCAGCTAATTTTTCCTTCGAACTAGAGTTACAAACCATATACAACTGTTAACATTCCCTTTAGATAAGAGTGTCAGAAATGTTTGATTATCTTAAAGTTTTGAATGTTCTACGCTGTTTTAGCATAATAATTTCATCTCTGGGAGTCAGTTGAAGGCAAGAAGTAAAAACAGCTCCATGTTCGTTCGTCATTGTTGCAGTCAACAAATCTTCTGTTTCACTGCTATCCTTTAATGAGATGGTTCTGAATGCAGCCTAAAAAAAGGTTCAAAATTTCCTCTGCAAATAGTTGCTGATTTCTTTGAAATAAAAAAAAAAAAAGAAATGAAGAGAGGTCAGCCTAACCGATTGCTGTCCTCTCTGGAAATGTTTTGCTACAGGTTGTGAGCAAATCAGTTTTAACGGTCCATTAATCAAATATTCACTCCAACCAGCTAGTGGCTCAGAATAAGAACATAACAAAGAGAAAACACTGGCACAAAAAAAAAACATGTGGGAAAGGCTTAAATAAAATTCAGAGCTTAACAAACTTATCACTAGCCCAGTGTCTAAAGGATCATTTGACACACCATGGTACAAAACCTGGCTCTACTAGTAGTCAAAGCCTTAGCTGTAGCTCTTAACAAAAAGTAAATATGCATCCAGTTTTGGTCACCACATTTAAAAAAAAAAGAAGTTAAGACTTTGGAAAAAGTGCAAAGAAGAGCAACTAAGAGGATTAAAGTCCTGGAGACTAAGACATATGAAGAACGGTTGCAGGATTTGGGTATGGCCAGTCTAGGGAAAAGAAGGACTAGTGGGGACATGATAGCAATATTCCAGTATTTGAGAGGCTGCCACAAGGAGGAGGGGGTCAACGTATTCTCCAAAGCATCAGAAGGAAAGACAAGAAGCAAGGGATGGAAACTGTTGTGGGTGTCTCTAGACCAGCTGGGGATATGTCAGAAGATGAGGAGGAGCAACCAGGCCCCTCTGGGTGCTTTCCCCTCCCGGCAGCAGAGACAGACAGGGAGGACATTTGCATGCAGTCTGGATCAGACTCTCAGAGCGAAGAGTCAGACTTGGAACAGGAAAATATATGGCTTGATCCGAGATTCCGAAGGTTTGATAGGAGGAGGTTTCAGTTACGTGGCAAAAGGCAGCCAAGGGGGAAGTGACGTATCGGAAACTATATTAGAAGGTGAGGAGGGACTAATTCTTTGTCACAAGCAACGTTAATATCAAGGAGTAGCTTGATACCTTGAGCAGTTCGTTTGAACTCAGTTTTCTGGTGTTTTTGGAATGGACGGAAGATTAATGAGATCTTGGACAACCTGAGAGATAAAGAGTGAGTTAATTGGAAGGGGGGAGAGCATGTTTAAGCTGAATGTAAATAAGTCAGACTTGGCCGTTCCGGCCAACAAAATGCCAGCAGCTTGCTTTGAAGTGAATCTCTTGAAATGTGTTAAATAAAACTCTTAAAGAAATATTTCTGTGGATTTTACTAAGCTGAGAAGGGCCAGATACAACAGAAACTAATCAAGGAGAGAAGCAACCTGGAATTAAGGAGAAACTTCCTAACAGTGAGGACAATTAACCAGTGGAACAGAAGTTGCCTCCAGATGTTGTGGGCGCTCCATCACTGGAGGTTTTTAAGAAGAGGCTAGACAGTCACCTGTCTGAGATGGTATAGATTCTCCTGCTTGAGCAGGGGGCTGGACTAGAAGACCTCCAAGGTCCCTTCCAGATCTATTCTGATTCTGATTCTGATATCAGATATACCTTATGTGTTAGGGTTTCCCCCCCTTTTTTGTAAAAAGAGTGATATGAATGTCTCAACAAAGTGGAGATGTTAAACAACAATGACTCTTCAAGAAGTCATTGCAAGAAGTCTGCCTTGTTGCAAATAAAATTGCATGGATGCATCCATTTACTTAACAGAATCCAGTTCAGCTTGAGAACGACTATATCCTGTTCCTAAAGAGCTAGCCTAAATATTAAAAGAAAAACAACACACAACTCTGAACTAGCCATCTATATTTAAATTGATTATAAAGCGATGACATTTCCCCAACGCTCAACCCAATCCTAAGAGGTGGGTGGGAGGCTAGTTCAAGATTGCTTTATTATCTGTTCTATTAAAATGGGAGGTCGGGGAGGAAAAAAAATCTCAGCTGCTGTGGAATATAGGTTTCCTGGTGTTTCCTCCTTTTTTTAAAAAAACAACAACAATAGCTCAGCTTTGTTTGTTTATTTAAAAAAAAAAACCACCCTGCCAGGACCAATTGCAGTTAAAAAGAAAAAAAGCTATAAATTCCAAAAAGAAAAATAAGGGAGGCCACAAACATCTCTTCTTCTTCTTTTTTTTCATTTCACAGCATTAATCAATCATTTTATGATTCTGAGTGTGGAGGGAGGCTGTTTGTGCAAGCCAGACGAGAGTCTGGGGAGACGTGTTCCTGAGATGGCTTGTCAGAGAAATGGCTGCCTTCCAATGGACCAGGAGAGCTTTGTCAAACTCTGAGCAAGCTGATTAAAGGATGGATTGAGCTCCCTTTCAAGGTGAGGCATTGCCAGGAGAATTGAGAAGCATAAAGATGCAAGCAGGAGGGTGTGTTTTTGTTGTTTGTTTGTTTGTTTGTTTTTAAAGTGTCTCTATAAATTGCATGGGCTGAAATGAGGAGGCATTTGCTAGAGAAGCAACATTATGGTTTGGAATAGGAGGGAGATGAGCCACTA